>CM039511.1:35424675-35753022 GCA_022432975.1 Begonia masoniana
AAAAAAAAAAAAAAATGTATAAAATTCTCAATTTTATTCTGCATAGTTAACTAGAGTTTTTTTCTTTCATTTTTTATTTTCGTAGAGTATTTCTGCTTTATCTTTTGAAGATACGTATTTTGTTTTCTTGTCCTAATTGATGGTAGCGACCATAATGCTTTGCTTAGTAGTTGAAATGTTATGACTAAGTGTTCTGTGCAATTGCCTAGGAATATTGTAACACCCGAAAATTTTTCCTTGACGTGCGCAGCCTAAGTTAGGATGTGCCGTGAGAGTTTGACGTTAGTCCTAGATTTTTTTCTAAGCTCTTGAGTGTAAGTAAAATGGAAGGGAAAGTTAAAGGAAAACCTAGATTTAAGTGGTTGGAAATTTTGGTGCAGTTGAAATATGAGTATTGGTAAAATAAAAATAAATATAAGTGATTGAGAATGAGAGTAAGGATGGAAGCCACGTTGGAATGGAAGGAGCAAAAAGGTGATAGAAAGGTTGAAAAGTCAAAAAGCAAAGGTGTTGAAAATGCAAAGTGTTTGAACCAATAGGAAGCTAGTAATAAAATGAGTTAAAAATTTGAAAAGCTAGAGATTTAAAGAATGCTATTCACGTTGGAGTTTAAGCAAGAAAGAAGAAGGGGTTTTTTTACAAAATTAGAAAGGTTTGTGGTGAAAAACAAAAAGTGGAAAAAATTGTTAAGTTAAAAATGTAAAATTGTAAATTTTTTTAGTCATCTTCTTCCCCTTCCTTTCTCTCCAAGAACCAGCCATCCATCGAAGCCCCATCCTCCTTCTTTCCATAGCTTTTCAAGGTGTTTCAAGGTAAGAATACATGGATTTTGGTTTTTATACCTTTAGGTGAAGTTGGTTGGGGTTTTTAGTGAGTTTTGGTTGGATTTAGTGAGGGTTTGAAAACCCTAGATTGGGGATTCCGAAAATTGGGGTTTAAATGATAGTTTCTTTTCAAATTTGATGGTTTAGTTGTTGAATGGATTAGTTTACGTGGTTTTAGGGAGAAATTGGAGATTTGGAAGTGAATTAGAGAAAAATCAGTTTTTAGCAAATGTGTACCCGGTTCTGTTCTCTGGTTTTCGGGTTGGCTAAGTGATTTCTTTGGTTAATTTGAGTATTTCAATGGATAGTAGACGGGTAGAGGTTTACGGATTGGGGTGGCACGTCAAAATCCGTTGAAAAACGAGGGAGTTATAACCGTTTGAAGTTGGACATTGTTAATTTTGGGTAAAAATCGGGTCTTGTGTTTTGAGAGCGAAATTTGTTTTAAGTGTTGTTTAGTTTTAGTTAGAAAATCCCTTAGACTTTATTGGTGACTTATCAAGTTAAGTTTTCGTTATTTTAGATCGTTGAGCTAGTGAAGTGATAAGACAAAGTGAGCAATTGAAAGCCGAGCAACCAGGTAAGTAGTGGATGTGTGCCTTTTGCCTTCGGGCCTACACCACAGAACGGTAGGGATGATTGTTTGTTTGTTGTTTGTGTGGTTGCTTCGTTTTGTTTTTGGTCGAGCATTGTTTGAGACATGCATCATTGTTTTGAAATACGAAATGAACGAGAGTTTAGCATGTTTTGAATTGTGTGGATGAAATGTAAGATATGCAACAGTGTGATATGCAAATGTGTCTCGTGTAGAAGGATTTCTACTTGAGAGGTACGCTGATTCGTCTCGAGTAGAATCGAGAGGTACACTGATGTGTCTCGAGTAGAAGGATTTCTACTCGAGAGGTACGCTGATGTGTCTCGAGTAGAACTCGAGAGGTACGCTGATGAGTCTCAAGTAGAATGATATTCTACGAGAGAGGTACGCCTATGATTAATGAAGTGAGAACGTGATGCATACAACTGAGCGTTAGAAACTGCATGTGATAGGATCGGTTGCATTTTGTTTAGTCGCATTTGTTATCCCCTACTTGCTAAGCGTAAGCTTACGTGTGTGTGTGTGTGTGTGTGTGTGTGTGTGTGTGTGTGTGTGTGTGTGTGTGTGTGTGTGTGTGTGTGTGTGTGTGTGTGTGTGTGTGTGTGTGTGTGTGTGTGTGTGTGTGTGTGTGTGTGTGTGTGTGTGTGTGTGTGTGTGTGTGTGTGTGTGTGTGTGTGTGTGTGTGTGTGTGTGTGTGTGTGTGTGTGTGTGTGTGTGTGTGTGTGTGTGTGTGTGTGTGTGTGTGTGTGTGTGTGTGTGTGTGTGTGTGTGTGTGTGTGTGTGTGTGTGTGTGTGTGTGTGTGTGTGTGTGTGTGTGTGTGTGTGTGTGTGTGTGTGTGTGTGTGTGTGTGTGTGTGTGTGTGTGTGTGTGTGTGTGTGTGTGTGTGTGTGTGTGTGTGTGTGTGTGTGTGTGTGTGTGTGTGTGTGTGTGTGTGTGTGTGTGTGTGTGTGTGTGTGTGTGTGTGTGTGTGTGTGTGTGTGTGTGTGTGTGTGTGTGTGTGTGTGTGTGTGTGTGTGTGTGTGTGGGGTGTTCTGTGGTGTGTGTAGGTAACGACGTGGTTACAGGTGAGCTAAGTGAGTGAGCCAGGACTTGGGAGCAGTCGGAGATGCACGGGGCGTGCCGATGCGAGCAGTTGTCGGGGCGTCTCGACTATGGTCTTCGGGATGTATGTGGAATTTGTATTTTGATAGTTTAGTTTAGATTTCGGGTTGTGGGGCTTAGGTATTTTGGAATTTTGTATAGTTCTCTAACTATTTTGTATGTTTGGGGTTTTGGTGTTTTTTATGGGTTGGATTTCGTATTGTGGCTAGTGATGACTTTGTTGGATGATTGATATGGAATGATAGTGTTTTAAGGCTTCGATTACAAGTTTTGGGTTTTGGAAATTTTAGGCGTTATGCCGCTCGTTTTAGTTTTAAAATAAATAACGTCGGGTTTACTTTCTCTATTTTTTTATTAACCGTTTTAAGTCGGTTTTTCAAGATTTTTACGAGACACGGAGTTAAGGGTGTCGGGATTGTGTGGTAAAAATTTTAGAATTTTTGGAGGTGTTTAGCTTGACGGAAAATGAAGAAAAATGGAAAACCATCAAAAATGGCGCGCTGGCACCTGAGAGGGTGCCGAACGCTCGGCGCCAGGCGCCAAACGTTCGGCGCCTGCGTGCATGCAAGAGGCATGCGCGATGCGCGCGCGGCGCGCGCCCGCCGCTCCCAGCACCCAAAAAAAAAATAAAAAATTTTTCTATTTTGCATATTTCTAAAATGTTTTGACCCAACCTTTTCCGACGTATTTTAAACGTATTTATTGAGTCAAAAATTTATCAAAAATTATTTTAAACATCGTTTTAAACGCGAGATTTGTTAGCAAAGTAGCGCACCAAGCCGGGGCGGGTTCGGGGGCGTTACAAATATTCCACGTTTACGTGAACTTTATTGCTACATCATTTGAGAATTTGAGAAACTTAGTTGCAGTGTGCTGTTTATTGTTGTTATGTTTTACGTGAACCTTTGCTTGTGTTTTTGTTGGCTACACAATTCTATGCACACCATGAATTTTAATTTGTATAGCATGTCACCTTTATTTTTACAGGATGGTTATTGTGTCTTAAAACATGAATCGGCTTTCTATTTTTCAAACATGAGCCTTTTGTTGCAACATGATTTTACTTTGATAACCAAATATGTTTTACTTAGTTTTTGTTGAGAACTTTTGGTTCATTATCCTAGCTGTCTATCAACTTAATTGCCGTGTTTTAATGTTAATCTTTTAAGATGGTATTTGTGTTGTTCCAAATAGTGTTTCAATTTTATGGATAATATGTTTTCAGATGGAGAAAATTATTATTAGTCTCAGGGGAGTTCATCGACGTCATCGGCCAACCTCTGGATTTGAGGTCAAATCCTCATTCACCCGGAGAGGATGATGTGCCTAGGATCAGCAATCACCAACCTCGGCCAAGCCCATAGCCAAACTTTATGGTCTAACTATTTATCAAGTTTACAGGAAGACGGGTTAGTGTCCACGCAAGAACAAAGCTCCACCATCAAGGCGATTTCGAGACTGGCGAGCCTTTGGACTTGAGGACAAATTCTCAATCGCCTGGAGAGGATGATGTGCCACGGGCTCCTATCAGACTATCACAAACCAAGGTACGTGAATTAACCAAATTCTCATCTAACCGGTTTTTCTATATTTTCAAGAAAAGACTTTCCTAAAGCTTAGATTGGAATCATCAAGGGAGATGTGTTTTTCCTTTAACAAATATTGTAACCAAACTTTTATATGCTTTAGTTTGTAGGAAATTTTAGTTTTTACTTAAATCTCATTTATTGGAAAACTTGTAGCCATTTTATTGTTAGGGTATTTGCATTTGTAATAGTTTTTAAGAAGATTTGGAGTGATCAAAAGCTTGGAGCAAAAGGATGCTAATCAGAGTGAGGAGCGCGCGCAGCAAGGAGCCAAGTAGCAGCTAGGCGCGCAGTATATAGGAAAGGGGCGCAGCAAGAGGCAGCTGGGCGTGCACAGGAAGTCAGCAGCGCGCATAAGACGGCAGCTAGGCAGCGCGCAGCAGCAGGGCGTGCGAGTGAAAGCTGGCGCGTACGACAGGTGACCAGCGCCGAGACATGTGCAACGAGCACGCATGAATAGAAGCTCCAACAGTTACTTTCCAGCCGGTCGATAACGACTATATTTTTACTCATTCTTTCTGCAAACCTTGTTGATTGTCGAAGGGTATATATACCTCTTCTTCATACGTTGTAACGTTAGTTGATTGAAAAATATTTAGATTAGAAGTTTAACTTCAAAACATGGAATCTTTCCTCATTGTCTCGGTGCATCAGAGAGCCTCGATGTTTAGCATCGAGTTGTTCTTCATTGCCATCCAATTTTCTTGGTTGCTCGTGTAGCAACCCTTAACACTATTCCTAATTTTCTCGTATTATTTTTTTTTTCCTTTTTATATCCTTATAAACTTCATAACCTAAGAGCAGAATTTAAATCGTAAACTAAATCGTTAAAATCGTTCGAAAACTACTTTAAAACCATTTAAAGGAAACATAAAACATTTAAATGAAACATATAAAACAATTACAAAACAAAGAAAACATCGGCCAACAAGTGGAGGGGAAAAAGCGTCAAAACAGGAAAACAAGAGGGCCGATCAATGGGCGATAGATCGCCCCCTTCATAACCGATCGGTCGACTGAAGACAGCCGATCGATCGGCTCACGTTCTGATTTCCAGAACGTGAAGCCTAGCCTGCAAACTGATCGATCGCCCCTATCTTTTGCGATCGATCGCCTACCATTGGTAACTCTCTGGAATTTCCAGAGAGTTCTGTGTTCGAACACCAAATCCTTGGCGTTCGATCGCCTCTCATCGTTCCCTTATTCCTTCCAGACATCCTACACACTCCAATCACGCACAACACATTCCTCTCCTTCCTCCTTCCCTTCATCACATACCTTTACATACATTTCACAAAAACACACTTCAACATAACATTACTCTTATCCTCACTCATTCCTACATCAACAATTCACCCGATAATCAACCCAAAACGTATTTAAATTTCATAAAAACAAACTGCGTGGATCCGTTTAAAAATTAAACAATTCCCTGTTTTAAATCACCAAGCAGTTCCAGTAAGTTTCCAATAAAAGACTTTCCCAAAAGCGGTTTATAAAATAGGTTTCCGAACATCAAAATATAACCTATCAACTAACCTGATTCCAAACATCCTAATATGTTCAACTATACAACTTTCCTACGTTTCTATCTGTTCAAAACATCAATACATTTACTTACGTCCCCACGGGTCAAAAAGCGCACCGACTGCCCAGCACACTCCCACGGGCCATCTTTCTTCAACTGCTCATTACTCGGGTGGAGGGATCTCGTCCTCACCTGTATCGAAATCACCTACACCATACAGACACCTATGAGAATAAATCTCAGTAAATTCTACGTAAGTGACCATGCATGAACATGTATATGCAACTTTCGTGCATTCATTTCATTTATCAGTTTGTATTAGTCGTCACATTTCAGTCGTCTCATTTCAGTCGTCTTAGTCGTCTCATTTCAGTCGTCTTAGTCGTCTTATTTTCATTCGTCTATTTAAGTCATCACATTTTATTTTCTTTCGTGAAATCCATCAAAACTCAACTTATGGTGTAGGCCAATCAGCCACAGTAAGTCACGAGAACTTACCTGTCGTCTGTAGAAAGCCGAGCTCCGTCCACGAGCTTTGTTCACCTAGGCCAATCCATAATAATAATTATTAAAATCGATCCTAGGATGTCGAATTCTGAAGTCTAACGAAACTCCTAGCTAAAGAAAATTTTCCTAAAACTATAATTAAGCTCATTCAGGCATTTCGTCGAGCAATTCGCACTCGTAAATTGCAAACCTCCATTAATGGAGTTTTCCATAACTTCCAATCCAACCAAACTCTAATATTCATCAATGATTCTACTAACTTCGTCCAATAACCACCAATACGTCCATTATATTCATAAATACGGTATACCTATCGATTTCAAACCCTAAATCACGTTTTTCGCAAATCCCTAAACGAAACCCTAATTGTTTAACTTCGTGAAAATTGAACATAAACCTTCCAAAACTAAGAATCATACCTAGGGTCGGGATTGGAGAAGAAAACGTGAAGAATCGGAGGTCGATCGGAGAGGAAACGGGCATTGGCGTCGAAGGAACGAAGAAGAGCAGTGGGAAATCGCCAAAGGTCTTCTGGCGATTGTGGGAGAGGAGAAAATGAGGGAGGAGAGAAAATGGTAAGTGTTTTATATTTTGGGTTTGCAAATTTACGGTTTTGCCCTCCCTTTGTTTTTATATCAATTTCATCCTTTGTTTCGTTAATTAGCTAACGATTCGGTTTCTCCAAATTTTCTTATTTCGCCCATAACTCCAACTTACTATCAGGGCATTATTAAAACTGTCCGTACGCAAAACAGACCTCGTTTACTATTTTTACCAAAATATCCTTTATATTACGAGACACATCAAAACTCGTAATTCGGCATTACATCTTTAACAAAATTCTCTCATTTCTCCAAATACTCCAATTTATTTATAGGGTTCCAATAAGACTTCTCATTTGCAAAACGGGCTTAATTTGGCATATTTAAGAAAATGTCATTCATATGTGGAAAATTAAAAACCCGTCGAAAACTGGGTGTTACATTCTACCTACCTTAATTGAAATTTTGTCCCCAAAATTTGACTTAGCTTATAGTCCTCGATATTATTGTCTTTTGTCTTGCGGCCTTATTCTTCAACTTATAGTCCCTCTGTTCTTTTCGCGTATCTTTCCTCCATCTCTCCAAAATTTCAAATTTCTCTTTAAAAAACTTGATCCAATCTATACTTGAGATCAATCTCTATGGCTCTATTCCATACTCCTGTAACTGAATGATGCAACAGTAACCTCTTGACCATATTTACTGCGTTCACTTTAACTATCCACGTCCGTAGTTATACATTAGGTACTATCGAACTCCTAGATTTCCAATTCAAGGCTTCCCGTAGCTATACTTTCAAGTAATACCTATACTTAAAAATTTTCAACATTGTTCGAGCTGACTAAAATTTAAAGATCTCTACATACTTTGGTTGTAACCCAAACTTCTGTATAAATTCCTCGACTCTGTCCGTAGTCAGAATGCATGCCAACTCTAATTCCCACATTTTCTCTAGTAATAATCCTTCTTAACTAATCAAAGGTCGCATACCTGCCTGGGCAACTCGGCAACTATTGTAGGTTTCTCAACTAAGCTCTCATTGCTATACTTCGCAACTATATCATCAAAATATCTCCAAGTCTAAATGAGCCCAACCGAGAGCTAAAGTCATCACTCTCTTAAAATCCTCGTTTCTTTATGAATAAAATCCTATAAACATCACATTTCATTCAAATGCTACCCTCATATTTATGGTTGTAATGTCATCTTCAATTACACTATGGCCTTAACTACTTATCGGGTACTGACGATTTCTACATCTCCAAAGTTCTAAACTCTTCCAACTATGCACTTTATCGCTCAATCACTCATACATCCATTGACTACACTTAGTTAATCATTACTTAAACTCTCAACTCCTCCCTTTTTTAATTTATCCAGTAATCTGGAAGATCTCTTCATTAAGGCTAACCTTTCTAGTTCCTCGAACACTGATATTCCTACTATACCAGACGTAAGCCTCAGGCTGTGATTTTTGACTTGAACTATATTATCTATAGGTTCATAACTAAACCCCTATACTTTTTAAGCCCAAAAGAATTTTCATTTCTTACTTTGTCACCATTCTCTACAAGTGATACTCACTCTTGTCGATTCACCATTTCTCCTATTGCTGCACACGTCACACTTAACCTCTAAACATGACTCTTAATTTAAGGTGTTAAACCCTTCTTTGATTAGCTAAAGTATTTGGGTTTTTCAGTTAGTCCAATTCTTATGTTTTAGTCCTACATTGCTTGATCAAGTAGAGTCCCAATGGTCTGTCACGTCTACGCTTTACTGATCCCTTAATGCCCTCAAAATTTATCGACGTTCCAACTCTGATTTGACCCTTTTATTTTCTTCACGGGCATTGACTAGTACGAACACGCCTAACTTGCGCCTCGATCTTTCATTCACAACTCAGTATTGATTAATCGCGTCCTCTAAAATTTCCAAGTAAAAGTTACTTCTCCTTCGAATATTGTTTTCGTCTAAATGCTCTCAACCTCACACGGATCTAAATCATACGAGTTCTTACTAGGTCTTCTATTCACTTAGACGTACTATTGTACCTCGACAATCTAGGGTATTCCTTCGATAAGTTTCATATCTAAGTTTTGAATTTCTCTCTGAAGCATCATATTCTAAAACTCCGAGGGTTTGTCAATTAGGGTCCAATTTCTATCTACTTAAATCTTATACCTCATACATTGTATCCCTCTAATAGTAATTAAACTCTAATTGCGCAACTTCTTATGGTTAAGTAAGGCTAGTCCTACTAATGCATAACTCTCTTTCTATAAGATATACATCATCCTATATTTATCCTACCATATTCTCTTCGAGGTTCACCTAGGAATCCTTTCTTACCCACCTTCTACTATTCTCTTATCTCCCTATTTTCAAGTCTATTTTTATCTATCGCTCAATTATTACATTCAAATCTTCACTCTATACTACATCTCTATCTTAATGTCATTCATTTTGTTAATCGATAAGATAAAACCATACCTGGAATAACTGAAGGTCTGGCCTCATCATCAACGTCACCATGTTCAATGAAGGCAAATACTCTCGGGGCAACCGTCCTCTGATCGGTAACCGTTCTTGGACAATTATGGGCATAGTGGCCCACCTCGCCACATCTAAAACATCGGTTCGTCCCTAATCTACAAGCGCCAAAATGGGTCTTCTTGCACTTCCGGCATACGGGCCTCTCAGTAGATTCCTAGATTTGCTTTCCTCTTCTCTGGTCGCCTGTAACACCCGGTTTTACGGGATTTGATTTATTCCAATATAAACAGTATTTTTGTAAATACGTCAAATTAAGTCCGTTTTGCGAACGGAAGGTTTTAATGGAGCTTTAATATTAAATTGGAATTTATGGTGAAATAAGAAAATTTGGAGAAAACGAATCGTTAGTTAAATAACGAAGGAAGTAGAAAAACAAGTAGAGAACAAATAGAAGGGCAAATTGGTAAATTGACAAACCAATTTTTACAAAAACACAAAAACCCCTCTTTTCTTCTCCCTCCTCACGCGAATTCTTCTTCTCTTCCCACTCCAGGCAATTTCTCTTTCCCTTCGTGCGATTCTCTTCTCCGGCGTTGAAAGGTTGTTCTCTGGCGATCGTTTCTTCTCGTTTTCTTCTTCAAACCCGACTCTAGGTATTTATCTATGGTTTTGGAACGTTAGATTTTGATTTCTAGGGTTTCAAACGGTTCGGGTTCGTTAGGGTTTTCGTAGAAAACGTGAAATAGAGCTTGAAATCGATAGGTTTACCGTATTTATGGCTCTAATGGGCATATTTATGGTTGTTAGTAAAAGTTAGTTGAATTAATGAGGGTTATTGAGGTTTTGAATGGTTGGGAGTTTTAAAAACTTCATTAATGGAGGTTTGGAAATTCACGAGCACGAGTTGCTCGATAAAATGCCTCAATGAGGTGTTTTAGAGTTTAGGAGATTTTCTTTAGCTAGGAGTTTGTAATTTTGGAAACTCGATAGTTTAGAATTGATTTAAATGATAAATGCTGTGAATTGCCTTAGGTGAACAACGCTCGTGGACGGAGCTCGAATTTCAACGGACGCGAGGTAAGTCTTCGTGATTTGTTTGACCGTCTTGGCCTACACCATAAGAATGTATGTTAAATTGAGGAATTGGAGATATATTGCGGTTGGGGTAATTAGAACGGGTAGTTAGTTTTAGGTTTGGTTAGGTTGTTAATTGTTTAGTTTATTGTTTGTATGTTTCTATTTCGTTCATGGCATAATATTGTTCATGCATCATTGTTTTCGAAAAGGGCATGAAAAGGAATTTCTATGCATGTTTTTACAAAACGAAAAGGTAAATGAATGTAATAAGGGTCACGTCGGTGGCGGTGGTTCAGACATGGATGTCAGGTGAAGCATATTTTTTCCCTGGTTAGATACGAGGGGCTATCCAATCGACGAATGTGCCGCTCCTATCTAGCGAGAGTGAAGCCCCGGTGACATAAATGAAATGATTAGCGAAAAGGTAGGATGCATGATTTATGAACTGTACATGTATAGCATTCACGTGCATTCACGTTGATTTATTGAGCCTCTAGCTCACATTTTTATTTCTATGGTGTAGGTGATTTTGAGACAGGTGAGGAAGGCGTCCCTCTGCCTGAAGTATAAGCACGTTGAAGAAGAATGGCCCGTAGGAGTGCGCTGGCAGTCGGAGCTTATTTTGACCCGTGGGGATGTAAGTAAGTTTTTGGGATTTTGATAGATAGAAACGTAGGAAAAATTGTATAGATAACTCATTTTAGGATGTTGGTATCTGGATAGTTGGTAGATAGATGTGTTGATATTTTGAATGTTTTGATAAACTTATTTTATAAAGCGTTTTGTTAAGCTTGCTAATTTGATGTTACTGGACTGCTTGGTTATCGAATTTCATAGGGGTTTTGTTTGGTTTTCAAACGGATCCATGCAGTTCGTTTTCATGAGATTTACTTTGTTTTAAATGTGTTTTGAATCGATTTCGAACAACTGGGAAGTGTAAATTGTACGTGGGTGGAAGAAATCAGAAGAAAAAAATAGGAAAGGAAGAGAAAAGGGGAGAGGCGTTCGATCGCGGAAGGAAAGACGATCAAACGCAGAACTCTCTGATTTTCCAGAGAAGTTGGCGATCGTACGCAGGAAAAGGGGTGTACAATCGGTTCACGAAGGCCATTCGTTCTGGAGGTAGAACGTGAACCGATCTATCGGCTGATTAATAGCCGATCGAACGGTTGTGTGGGGGGCGCTCGATCGCCCATCGACAGGCGATCGAACGCCTGTGGCCTTTCGGGCTGAATTGCCCCTTCTGCCCCTCCCCTGTTTCGGTGGTCTATTGTTTCAAATGGCCGATGGTTTAATTGTTGTTTAAATGTTTTTTTTTTTAAATCGATTTGAGGTTTCAAAACGTTGTATTCAAATAGCTTTTTAATGATTCAACTTTAATGATTCTAATTCCGCTCAATGTTATGAGGTTTACTTAGCTTATAAAAGAAATTTTAAATTTTACGGGAAATTAAAGGTAAAGAATTAGGGACGTTACATCGCCCTTTTCGTTATAAGGCCTTTTAACACCTCTATGTTGCTGTTGCCGTTGCCCTCTTAGCTGCCAAACCTCGTTCTATGGTCGAGGCTGGATCTCCTAAAAGAACCCTCTTACTGGCTCCCTCGGTTTGACGTAAGTTGGTTCAGCGGCCTCAATCTCTGTATAGGGCACATTCTGCACCTCTGATATGATGACATTTTTTCGGATTTCCTGACCTAGCCCTTGCATAAACCGATGCACCTTGTCCTCATTAACACTAACCTGGTGTGGTGCGAACCGGGATAGGGCCTCAAACCTCCTGACATATTCAGCAACTGAGCCAGTCTGTCTCAATTGCACAAACTCCATCATTTTTGCCTCATGTACTGTATGGCCAAAGTATTTGTCATAAAATATGGCTTTAAACCGCTCTCAAGTCATTACCGTCATATCGGTTGTTGCTTTGATGGAGTCCCACCAAAACCGAGCATCTAACGCTAAATGGAAGGTGACGTATGCGACTTTATCTCCATTCCCTACCCCTACATACCCCAACATGTCCTCTATAGTTCGGATCCACTCCTCAGCTAAAATGGGGTCCGTAGACTGTCTATTAAATACGGGAGGTTGTAGCCTTTGGAACCTCTCTATACCCTGATGGTTTGGAACGACCACCTCTCGGGCCCTATGATCCTCACGATTTACCAAACGCTCTAATTGTTGTGCTTGCCTGTCCATGTGCTGAGCCTGACGGTCCAGCAAATCCGTGAGTCTGTCTAGGGCCTCATCCCTAGCGTCTCTACCTCGAACCATTTTTATATAACTCGTATAAAAGTTACAACAAAAAACCCTAAGAAATCGAAATTAAATAAAGCTTTTTAACATACTTACAGTTGATTAAGGATGTCCGCGTAGTGGCTGAGTAGTAGAGCAGTCTACAAAACCGTTTTTAAAACCCGGGGGCTCTGATACCATAACTGTAGCGACCCTTAACACTATTCTTAATTTTCCCGTATTATTTTTTTTTTCCTTTTTATATCCTTATAGACTTCATAACCTAAGAGCGGAATTTAAATCGTAGACTAAATCGTTAAAATCATTCGAAAACTACTTTAAAACAATTTAAAGGAAACATAAAACATTTAAATTAAACATATAAAACAATTACAAAACAAAGAAAACATCGGCCAACAAGTGAAGGGGCAAAAGCGTCAAAACAGGAAAACAAGAGGGCCGATCGATCGGCCCCTCAATGGGCGATTGATCGCCCCCTTCATAACCGATCGGTCGACTGAAGATAGCCAATCGATCGGCTCACGTTCTGATTTCCAGAACGTGAAGCCTAGCCTGTAAACCGATCGATCGCCCCTATCTTTTGCGATCGATCGCCTACCATTGGTAACTCTCTGGAATTTCCAGAGAGTTCTGCGTTCGAACACCAAACCCTTGGCGTTCGATCGCCTCTCATCATTCCCTTATTCCTTCCAGACATCCTACACACTCCAATCACGCACAAAACATTCCTCTCCTTCCGCCTTCCCTTCATCACATACCTTTACATACATTTCACAAAAACACACTTCAACATAACATTACTCTTATCCTCACTCATTCCTACATGAAAAATTCACCTGATAATCAACCCAAAACATATTTAAATTTCATAAAAACAAACTGCGTGGATCCGTTTAAAAAATAAACAATTCCCTGTTTTAAATCACCAAGTAGTTTCAGTAAGTTTCCAATAAAAGACTTTCCCAAAAGCGATTTATAAAATAGGTTTCCGAACATCAAAATATAACCTATCAACTAACTAGATTCCAAACATCCTAATATGTTCAACTATACAACTTTCCTACGTTTCTATCTGTTCAAAACATCAATACATTTACTTACGTTCCCACGGGTCAAAAAGCACACCGACTGCCCAGGACACTGCCACGGGCTATCTTTCTTCAACTGCTCATCCCTCGGGTGGAGGGATCTCGTCCTCACCTGTATCGAAATCACCTACACCATACAGACACCTATGAGAATAAATCTCAGTAAATTCTACGTAAGTGACCATGCATGAACATGTATATGCAACTTTCGTAAACTTTCGTGCATTCATTTCATTTATTAGTTCGTTTTAGTCGTCACATTTCAGTTGTCTCATTTCAGTCATCTTAGTCGTCTCATTTCAGTCGTATTAGTCGTATCATTTCAGTCGTCTTAGTCGTCTCATTTCAGTCGTCTTAATCGTCTCATTTTCATTCGTCTATTTAAGTCATCACATTTTATTTTCTTTCGTGAAATCCATACATAAATTCATTTTTCATGGTGTTTGTAAAACGATGATGCATGACAATAAAAGCGTAACATAAACATACAACGTGCGTACCATCAAAACAATACAAACGTAACCTACAAAACAACTAACCCTAAACTACCCAACCAAAGCTTATAAACCTAAATATCACCAAATAATCCTTAACATCAAAACTCGACTTATGGTGTAGGCCAATCGGCCACAGTAAATCACGAGAACTTACCTGTCGTTCGTAGAAAGCCAAGCTCCATCCACGAGCTTTGTTCACCTAGGCCAATCCACAATAATCATTATTAAAATCGATCCTAGGATGTCGAATTCCGAGGTCTAACGAAACTCCTAACTAAAGGAAATTTTCCTAAAACTATAATTAAGCTCATTCAGGCATTTCGTCGAGCAATTTGCGCTCGTAAATTGCAAACCTCCATTAATGGAGTTTTCCATAACTTCCAATCCAACCAAACTCTAATATTCATCAATGATTCTACTAACTTCGTCCAATAACCACCAATACGTCCATTATATTCATAAATACGGTATACCTATCGATTTCAAAACCTAAATCACATTTTTTGCAAATCCCTAAACGAAACCCTAATTGTTTAACTTCGTGATAATTAGCATAAACCTTCCAAAACTATAGAATCATACCTAGAGTCTGGATTGGAGAAGAAAACGTGAAGAATCGGAGGTCGATCGGAGAGGAAACGGGCGTTGGCGTCGAAGGAACGGAGAGGAGCAGTGGGAAATCGCCAGAGGTCTTCTGGCGATTGTGGGAGAGGAGAAAATGAGGGAGGAGAGAAAATGGTAAGTGTTTTATATTTTGGGTTTGCAAATTTACGGTTTTGCCCTCCCTTTGTTTTTATATCAATTTCGTCCTTTGTTTCGTTAATTAGCTAACGATTCGGTTTCTCCAAATTTCCTTATTTCGCCCATAACTCTAACTTATTATCAGGGCTTTATTAAAACTGTCCATACGCAAAACTGAACTCGTTTACTAATTTTACCAAAATATCATTTATATTACGGACACATCAAAACTTGTAATTCGGCATTACATCTCTAACAAAATCCTCTCATTTCTCGAGATACTCCAATTTATTTATAGGGTTCCAATAAGACTTCCCATTTGCAAAACGAGCTTAATTTGGCATATTTATGAAAATTCCATTCATATGCGGAAAATTGAAAACCCGTCGAAAACCGGGTGTTATAGCTCGATGGTTCTTACGGTCATTCCTTCTTTCCAAGTCTTCTAAGGTTGGAAAACAAAACCAGGATGGAAACCTTGGCCATCTACTGGAGTCTTCTGCGCTCGTGGAGTCAACTTCATCTGAGAGGCACTGTGGACGCCGAGTGGGCCAGCATTGGCTTCCCTCACATTCCATTCATCCTGTCGGCCGCTTCTGAAGGAGAAGTAGCAAGTGCAAAGGACCTTCGTTCTATTGCTCGAATTCATTTCATCCGCGAAATGGATTTCTTCTGAATGGCGCCTTGGATGCCTGACGAACCAGCAAGGACCCTTTTCATCAACTGAAGAACTCTGAGATATTTTCAGGTAGTAATACCAGGTAATACACAACACCCACCTCACCACCATTCACCATTTCATGTTTCTTCTTCGCCTCTGTTTTACATAATTTTTGTTTGTTTGCTCTGTTTTATTTCTGATGTTGTTTTTGCTTGCTTGCAGGATCCGTCTATGCTTAATTCAGACTCCATTTTTGTGTCAACTTCTAACGTGCCAACCCATTAACTCACCTGGTCAAGGACAACTTACTAATATTTACAACCCTTCATTTTCTTAGCCACTCCAAGAATCGCACCTCATGACTTTTGGATAGTCTTAATAACTCTCCACTCTCACCCTTCATCTCCAAACCTATCATCTCTATCCTTTCTATGAATAAGCCCCTCCCCCATTTCCTTTGTTTTCGTGTCATTCAAGCTATCAAAGAAAAAGAGACCTATAAAATTGTAACGCCCCCGAACCCGTCCCGGCTCGGTGCGCTACTTTGCTAACTCATCCCGCGTTTAAAACAATGTTTAAAATAATTTTCAAAAAATTTTCAACTCGATTTTTGGGTTTTTCGAACCCTCAAAAAATGTTGGTAAACGTGCATAAATACGTTTAAAATACGTCGAAAAAGGTCGGGTCAAAACATAGTAGAAATAGAAAAATTAAAAAAAAAAATTCAAAATGGTGTTGGCGCCGCGCGCGCGCCTTTGCGCCTAGCGCCCGATCGATCGGCGCCCAGCGCCCGATCGATCGGGCCTCCTCGGGTTTAAGAAAACGTAACATAGTAGGCCATTACTAAACTCTAAAGGAGGTTCTAACTAAAACTAAACAACACTTAAAACAAATTCACCCTCAAAGCCCTAAAATCCGATTTTATGCACAATTTCTAGCATCCAACTTCAAACGGCCATAACTTTCTCATTTTTCAACGGATTTTGACGTGCCACCCCAATCTGTAAACTTCTACACATCTACTATCCATTGACACACTCAAATTGATCAACCAAACAACATGGCCAACTCGAAATGCTCAAAACAGAACCGGCCCCCCAAGGTTTCAAAACCGGTTTTTCCATAACTCTCCTCAAATCTTAAATCTCTTCCTAAAAACAACTAAATTAACATATTTAAGAGTTAAACAACTAAATTTGGGAAGAAAACCCAACAAGGAACAAAATTTTCGGAATTCCTAAATTAGGGTTTTCAAACCCTATGCAACCTTACATAAAACACCTTAAAAACCCTAAAAATCAACATCTTAATGTATAAAACTCAAAACCCCATCAAAGGCTCACCTTAATCTCTTGAAAAGCTTGAAGAAAAGATGATGAAGAAACCCTAAAGCTTGCTGCAAATTTCGTGGGTTGAAAGGAGGAAGAAGATAGGTGTTTTCCATTTTACCATTAAACCCATCCATTTTATAAAGTCACACAACTTTTTACTTTTTGATTTTTACCACTAAATTTCTTATTTTTATACAAATCCCCTCCTTATCACTTTGCATTCTCTCCAACGTGAATGGCATCCTCCTTCACTTCTCTTTTAATTTTTATTTTATTTATTTCCTAACTTTCTATTGGTTAATAACAAATTTGGACTTTTCAACTCCTTGTTTTTGACTTGTCAACTTCATTTACAATCCACTTCTAATCCCTTTATCACTTAACAATAAACTCTCATACATAACCTAACCTAGGGCTATGCATAACATCGACATTTTTCAGGTGTTACAAAAATGTTAGTGAAATTCATGACTCAGGTTCTTGTGAGAGGCCTCCTCCGTGGCACATCAGATTAAAGATCTAAGGATACTCACCTCATTTCATTCCACAGAAGAATTGTTAAGCATAACATAAAATTTTACTCCTCTTAATGACTCCAAAAGTGATTGAAAAATCATCAAGTATTGAACTGGATCGGCATTACAAACAAATATGGGAAAGAATCACCAATGAACTTTCTCAAATAACTTATCCAAATGTGGTGCAAGCGTATGATGAAGGTACTAGGGAAATTAGAAAGACCAAGAGGTATTGCTAACCTCTTAAAAAATGTATAAGATTTTTGTTTAATATGCACTATCCTTTGGTCATGATAATGCTTTCTCCCAAGATTCGAGTAATCATAAATAATCTAGGGATATCTAATTCCATGATGCATGATTTGAGCATCCTCTCTATGCATATTTTAAATGCATATGATGTGCCACGGATCTGTGACTCCTCAAACATTCAATGGGATTTTTCTAACCAATTTTCAAGTTTATATTTTGTAGGAAGATCGTATGATGAAGCCATCAAAGACATGAAATCATGTGGACAATGCTTGATGGACATTATTTTGTTCAAGCATAAATAGAAGATCAAACACACGTCGAAGGATTATTCAACTTTTAGAAAAATCTGCCATCACACAGACCTTCTAGAAGTATTTGCAATATTTGGTAGCCTTACTTATTTGTTTTGGAAAGATGAGCTTCATAAAGATTATAGCTGACATCTCAAGTTTCTAGAATAAGCTGCATCGTGAAATTTTGACACTTTGTGCTTGGCCAACTAGTCAAGATACAGAGAGGCTTTTCTCATAAAGAAGTCCGAGCCCAAGTGTAGCACCCGGTATGGTCCACCTTAATTAATAACATCATTTAGTAACTTTCATTCTTGTGAAAATGAGTGATTACGATTGGTTGTTTAAATAGGTTAAGGATTTGCTAACTAAGGGCAAAGGTGTAATTTGGGAAGACTAGTGTATAAATGAGGTCAGCTAAGGGTTTTAGCCGCCACTGTTTCATTTCTTCTTTTGGCGTTCAGCTCAGCTAAGCAAAATTTTTCTCGACGATTTTCTCTCCCATTTTCTTCAAGCTAGGTGAGTCCTACTTCAATTTCTTGCTACATTGTAACTGTCTATGATTGGGGGAAATTGTAATGCGAGTTTTAGGAATGCTGTGAATAAGAACTAGCTGGGGTTTTGGGGTGAATCGGGAATGCACAATGAACTGAGCTCCCAAATTAGTTTTCTTAGATTTCTGGTTGATTTAGGATTAAGTTTAGAGAAGATTTAATTTAATGTTCTGTTTATGGTTTTAGGTTTGAGCATACTTCCGAGGTAGACTTCAACCAAACTTTTCAGAAGACCATGTAAGTAGAGTATATGTGTACCTTTGGATCTACATCACAAAACAGTAGGTTTATACTTGTTTGAATATTTTCTGCATGTCATGTATCATGTTTTTGGAAAGAACACGAAAATGAATTTACATGTAATAGCATGGTAAGGCATGAACAGATTGTAACAGACCAGCTGTTAAGGAAACTAATCCTCCCCTTAATTGATGAAGAGGATGTATGACTTTGGAAAAATTGATCCGCTTCCAATGGAATTTAAGATCAGATCAGCTGTTAAAGGAACTAATCTGCCCCTTAATTGATGAAGAGGATGTATGACTTTGGGAAAATTGATCCAACTCCCAATGGAACCGAGGGATCAGATCAGTGAAAGTATGAAAATGCAACTGAGATGTGAAAGTAGAAACTGCATGACTAGGATTTATGTTTCAGCTTATCATTTCATTATTGCTCTACTTATTTAGCATTAGGCTAATAGATGAGTTTTGTGATGTAGGTGCTGAGGTTGCAACAGGTGAATTCTCTAAATGTATTGAAGAATAGGTGAAGTTGATGGAGCACAGCTATGCCACGGTTTGGTGCTCTGATGAGGCGGTTTAAATAATGTCAGTAGGTGTGAAAGTCTAGTTGACAATGGTTCAGTTTTAGTATGCTAAGAATGATAATGACAGCGGGAGTTTAATGTTTTTATTAATTTTGGAGTTTTTCTGATTATGAAAAACACGATTTGGTTTTAGTTGTAGATTGTTATTCTGGATTTATAAAGTTGTGGATTTATGCTGTTTTGAATAGGGGGGGGGGGGGGGGGGGGGGGGGGGGGGGGGGGGGGGGGGGGGGGGGGGGGGGGGGGGGGGGGGGGGGGGGGGGGGGGGGGGGGGGGGGGGGGGGGGGGGGGGGGGGGGGGGGGGGGGGGGGGGGGGGGGGGGGGGGGGGGGGGGGGGGGGGGGGGGGGGGGGGGGGGGGGGGGGGGGGGGGGGGGGGGGGGGGGGGGGGGGGGGGGGGGGGGGGGGGGGGGGGGGGGGGGGGGGGGGGGGGGGGGGGGGGGGGGGGGGGGGGGGGGGGGGGGGGGGGGGGGGGGGGGGGGGGGGGGGGGGGGGGGGGGGGGGGGGGGGGGGGGGGGGGGGGGGGGGGGGGGGGGGGGGGGGGGGGGGGGGGGGGGGGGGGGGGGGGGGGGGGGGGGGGGGGGGGGGGGGGGGGGGGGGGGGGGGGGGGGGGGGGGGGGGGGGGGGGGGGGGGGGGGGGGGGGGGGGGGGGGGGGGGGGGGGGGGGGGGGGGGGGGGGGGGGGGGGGGGGGGGGGGGGGGGGGGGGGGGGGGGGGGGGGGGGGGGGGGGGGGGGGGGGGGGGGGGGGGGGGGGGGGGGGGGGGGGGGGGGGGGGGGGGGGGGGGGGGGGGGGGGGGGGGGGGGGGGGGGGGGGGGGGGGGGGGGGGGGGGGGGGGGGGGGGGGGGGGGGGGGGGGGGGGGGGGGGGGGGGGGGGGGGGGGGGGGGGGGGGGGGGGGGGGGGGGGGGGGGGGGGGGGGGGGGGGGGGGGGGGGGGGGGGGGGGGGGGGGGGGGGGGGGGGGGGGGGGGGGGGGGGGGGGGGGGGGGGGGGGGGGGGGGGGGGGGGGGGGGGGGGGGGGGGGGGGGGGGGGGGGGGGGGGGGGGGGGGGGGGGGGGGGGGGGGGGGGGGGGGGGGGGGGGGGGGGGGGGGGGGGGGGGGGGGGGGGGGGGGGGGGGGGGGGGGGGGGGGGGGGGGGGGGGGGGGGGGGGGGGGGGGGGGGGGGGGGGGGGGGGGGGGGGGGGGGGGGGGGTTTGTTTAGAGTGTTACTGTTCACCTGTGGATGCAGTCTGTTGGTGGATGTAATCTATCGGTTGATGTAATCTATCAGTGGATGTAGTCTATCGGTGGATGTTGTTGAACGGTAGATGTGAGTAATAGGTTTTGTCGTTTTGTGATCGGTGGATATGAGGAATAGGTTTTGTCGTTTTGTGATCGGTGGATGTGAGTAATAGGTTTTGTCGTTTTTGGGATCGGTGGACGTGAGTAATAGATTTTGTCGTTTCGTGAAAGGTGGGTGTGAACGGTAGATTTGGGTAGTAATTTTGTCGCTTTACGATCGGTGGATGTGAGCGATAGACGTGAGAAGTCGACGTGTCGTTCGGCTGACGTGAGCGGTGGACATTGGAAGCAGAAGAAGCCTTTTGTTTCTGCTTTTACCGCCGACACTGTTTAGCGGTGGATGTCTTCTATTCCTGTTTCTACCGCTGAGACTATTCCCCCCCCCCCCCCCCCCCCCCCCCCCCCCCCCCCCCCCCCCCCCCCCCCCCCCCCCCCCCCCCCCCCCCCCCCCCCCCCCCCCCCCCCCCCCCCCCCCCCCCCCCCCCCCCCCCCCCCCCCCCCCCCCCCCCCCCCCCCCCCCCCCCCCCCCCCCCCCCCCCCCCCCCCCCCCCCCCCCCCCCCCCCCCCCCCCCCCCCCCCCCCCCCCCCCCCCCCCCCCCCCCCCCCCCCCCCCCCCCCCCCCCCCCCCCCCCCCCCCCCCCCCCCCCCCCCCCCCCCCCCCCCCCCCCCCCCCCCCCCCCCCCCCCCCCCCCCCCCCCCCCCCCCCCCCCCCCCCCCCCCCCCCCCCCCCCCCCCCCCCCCCCCCCCCCCCCCCCCCCCCCCCCCCCCCCCCCCCCCCCCCCCCCCCCCCCCCCCCCCCCCCCCCCCCCCCCCCCCCCCCCCCCCCCCCCCCCCCCCCCCCCCCCCCCCCCCCCCCCCCCCCCCCCCCCCCCCCCCCATCACTTTGGCAATGTTCCATTTGACTGGGGAGGCTCAACTTTGGTGGAAAACAATAGAGACCACCACTAATGTTCTGGATATGTCTTGGTCCCAGTTCAAGGAGATTTTCTATGAGAAATATTTTAACAGCACAGTCTAGGCCGCAAAGAATGTAGAGTTTCTAAACTTAAAGTAGACAGGGTCTGTGGCAGAGTACAGTAGGCAATTCGAGTCCCTGTCCAGGTTTGCTGGACATTTTGTTCACAAGAATGAGGATAAAGTGTTTCAGTTTGTGCATGGACTAAAGCCAGAAATTTACAGAGGAGTCAAATTTTGTGGTATTAAAGGACTGTCATTCAGTGAAGTTGTGTCCACAGCATTGGAGGTGGAAGAAGCTGAAATGAAGTGTTCTTGATCGAAGGAAGCCCGCGAAAGTTCATCCAGCCCCAACAGCAGAGAGGAATGAAGAGGCTCAGTGAAGGCCAGAGTAACCAAAGAACATGAAGGAAAGTACCGGATACCAGGAAGTTTCCCCAGTGCCCGAAATGTTTGAAGAGTCACCTGGGCGAGTGTAGATTTGGGACGGGAAATTGTTTCAACTGTGAGGAGGATGGACACACGTACAGAGATTGCCCGAAGCCTAGAATCACCCGATGCTTCAACTGTAACAAAGTCGGCCATATCAACAAGGACTGCCCAGCCTTAAAGAATGGCCCTGCTATGTTGAAACCACGGATATTCTCCATGATGGAGTCGGGTGATTAAGACCAGCCTGCTGTGGTGTCAGGTACCATATTGAACAACTCTGTGCCTGCTTTTACTTAAATAGATTCTGGTGCGACACATTCCTTTATAGCATCTGCGTTTGCTGTTAAGTTAGATGTACAGTTTACCCCTTCTATGCATGTGTTTAATGTTGCATTACCCTCTGGTGAACGCATGCACTCTAACCAAGTGATGCTTGACAGTGATGTGTTAGTAGAGAACGTGAGCCTACCTACTGATCTTATTATTATGGATATAATGGGATTTGATGTAATCCTAGGAATGGATTGGTTGTTTAAGCATTATGCCACAATAGATTGTAGGACTGGAAAGTTAGCTTCCAACCCCCTGGTGGTTTGAAACATACCTTTCAAGCTTTGAAGAAGAATAAGGAAATGTCTGTTATGACCTCTGTCAACACTAGACCTTCTCCATGCGGGGAGTATTTGTGCTTTTTGGTCAGTGTTTTAGACACACAACTAGTAGGAAAAGAAAGTCTTCAGAGTGTCTTAGTTGTCCAAGATTTTCCAGAAGTATTTCTAGATGACCTTCCTGGCTTGCCGCCAGATAGGAAAATTGACTTTGTTGTAGATGTTTACCCAGGCGCTGAGCCTGTATCTAAGAATCCCTATAGATTAGCACCCACAGAGCTTAAGGAATTAAAGAAACAGTTAGAAAAACTATTGGAAAAAGGGTTCATACGCCCAAGCTTTTCACTATGGGGTGCACCAGTTCTTTTTATCAAAAAGAAGGATGGATCAATGCGTATGTGCGTTGATTATCGGGAATTGAATAAGTTAACCATCAAGAACAAGTATCCATTGCCAAGGATTGATGATTTATTCGACCAGCTTAACGATGCGCGAGTTTTCTCTAAGATTGACCTTAGGTCTGGTTATTACCAATTGAAAGTTAAATCAGAAGATATTCCTAAGACAGCCTTTCGCACCAGATATGGACATTATGAGTTTTTGGTTATGTCTTTTGGATTGACTAATGCACCAACAGCTTTCATGGATCTCATGAATAGAGTGTTTCATTAGTATCTAGATAAATTTGTCATAGTGTTTATTGATGATATTTTAATCTATTCACGTACTAATGATGAACATGCAAGACACCTGACCTTGGTATTGGGAGTACTAAGACAGCACTAACTTTATGCCAAGTTTTCCAAGTGTGAGTTTTGGTTGGACAGAGTTCACTTTCTTGGTCATGTGATCTCAGGTGATGGGATATTTGTCGATCCAGCCAAGGTTCAAGCAGTTAAGGAGTGGCCTTAACCGAAGAATGCCACTGATATTCGGAGTTTCCTTAGATTTGCAGGATATTACAGGAAATTTATTGAAGGATTCTCAAATATTGCAACACCCTTCACTCGGTTAACAAGGAAAAACATGAAGTATGTGTGGACTGAGGAATGTGAGAATAGTTTTCGGACTTTGAAACAGAGACTGACCAAAGCCCCAATATTAACACTCCCTGTTGAAGATGGAAAGTTTAGCATTTATTGTGATGCTTCCAAAGTTGGACTTGGCTGTGTTTTGATGCAAGATGGAAAGGTAATAGCCTATGCTTCTAGACAGCTGAACACACATGAGAAGAATTATCCGACACATGATTTGGAATTAGCTGCGGTTGTGTTTGCATTGAAAATTTGGAGACATTACTTGTATGGACAATCTTGTGAAATATTCTCGGACTATAAAAGTCTGAAATATATTTTCACATAGAAAGAATTAAATATGAGGCAACGTCGATGGTTGGAATTTGTCAAGGATTATGATTTTGAGATTAAATACCACCTTGTCAAGGCGAATGTAGTGGCTGATGCATTGAGTAGAGTGACGACTTCAGCCTTAGCATTGATTCTCAACATACGGTTAGCCTTAGAGGCAGAGTTTCAAAGATTTAACTTGGAAGCTGTGTCCAGTGTGTCAGCTATCTCTCTACCATAACCTTGAAGCCTACTATTTTGGAAAGAATAAAGGAAGCACAGGCGATTGATGCTGAGTGCAACAAGTATAAGTCATGCATGGATTCTACCGAAAAGTCGGATTTCAACTATTCTGTTGATGGAATTCTCAAGTTTCGGAATAGATGGTTTGTTCCAATCGATAAAGAACTTCGAAAAGAGATCCTTTCGGAAGCTCATTCTTCTAGACTCTCTGTTCATCCTGGTAGTACAAAAATGTACAGAGACCTTAAGCAACATTATTGGTGGCCAAATATGAAAAGAAGTGTGGTAGAGTATGTAGGATCGTGTCTTGTTTGCCACCAGATTAAAGCTGAACATCAGAGACCTGCAGGAACATTACAACCATTACCAGTTCCCAAATGGAAATGGGAACAAATAACGATGGACTTTGTTGTGGGATTGCCTAGAACAGTAAGGGGACATGATGCAATTTGGGTGATAGTTGATCGTCTAACCAAATCTGCTCATTTCCTACCATTAAAGATGGCATACTCGATGGATCAACTCGCTGAATTGTATGTGCATGAGATTGTTAGACTGCATGGAGTTCCAAGCACTATAGTTTCTGACTGAGACTCTAGATTTACGTCGAAGTTTTGGAAGAGTCTGCATAAGGCTATGGGTACACAGCTCAACTTTAGCACAGCCTTTCACCCTCAAACAGATGGACAATCTGAAAGGACTATTCAAACATTAGAGGATATGATTCGTGCATGTGTATTAGATTTTCAGGGTTCTTGGAGTAAGTACTTATCGTTGGTGGAATTTTCTTATAATAATAGTTTTCAGGCAACAATAGGGATGGCACCGTATGAAGCATTATATGGACGAAAATACAAATCTCCTTTGTATTAGGATGAAGTTTGTGAGGCACGTTTGCTTGGTCCTGACATTGTGCAACAGACAGTGGAGAAGATTGCCCTCATCCGACAGAGAATCTTGATAGCTCAAAGCCGACAAAAAAGTTATGCCGATAGGAGACGCAGAGAATTGGAGTTTGAAGTAGGTGAAGAAGTTTTTCTTTAGGTATCACCATTCAAGGGAGTTGTGAGATTTGGAAAGAAGGGCAAGTTAAACCCCAGATATATTGGACCGTTCTCAATCTTGAAGAGGTTTGGGAAGACGGCTGTAACGCCCGAGAATTTTTAAAAGGGAAAAATTTGGAGAGAAAATAAAAGAAAAATAAAATAATTGTTTGAAGTAATTTAAAATAAAAGTGAATAATTTTGGTTAACCTAATTGGTTAATTAATTTAGATTCGGGCACTTCTAGTGAGATTAAGCCGTGGGTCATAATTAAGAACGGGATTTAACGGAATTTACGGGAGGGCAAAACGATAAATGAGGATTAATTAATGATTAGTTTTATTATTGTTTTATTATTATTATTATTATTAATAATAACATAAAACAACAGAATGGCCCGAAGGCCATTCTGTTGTTCGAGCTCCAGCTCGACGCCGAGAGAGACGAGAGAGACGGCGACTCTCCTCCTCCGACAACGGTGATTTCTCGCCGTTTTCAGGCCAGACGACGGCGACGTGCGATCTCCGGCCATCTCCGCGCGAAACTCGACCGGTATGGCTCGTTTTTCTCCTCCTTTCGGTTCGGTTTAGGGCTGTGCGTGACGAGCTCGATTGAGCTCCGATCGCCGGCCGTTTGGTTGCTTTCAACGTTGCATTGCCGAGCTTAATGCCGGCGTAGGTCGCCGAGCAGCATGGTGCTCGGATTGTGCTGGAAACAGGGGACCCGAATTAGGGCTTAGGGTTTTCTTAATTGGAAACTTCGATTTTTGGTTAGATTATTCTAATTGAGGGTAGATGTGGTCGATTGGTGATGAAATAGGTGGAATTTGATGAAAAATTGGAAAAGAGAAATTTTGGGTAAAAGGGGCAGTTCGGGTTTTGCCCTTTTTGACCTAGTTCCGGTTATTTGTTTTAAAAATTCATTTTGGCAGATTAAAATAGGTTATTAGAGAAGTGTGTGGCCGCCGGAATCGTTCGATTCCGATAACCGACGCAAAAGTTATGCACGTTTGAGTTTCGGATTGGTTTTTACCGAACCCAAATTAGTGGCCCATTTAATTAGGTTTTAGTTGGATTAGACTAGAAATAATAATTTGAGATGTTTTCACGAAAATAAGAGTTTAGTTATGCCCAAACGAAATGAGTTAGAGTTTTGAAGAAATTGTCTTAGCTCAGGATTTCGTTTAGCTTTGAAATGGATGATTTAGATTAATACTAATGACGTGCTATGAAATGCCTTAGGTAATCCAAGCTCTTCAAGGACGGTGCTCGGCATAGCAAGAACGCCAGGTAAGTGGATGTTAGGCTTCCGGCCCTTAAGGCCCTACATCGTGTCAACGTTAGGTTTTTCTGTTTTGATGATGATTTTCTGATTGTGGGGATTAATGAGTCGGGTAGCTTAGAATGTTAGTTGTTTGTGAAGTTTGTTAAGAATAGTATATGTCCATGTACGTAGTGAATTGTTTGATGATATGTTTTGATGATATGTTGTACATAGATTTCTCATGCATCATGTTTTAAAAGAAAAGTACAAAAATGTTTTAGCATATGATTTCACGATTTAAACGTAGAAACGACAACGATGTAAAACGAAAATGTATAGTGTCTGAGGGAAGTGGTTCACCCTTCAGATGTAAAGTTGTGGAACGTCCAGAAAATGTATGATATCTGAGGGAAGTGGTTCACCCTTCAGATAAAGATTTATATGTGGAACGTCTAGAGATGGAGAAACTAATCCGCCCTCCATTGGTAGAGGATTACATGTATGTACGATGGAAATGAAATGAATATGTATGATGAAACGAAATGAAATGAATATGTATGACGAAACGAAACGAAATGAATATGAACGATGAAACGAAATGAAATGATTATGTATGATGAAACTGTAGAAACTGCATATGTTAAGCAAAATGTTTTAAATTCATATAGTGCATCCCCTTACTAAGCATTAGGCTTACTGTTTATGTTGCATGATGTAGGTGACAGGTGTGAACTCGATGACAAAGAATAGGTGGTCGACGGATGGTGCTCGTGGCGACGGGGTGTGTTTTGGTTTGGCTTGACGATCCGATGGTGTGCCCCGAACTGTTTTGGTGGCAATTGATGTGAGTTAGTTTTGTTGGTTAGTAGGTCTACGTGTAGGTTTTGTTTGTGAAAGTATGAAAAGGTTTAAGTATATGGATTAAATGTTTTGATAGAAAAATGTATGAAAAGTCAAGTGATGATGTACATGTAGTGGAAGTAGAATGTTTAGAATGTGGATTCTTAATTTTAGAAATATACTGGAACTGTTTGGGTTATTTTAAAACAGGTAAGGATATGCTCGATTTTTATAGCGATCCACGCAGTTTGTTTTCTTGAGTCTTTCGAAATTATAGGTACTATTAGTGTCGTGTTTTGATGATCGACGTATGAGCGTTTTGTTTCATTAATCTTACTTTAATTGTCAGTTGGTTTAAGTCATTAATGGTTTTAGTCTAGTTTTAAATGTTTTAAAAGTCGAAATGTTTTACGCTTAAAAGTTTAAGGCAAGGTTAGACCCTAAAGGTTGTTAGAGGTGGGTCAATTGTCTAAGTCCGTTTTCTTTTAAAGTGTTAAGTAAAAATGAAAAAGTTTATGAGAAAATACGAGGGCTTAGGTAATGGTTATGTCACGCAAGTCCGTGGCGGCCCTACGGAGTTGGGGGTCGTCACAACGGCTTACCAATTACAGTTACCAACCTCTATGGAAGGAATTCACAATGTGTTCCATATTTCTATGCTAAAGAAGTGTATGCGGGATCCAACTCAGGTTGTGAAACAGCAGAATATTGAAATTCATCCTACCCTTACCTATGAGGAGAAACCAGTGGAAATTTTGGACTATGCAACAAAAGTACTGCGTAACAAGGAGGTTCAGCTAGTGAAAGTTTTATGTCATAATCAGAACGTTGACGACACAACTTGGGAAAGCCAGCAAGACATGATGAGCCGTTATCCTGAGCTGTTTGAGCACAAAATTTTGAGGACAAAATTCTTTTAAGGAGGGTAGATTGTAGCACCCGGTATGGTCCACCTTAATTAATAATATCATTTAGTAACTTTCATTCTTGTGAAAATGAGTGATTATGATTGGTTGTTTAAATAGGTTAAGGATTTGCTAACTAAGGACAAAGGTGTAATTTGGGAAGACTAGTGTATAAATGAGGTCAGCTAAGGGTTTTAGCCGCCACTGTTTCATTTCTTCTTTTGGCGTTCAGCTCAGCTAAGCAAAATTTTTCTCGGCGATTTTCTCTCCCATTTTCTTCAAGCTAGGTGAGTCCTACTTCGATTTCTTGCTACATTGTAACTTTCTATGATTGGCGGAAATTGTAATGCGAGTTTTGGGAATGCTATGAATAAGAACTAGCTCGGGTTTTGGGATGAATCGGGAATGCACAATGAACTGAGCTCCCCAATTAGTTTTCTTAGATTTATGATTAAGTTTAGAGAAGATTTGATTTAATGTTCTGTTTATGGTTTTAGGTTTGAGCATACTTCCGAGGTAGACTTCAACAAAACTTTTCAGAAGACCAAGTAAGTAGAGTATGTGTGTACCTTCGGGTCTACATCACAAAACAGTAGGTTTACGCTTGTTTGAATGTTTTCTGCATGTCATGTATCATGTTTTTGGAAAGAACATGAAAATGAATTTACAAATGGCATGGTAAAGCATGATCAGATTGTAACAGACCAGCTGTTAAGGGAACTAATCCGCCCCTTAATTGATGAAGAGGATATATGACTTTGGAAAAATTGATCTGCTTCCCAATGGAATTTAAGATCAGATCAGCTGTTAAGGGAACTAATCCGCCCCTTAATCGATGAAGAGGATGTATGACTTTGGAAAAATTGATCCAACTCCCAATAGAACCGAGGGATCAGATCAATGAAAGTATGAAAATGCAACTGAGATGTGAAAGTAGAAACTGCATGACTAGGATTTATGTTTCAGCTTATCATTTCATTATTGCTCTACTTATTTAGAATTAGGCTAATAGATGAGTTTTTTGATGTAGGTGTTGAGGTTGCAACAGGTGAATTCTCTAAATGTATTGAAGAATAGGTGAAGTTGATAGAGCACAGCTATGCCACGGTTTGGTGCTCTGATGAGGCGGTTTAACTAATGTCAGTAGGTGTGAAAGTCTAGTTGACAATGGTTCAGTTTTAGTATGCTAAGAATGTTAATGACAGCAGGAGTTAAATGTTTTTATTAATTTTGGAACTTTTCTGATTATGAAAAACACGATTTGGTTTTAGTTGTAGATTGTTATTCTGGATTTATAAAGTTGTGGATTTATGTTGTTTTGAATAACTGCTGTTAAAATTTACAAATTCTTTAGTAGGCAGAGTTGTCTTTTTGTTTAGAGTGTTACTGTTCACCGGTGGATGCAGTCTATCGGTGGATGTAATCCATCGGTGGATGTAGTCTATCGGTGGATGTTGTCGAACGGTAGATGTGAGTAATAGGTTTTGTCATTTTGTGATAGGTGGATATGAGTAATAGGTTATGTCGTTTTGTGATCGGTGGATGTGAATAATAGGTTTTGTCGTTTTGTGATCGGTGGATGTGAGTAATAGGTTTTGTCGTTTTTGGGATCGGTGGACGTGAGTAATAGATTTTGTCGTTTCGTGATGGGTGGGTGTGAGCGGTAGATGTGGGTAGTAATTTTGTCGCTTTGTGATCGATGGATGCCAGCGGTAGACGTGAGAAGTCGACATGTCCTTCGGCTGACGTGAGCGGTGGATGTTGGAAGCAGAAGAAACCTTTTGTTTTTGCTTCGACCGCCGACACTGTTTAGCGGTGGATGTCTTCTATTCCTGTTTCTACCGCCGAGACTATTCTGTCTCTAATATTACCGTTAGAACTATTCAGCGGTAGATGTGTTCTATTTTTCTTCTGTCTTCTTTCAACCAACAGTCTTTAATATTTTAATTATTTAATGAATGTCGTTTTATACAAATATTTTCCGCTGCAAGTTTTTATTTACGTTTAAGGATCAAATTTTGATTTTTTTTTTTTTAGTGAAATTTTAAGATTTTCTCAAAATGTCATAGTTCGGTTCAGTATTATGTGTAGCGAACCGGGTTTATGTAATTCGGGGCGTTACACCAAGATCAATCCAAGTTCAACCTTCTTTTGTTAGAGAAGGTGTTAGCACTTTAATTTTAGCTTATGTTTGTATCTTTTTTAATCTTGCTGAACATTATGCCAGTGGGGACCATCTTAGGTTAAGAGGAGACCATAAAGTAATTGGTTTGCTCATTTGCCATCGCACTCTTTTTCTCTCATTTTCTTCCTTTTGAATCTTTACTTATCATGTGAGAGCTATGGATGGAGGCCTTAATTCACTTGGAGGCATTATTTATACCCTCCTTAAGGCTTATAATCTTCCGCATATTTTGAATAAAAAACTGAAGTTCATCTTCTTCCAAATCTTGAAGCTTCCAAGTAATAAGTCGCCGCCTCTCCTCGGTGAGTTATACGAGTGTATGTGTGTGTTTCGGTTTCCACCTTTATGACTGTAGTGGAATCCTTTTTATTGCATCCATTCTTTGCCTCTACCCTGAAGGTAGAACAATCAGCAATGGTGCACAAAACTCTCATCATATCAAGTTGGAGTGCTCTTCCTTAAGGAGAGCTAAAAACTCGAGAAGGTGCTTCTTTATCACCTTCCAACCATTGAGCACAACTTCACTCATATCTTTTCATTCCCATCGATTCAACACTCATTTTTGGACACAATCATCTTCACACATACAGATTTAACCTGCCACAAAAATCACATCCATTCAGTTTCACACGAGAGAGATATGCCTCTCCGAAGTTGATGCATTGTTCTCGGTTAGAGCAATAATCCGAGCTCCGGCAGCCTCAAGTATTTTTATCATAACTTTCATTCCACATCGACTTAGGTTGTGATATTTTGAGGGCACATTTTCAACATCCAGGGCTAAAAGCTATCAAAATTTTAGCCCAAAATCAAGTACAGCTTGAGTTGTTGTCGTTCAAAATTGTTGTCCGTTTCTAGCAAAATAGCAAGTCTGATTTTCTTGTGCATCGAGTTTCACCCTTTTTTAGGCACATAAGCATATTGTACTAATAACGCATGTAAAGTGAACATGAGAATCTTGTTTATATAACAAGCAAAATGATTTACGATTTGATGTATAAATGATGTCTTTATTTTTGTCTAGACACCCTATAGTGATGTACCAAATCACACTATAACCGGACAAGTAGATGATTTAATATTACATTTTTAATACAGTTTTTAACACTATGCAGGAGTCCACTTCTCCTCTGTGGGATCCAACTCTAAGAAAAGTTCAACACTTCATTGTTCGGGAGTATGCTCTTGAACCACAAAACCTGCTTTAAAGAGTTTGTTTTCTGCATTTTCTTCATTGAGAGTTCACTTCGGATCCCGAGAGCTCAATATCAAGAGCATATATCGCATTTTATTTTCTGGAAGTTCTCTTGGGACTCTGAAAGTCTGATTGCAAGGCGATTTGCCTTATTTCTATTGTTATGGGCACCAACCATGGGCATCGAGAGCGTGCTGCGGAACCTCACCCATTGATATTTCAACAATTTATCTATATATTTTCATACTATAACCACCAAAACTTAATCCAAGATTATCATCACATTGATAATATTATCAAACAAACATTTCCCTCTATTTTAAACCACAACTATAAATTTTATATATTTCGCTCTTAGACCCTGAACCTCGCTCCAGAGAGTTTGTTTTTCACATTTTCTTTCATGAGAGTCCGACTCAAACCTTGAGAGGCCAATCTCGAAAGAACATTTTATCTTCCAAGAGTTCTCATGGGACTCTAAAAGACTAATCGCAAGGTGATTTGTCTTATTTCTATTGCTCTGGAGACTCACTGTGAGCACCGGGAGCACGCTTTTGAACTTCACCCATTGACACTTCAACAGTTTCTCTGTATACTTTAATACTATAACCACCAAAACTTAATCCAAGATTATAATCACATTGATCATATTCTCAAACAAATATTTCACACTATTTTAAATCACAACTAAGCATTTTATATATTAATGCTTCCACTTATGTAAAAAATTAATGTATAGTAAAATCATTTTGATTTCTACGTTCCATTCAATAAAATAGTTCATTTTCATTCTTCTAATCAATCATCAAAACCTCAAAACAACATTAGATATAAAAATATAATTCAAACATTTAAGTTTTCACCAAATCTTTAATTAATATTGTACTTCAATTTCATGCTTATAATCAACTTCTAATCCAAACTTTAACCACCAACAAAACATCTCACTTTCATATCTTCGATCCCTAGCATAACCAAATCTAAGTAATTTTCCTTGAAAAGTATTAACATGTAACTAAAAAATCCATCATATAATGTCCCAATTAACATCTTTATTCCACCTAAACCATTAAAATTAAACATAGTTTAGAAAGACAAAGATTAGACATTCTTACCTTTTGATGTCTATTCTTTCTTCACTTCTAAAACTTGATTTTAGGCTCAAAGAATTCCCCTTAGTGAGAGGAAAAATTCTTCTGGAATTGAAGGTCATTTTCCACTTTTCTCCCCGCAATTCTTCTTTTTCTCCCTTTTCTTCTTCTTCTTCTTTCTTCCTTCTCTCCTCTGTAGCAGCACTAAAGAGGATAAATTCTCAGCCATTCTCAATCGTTTTAGAGAGCTCTTAGGGTAAAATATCCTTTTGTCCAATTTATTCATGCAAAGTTACCCTAACTTTCCTTCTTTGGATTTTTACAAAAATATCAAGATTTATTATCCTTAAATATGCTTAGCTTAAACCAATTAATTTAGATTAGTCTTAAGTTCAATACAAAGATGAACTTATTTAATCATGATTGTTACCTTAATTGCCCTTAAGTTATGCACTACTTACAATTTAATTACACATTAGTCACTAATCCAATAGTGACACGTAGCACTACCTCATTGGCATCTAATTTATTATATAGTCACATATGTTAAGATGTTAAAAACATTTTTTCTTTTATTACTTTCTTCTAATTCCCACTCTAAAATCTAATCTAGAATTATTTACCAAAATAGTGCAATTTGAAATCAATAACAGATTAACCGACTTCAAATTTGGATAACTTTTGCTGCATACAACTAATTCATTTCTTTCGAAATGAATCGTCTTCAATAATGTGTCTATTTCAATAATATAAAGTTTAGAATTATCTGAGCCCCACAACAATTGTTATTAAATTTACACTCACATGTGATATAATGAATAATTTTCACTTTTTACATACAATTTTTTATATCACTTCTAATTTCATTTGTTTACTTTAATTGTAATTATTATGATTAATCCTAATATGGACAATCACAAATAATGTCATGCATTTCATCTTTTGGTACACATCTTCATATAATTTGGTCAGGACAATTTTTGAAAATTAGCGAATCATCCCAAAAGTGGAACTTCATGCCATATAAGAATTTATTTTTCTATTGAATGAGAGATCAAGTGGATAACTTCATGCCATATGAGAATTTATTTTTCTATTGAATGAGAGATCAGGTGGATGTGTCTCGCTGGTCAAATAATTTACCATATCAGCACACCAAGGAAGTTATGCAATGAGAGAAAAAAAATTGTGCATATAGGAATGTTTGATAGATGAGCACCCTTCTTCCTTTTATTGTGATTTTAATTGTGATGAATTAATAGTTATAATATTTCTATACTTTTGTTCTGATCTCAAGGTAGAACTCTCGTCATAATAGGATTCAAAAAATTAATTTCGATGTAGCATCTTTCTTTATAAAGAGATACTAAATGGCGGCACCGTTAGTGTTGACAATAATGTTAGAACAAATAGTGTAATGTCTAAATTTGTCGCATGGATATACCACTACGAGTAATTTCTTTTATGTGTAATTTATTTGAGCATTATTGAGAGAGTGGTTGGGATTGTGAATGGCTCGGTCGTCACATGTCATACCCGAGAAGGTTGAGGGTAGCATGAAACCGAAATTCAATTGTCCAAAAGATTATTTGGATATAGATCAATTGTCCAAAAGATTGTTCATCGGGAGAAGGTGATCCAAGTGTTGAAAATGTATGAAAAGTTAACCTCCTATCTCATGGTGTTAAGAAAAAAAGAGTTGGAGTCAAGAAAACAAGTTGGTATGACAAGAATTTATATTGAGGCAGCCATGCTTATTAAGAAGCAGAACAAATGGATCAACACAAGCAAACAAATAGGATCAATTCATGGCGTTAAAATTGGAGACAAGTTCCAGAGTAGAGCCGAGCTAAATGTTATTGGAATACATCAGCAATTTCAGGCCGGGATTGACTACATGAAGAAAGATGGGAAAGTGATAGCCACTAGCATTGTTGCATCTGGAAAGTATTTTGATGACGTGTGTTCTTCGGATACGTTGCTATATTCTGGACACGGTGGTAATCCAGCAGTTGGAAAAGCAGAAGTGAGAGATCAGAGACTTGAAAGAGGAAATCTTGCACTGAAGAACAGCAAAGAAACAAAGAGTGTAGTGAGAGTGATTAAAGGAGTACGGGTACTTAGGACTTCAACTAGAGAGCAAAAATGCAAGTATAATTTCAAGTACATTTATGATGGTTTATATTTTGTTGATGATTGCAAGATTGAAAGAGGAAATTTTTGAAAACTCGTTTTCAAATTTTCGTTGAAAAGAGTTTCTGAGTAGCAGAAACTCACTTGGTAGAATATGCAGGATTTAGTTGTTTAAGTCGATTATGGAATATATTTATTTATGGAAAATAAATAGAAAAAAAGTATTTTTGGTGAAAAATTTTTGGAGAAATGTTTAAACTTTGTCTTTATTATATTATGTTAATTGAGAAATGTTGAAATATAATTTTCTTAGGTGTAATTAGTTACTACACAAATATAGTTAAAAATGTAGAATTATTAGATATAGTTTATTATTTAAATGATCATTTTGTCTATCTCCCTTCAAAATTGGAGGTCTAGATTCATTTTTTTGTGATCCTTCAATAAATAGATTTATTTTCTTTGTAAAAAACTAGGAGGTAGAAGCAATAAATATTTATTTTTTTATTCATCCTTGGAGTTAAATATGTAACGCCCCTGAACCCACCCTGACTCGGTGCGCTACTTTACTAAGCTATCCCGCGTTAAAATAACATTCGTGAACCCTAAGACGTAAAAAAAAACCGGACACCGCGGAATTTAACTCTAAGTCTCCCAAAATTTTGACAAAGTGACGCCTGAATATGGCGCCTCCAAAATGCTAAGTACCTGCATAAAATCCAATCCCAACCAATCTAGAATATTCTCAACATCTAACTAACCTACGAAATCTCCAACAGCAGTAAAGAGAGAAACTAAAATATTAACATCCCTAAATGAAGAAAGTCTCCAGTACAGGGCGACACATCACCATTAACTATGACTATATACACCAAATACAAATAACTATAAAAACAACATCAACCAAAAAGACAACTCTACAAACAACCAAAGTAAATATAAATTATACACGACCCAAAATACTGTTCCACCCACATCTTTCCGAAGACCATGGTCGAGACGCCCCAACAATAGCCTGCACCGGCATACTGCATGCATCACCAACTGCTGCCTAGCCCTGGGCTGTCTCAGCCACCTCACCTGAGTAAATCTCGCCACCTACACCATAGAACACAAAACGTAAGTTTAATGCTTAGCAAGTAGGGAAAATGAATGCACACACACACGCACACACACACACAATGCAACTCACTCCTATCACGTGCAGTTTCTAACTCTCAGTTATGTTTGTTTGACCTGGACCCCGTTCCCGCAGGCCCAGACACACTAATCAAGATTGCTTTGTAATGACCTGGACCCCGTTCCCACAGGCCCAGGAACACTACTCAAGATTGCCTTGTAATGACCTGGACCCCATTCCCGCAGGCCAAGGCACACTACCCAGATTGCCTTGTAATGACCTGGACCCTCGTTTCCCGCAGGGCCCAGGCACCACTAACAAGATTGCATTGTAATGAACTTGGGACCCGTTGCAGGGCCAGGCACATACCCAAGATTGCAGTGAATGAACCTGGACCCGTCCGAAGTCACAGACACCACTACCCATCTAGCGTAGCGTACTGTAAAGCACATGCATGTTTACAAAGATATGCAATACAAACGAAACAAAACAACGGAAGCTCCACACGAAACAAAAACACCGAAATAGGGAAATGATTGTTAACCCTACGTCCCAGGTGTAGGCCTAGGCAACAAAAGAATTCCACTACTTACCTGAATGCTCGGCTTCTACTTGCTTACTTTTACCGTCCAATTCACACGCTCGACGACCTAAAACAACGTAAACTTAGTTTGGTAAGCTATCAATAAATTCTAAAAGATTTTCTAACTAAAACTTAACAATACCTAAAACACATTTCACACTTAAAACCCAAAATCCGATTTCTATACTAATTACCGACGTCCAACTTTAAACGGCCATAACTTTCTCGTTTTTCAACAGATTTCGATGTGCCACCCCAACTCGGAAAGCTCTACACGTCTACTATCCATTGAAATGCTTAAATGAACCAAATACACAACTTAGCCAACTCGAATTCCCTAAAAACAGAATCGGCCCTTTGATGCACAATTCCGATTTTTGTGTAACTTCCATCCAATCTTCAATCTAAACACTTAATTAACCTAAACTAACATATTAACCAATTAACTAACCAATTTGGAAAGAAAATCAACTTGAGAAACCAAAATTCGGAATTCATGGTTAGGGTTTTCCAAACCCTAACCAAATCCATCACAACCACCCTAAAACACTACAAATCAACTCCTTGGTGTAATAAACTTAAAACCCATGAGAAATTACCTTGAAATGCCTTGAGAAAATGAAGAAAGAAGGAGAGGAAACGTCGGCTATGGAGGAAAAGAGAGAGACACGATGGAGGAGAAGAAGATGAATAAAAAAAACCCATTTCTTTTCTTTTTAATTCATTCATTTACTTCACCAAGTAAATTTACAATTTAACCCTCCCCTTTCACACTTTAATCCAACGCCAAACCCACCTCTAAAACACCATTTTTTCTTCTCATCTCCTTCACAAATTTGATTGGTTAACACACATTGACAAAGTCAAACTAACTCTCCACCAATCACAATTGAGTTTGACTTGTCAAACTCTCCACCAATCACCTTTCTCTTCTAATACCCTTTTATATACACTAAATTTGAATAATTAATCACTCATACTTGACTTTGATTAGGGTTACACGCTCTGAGAAAATTTCGGGTGTTACAAAATATCTTCTTCAAGAATTGTTTTTTATTTAATTCGTAAAATTCATTGGAAATGACACATCTCTTATGATACATCAAATCCGTCTCGGTTATTGATAGAGTGAATATAAAAAAAATTATTGAAAACAATTTATTGTAATAATCCTCAACTGATATAATAATTTTTTTTTATATTATCACTGGAAAAACTCTATGAAAAAGTTTATCGTAATAGTAGGAAGAAAGACTTCTAGAAATTAATTAACGTAAATATTTGTATTAATGAAAAAACTTTTGCTTTTGTGGTGAGACAAACTCGTCAATTTGTAAAAAAAATGCTAGTTGTCTCGCTTATCATCTCAAATGTCTTGTTCATCAATCTTAGATTCAAATCACAATGAGCAAGAAACTTTTTTGGAGATATTTGTCGTTGGGTTGGAAGCTTTGTAATGAGATATAATTGCATTTTAGGGTTTCAATTGCATGAATCAGTGGATGGACGATGTGCGAGGTCCATTCGTGGTTGATGTTTTTTTGGGCTGAGTGATGATTGTCATTGATAGTCATCACAGGTCAACAATGATGGCTTGTAGTTTGTAGTTCTGAGCATGGCTAACAACAGACTGATTCTTTGATAAAAATTCGTAGTTGTCTCTGCTTCATTACGATTCATTGAAGTGCAATATGTTTTCGACTGATTTTCTTTGTTGTAGTGACAGAATAATGGGGGGAGTAAAATAAACAAAATAAAGGGAGTGGAAAATGCAGCGGAGAATGCAGTAGAAATGACTCAAAAACAGAATGCGGAAGAAAAATGACAGAATGCAATGGAGGAGAAATAGAATGTGGAAAACCCTTGGCTGACCGAGAAGCTATCTCATGTTATGCTTCTCGGTGCATGCCTTCCCATGGAAAGACAACAGCTGCTGGGCCTGGCGATCATCCTCAGCCTTTTAAACTCCGATAACAGAGAGGGAGGGAAAATAAGAGATCACAGCCGCCTTAGACCAATGATCAATGGAGGCACACTCCTCACGGCAGGGCCGTGGCTTACCTTGACGGCAACCAGAAATCCTTCTGGATTTTCAGAGAGACAAAATAGGTTTGTATTGATCAAAAAAGTTGAATACAAACACCAAAAGCGATGCTTAAATACCTAAGGTGGCTAGGTTTGGAGATACCCAGAGGAAGAACTAGCCGTTGGAAGGCTTCTGCCAGGCATTCGCGAAATGGGAACTCAAAGCTGACGAGGCTGCTTGCTTGGAGCAAGGAAGGGCTTCGACTGGTCAGCTCGTCCAGGTGGGCAATCTGTGCGCTCGCGGAGTGATCACCGTCGATTTCTGAAGCTCGTGGTCGCTCGCTGTGCGATCGTCTGAAGATCGCTGCTCGGTTGCTGAATGCTCGCTGGACTTCGTCGTTGATTGAGGAGCAAGCTGCAATCAAATTGTTAATTGGGCTGGGCTGGGCTACTTCATGTGAGATTAAGTGGGCTTTCTCCTTGTAGACCCACCTTCTTATGGCTAAATTGATGATGTATGACTCAATCTCCTTTTTAATTGATCATGGGCTTTTTGCTCTTATGGCCCATGGGTTTTACCAAACACCTATGCCACCAACTAATCCTAACCACACAATCTACCCTTAAATGACTAATTATGCATGACTAAATATAAGGACTAAATGTTTGTCCAAATTACATAAAAGGCCATTGTTTGCCAAATTAAAGTTAAACTAAAAATAATGCAATTAGCTTGGTTACACAATTGATGAAGGGAAGACAAATTCCCTCTTTAAAATTCCAAGCTTTAAATAAACCTTTTTTCCTACAAAATTCACAAACCAATTAGTAAATAAAATAGTCAAAATACATACCTTGGTCTGTGCTTGACAATTCAGGATCGTAGGCACATCATCCTCTTCGGGTGATTGAAGATTTGACCTCAAATCTAATGGTTGGTCCGCCCCGAAGTAGGTTTTCTTCAAAATTAGGACTAACTATTTTGAATTTAAAAAGAGTTAAAAAGTAGACATTCATCAATGCAAATAATTGTAAGCCCTTTAACCACCAATAATATTCAATCCACATTATTAACAAAATGGTATCAACAACATTTCTCTTCCTAGTTCTTTTCATCATTTCATAATCATGCTTAGATAAATGACATTTAAAATTGCATCTAATATTAGCAAGAATAAGAAGAGTTTGATCACAAACATCCAAAGTAATAACACGAATAAAATAGTCATCTAACCATCCAATCCTAAGTAACCAAGTAATTAAGTGATTAGATAAAACATTCCGAGATATAAAATGAAAATCATAGTTTGGTAAGTAAAACTTACGGAACATGGGTGAATCAAATATAGATTTGTCAAAAATAAATATCCAATTATTCCAAGCAAGACTATTATCATGATGATCCTCTATCTCAACAACTCTAAATAACCAAGCACTCATTTTATCAAAGGGTACAAACCTTGTAGTTGAAATACGTACTAATTTTGCTGCTATTCCCTTGTCGGTGCTCTTCACGAAAGGGTTAAAAAGACAAGAAGATAAACAAAAATAATTGACAAAACAATCATTATCCAAAACATACTCATAGCAGCAAGTTTTACAACCATTTCCAATTTCTATTTTATAAAGTGTAGGTTCATGCAAGGTTTTCATCTTAACAATAAATTTATCAAAATATTCTTCAAGTTCAACAAAGTGTAAATCGATTAACATGTTCTTATCTTTAAGCCTAAATTTCAAATGCTCAATACACGTGTCAATCCAACAATTTTCATTCAATACTTGATTATCAATGTTCTTTCTTTTAAGAATAATGATTTTGAAACATACAAGTCTAACATTAGAAACTAGTTTCATGTCATTCATAAGTAGAATAATCTTTATGAACCAAAGAAAATAATTCCATGAAAAGAATAGGTAATAAAGATCCATGTTCAATTGATCATGCATAACATAATTTTCCAAAGTTTTACCACATGGTCTTTTCATACCCAAAAACAGTTTCTTTAAAAGAGGGTAAATATCAATATTTTCAATAATGTGATGCATACAAAAAAGTTTATCACACCACAAAACAGAATTGTCATTCCAACCAATTCTAAAAATCCAAGAAATTAAAGAGTTTGGTGGTACATACCTGGGTGTTTTATTGTTCACGACCTTACTAGAAAATTCATCCTTTAGAATCATATTGAAGGAAATAGGATGTTCCATGGTGTTCAAACAAATTTTTCCATCCTTGGTCATTGAGGCAAATATGGAAATTCCAATAATTTTCAAGATATACGAGACACTCTCGGTTTGGATTAAAATTGGGCCTAGGTAGCTCATTTCAATTTGGTAGGTCTCTTGATAAGTTTGGGAAAAAGGATTAGGTGCATACATTGCACATAAGGTTTCTTTCTTAGTAAGGGTCCCTTCCATTAACCTTCTTGTTTGCAAACTTGTTGTTAAGGAATTGACATCACAATCCAAGCATTCTTCAACATGATCCATAACTCCAAAATTTTCAATGCAACGGATTGGGGTAGGGGATTCTACACAATTTCCTTCTAGAATTTCCAACCGTTCATCACCCTCTTGCTCATCCGAATCATAGTCCAAATTTTTCTCCTTTTCCAAGACTTCATTCAATTCAAGTAATGGACCTTTCATGGGGTAGATAATTTCTTCTTCTAGCATCTCATTATCATCTTCTTCTAGGCCATGAGATCCTTCAATAATTTCAGCTTGTGTTGGGGCTAGGGGAGGTGATGGCTCTACAAATTTCTTCTCCATAACTGCCACCTGATTATACACTTTTTGATCACAAGAGGCCTTAATGGTTTTGGACAACACTTCAAGTTTATTCCTTATATTCAACAATCCTTCATACAACTCACCCATTTCATTTTTGCTCAATTTAAGGCTTGGTGGATACTCATAGTTGGTCCTATTTCTTTCCCTTACTCTTTGGTTTTTGGCCCTTCTATTTGGCATGTATTCTTGAGGTGGTTTTGGATAGTAACAATGGTCTTGCTCTTGTAGGATTGGGGCAAATTCTTTTTCTAATAGTCTCTTCATTAACCTCCAAGTGAAAATTTTGCCCTTCGTCCTTTCTTTTATCTTAATTTCTTTCCACCACAATCTAGCATCCTCGGTGAGACTAGAAGCAGCTAGCTTGATTTTGCTTCTCTCCGAAATATCATTAAGCTCAAACAATTCCTCTACTCTTGCTATCCAATAATTGTAATCTTTTGAACGGCCATTAAAATTTGGTAAGAAATCATCATATGGTTCCACAATATCCAAATGGCTATAGGAAGTCAAAACAGATTCATAAGGATGGATTAAACAGAATTTCCCTAACTCCATGCTGAAAACAAAGCAGAATTTATACTTCCAAACAGCAAAATTCAGTAGCCAAGATTCAGCAATTTCTTCAAGCAGTAAATAGGATTCAGCACAATAAGATCACTTGAATGTTTACCAATTCAGCACAGAAACAGGATTTTAAACAACCCAAATATGAACTAGAGATACAGTAAATAGAGCAACAGATTTTCAGAATTTTGCAAACCAGTTCTGTATGGAATTCAGTAAATAGAAACAGCAAGGTTTGCAATCAACAAAAGTCTAATTTCATATATGTTGCTGCTTAACAGATAACAGAACAATATATGAATTAAGTAAGCAATTCAGCAAGTGATAAACCAAAGAGAACCAGCAGTAAAATATTTGAGATTTTATCAACAGAATGACAACAAGTAATCAAACTATCAGATGCTAGTTAGCTTATCCACAAAATTTTCAGCCATGGAAAAGATAACTTGCTGCAAGGATATTAATCAACAGATGAAAAATGTAAAACAACAAGTATTAATCACTTATAAGATGCTGATTTACTATACTTTTGGTCTTGTTTAAGTTGTGCTATTTTGCTGTAAAATAGGTTGAACCAATAAGCAAATAACAATAGCAAATAACAGCAATACTCTGCTACAACAAAATAGATAAGACCCAAACCTGCTTATTAACTTGCAGCAACTAATTGGATAGATAGGTTTTGGCCCGTGGAAGTTCAAGCAAATTATCATTGAATGAAACAGAATTTTGTCCTTGACCGAAAGAAAAATCCAGCAACCTAAAATATCTCCACAAACTCAAAGTATCATCATTAAATTACAGTAAACGGTTTGAATATCACATGAAGCAGTTTTAGTGTTCAAACAGAATTTTGGTTTTAGCATAAAGAGATAATTCAATTTGTAGTAGCCAATTTTTCCTTTCACAAACTCAAAGGTTAATAATAAATACAACAATAAATTTGATGCAACAATTTATATAATTGAACCAGAATACAACTACACAGATTGATAAGAATAGAAAACTGATAATCGGTTTTTTTTTTTTTTTAAAATATGTTTAGGTGAATGTTTTCATGCTGGAAATAGAGATTAGTAGCAATGATAAAGGCAGATCAGTAGTAAGTAAGAACCTAACAGCAAAAGTAATATCAGCAGACCAAAATATTTTATCAGTAAAAACTAAACCAACTATCGATGCTCATAACAGATTCGATGAAACTTTACTAGGTCATTAAATGAGAATGTTTAAAGCTTGAAAAACCACATAAGGCACAGAACATATGTTGTAAATCGATGGAACAATAGATAATTTTATCAATCAGTAGAAATAGAAATTTTGTTTTTAGAAAACCAAAATTGCAGCAGAATTTCACTGGTTTTCTTGGCTACACCAGAAACATATTAAAATAGCAGTATAAAGCATGGTTTAGAAACAACTTCTTGTACCAAAACAGAAAAATTATTCCAAATCCAGTCCAATTAATTTGAAATTTCAACAGATGTTAGCCAGCCATATAAGTGACTTACTGTTAAAATTATAAATTCAGATTCATTGTGTGCAGAGAATTGTGTAATTCAAGACACTTGAAAATAAATACAAGAGACAAGATAACAGTAACACAGCAACACAACGGAGCAACCTGGTTAGCAAAACATGAGTTCATGATGATTATGCAGTAAAAACAACCTTAGTTAACAGATAAGATACATCAAGTTCATTCATGCAGAATTAACGAGATACACAACAGACAAAAATAGAGAACAAAACAGACACATAATAGGAAATTTAAACAAAAACAACCATCAAACAACTCGGTTAGCTAAAGGTGATTTTAAACATGAAATCAACACCAACAGTTAAGCACCAAAACAGAATAATAGAGATAGAAATTCATGCTTTAAGACATAAGTTTAACAACCTAAACAGAAACATATCCTAAACAGAATTGAAAACATGACAGAAACAGACAAAGGAAAATAGAACAGAAAAGAAGACATGAAAAATAAACATGCTGACCAGAACAGGAACTGCTACTGGTTTGACAACACAGAACAGAACACACAAACAGAGAAAATGAAAACAACACAAAGCCAGGTTCGGCTCTGATACCACTTGACAGAATAATGGGGGGAGTAAAATAAACAAAATAAAGGGAGTGGAAAATGCAGCGGAGAATGCAGTAGAAATGACTCAAAAACAGAATGCGGAAGAAAAATGACAGAATGCAATGGAGGAGAAATAGAATGTGGAAAACCCTTGGCTGACCGAGAAGCTATCTCATGTTATGCTTCTCGGTGCATGCCTTCCCATGGAAAGACAACAGCTGCTGGGCCTGGCGATCATCCTCAGCCTTTTAAACTCCGATAACAGAGAGGGAGGGAAAATAAGAGATCACAGCCGCCTTAGACCAATGATCAATGGAGGCACACTCCTCACGGCAGGGCCGTGGCTTACCTTGACGGCAACCAGAAATCCTTCTGGATTTTTGAGAGAGACAAAATAGGTTTGTATTGATCAAAAAAGTTGAATACAAACACCAAAAGCGATGCTTAAATACCTAAGGTGGCTAGGTTTTGAGATACCCAGAGGAGGAACTAGCCGTTGGAAGGCTTCTGCCAGGCATTCGCGAAATGGGAACTCAAAGCTGACGAGGCTGCTTGCTTGGAGCAAGGAAGGGGCTTCGACTGGTCAGCTCGTCCAGGTGGGCAATCTGTGCGCTCGCGGAGTGATCACCGTCGATTTTTGAAGCTCATGGTCGCTCGCTGTGCGATCGTCTGAAGATCGCTGCTCGGTTGCTGAATGCTCGCTGGACTTCGTCGTTGATTGAGGAGCAAGCTGCAATCAAATTGTTAATTGGGCTGGGCTGGGCTACTTCATGTGAGATTAAGTGGGCTTTCTCCTTGTAGACCCACCTTCTTATGGCTAAATTGATGATGTATGACTCAATCTCCTTTTTTAATTGATCATGGGCTTTTTGCTCTTATGGCCCATGGGTTTTACCAAACACCTATGCCACCAACTAATCCTAACCACACAATCTACCCTTAAATGACTAATTATGCATGACTAAATATAAGGACTAAATGTTTGTCCAAATTACATAAAAGGCCATTGTTTGCCAAATTAAAGTTAAACTAAAAATAATGCAATTAGCTTGGTTACACAATTGATGAAGGGAAGACAAATTCCCTCTTTAAAATTCCAAGCTTTAAGTAAACCTTTTTTCCTACAAAATTCACAAACCAATTAGTAAATAAAATAGTCAAAATACATACATTGGTCTGTGCTTGACAATTCAGGATCGTAGGCACATCATGTAGTCATCACTAGAGTCGAACGTTTTTGAATTTGTATTTCACATGTTTTTGTCGTACGCCTAACTCCTCGCTTCAATCTATTATTTAAACTTAATAATCATGGGAGTCTAACTAATGGGAGTCTAACTAGTTGACTTTTACTAATACAAAAAAGATTTCCATTTAAAAAAAATGAAAACAAGCTAATAATCATGCAAGTAACTATACTAAAACAACTTATAACTCTCTAACTCTTGGACACTTGACGCATCAAAATGCAAATAATTTATTTTCTCTTTGCTCTCCTCTTTTCTTCCTCTGACTGACGAATACTGTGTTGAAATCTCTCTCAATCTACGACGAGCCCGGTTTAACCTATCTCTAAATCGGAAAATTATTAAAATTATAATGAATCCAAGTAGGCCGTAAGCTTGTTGAACCAAGCCTAAACCTTGTTTTCTGTGATGGAGATCTGATGAACTTATCCAAAATACATATTTTAGATTGACTTGTGAGAAGGGCCGACTCAAGACAGATTTAATGGTTATCCCGAAGCCTAGAAATCAGTATTTGAGCTCAAGCAGGGCTCATGAGCCTCCTCACCTGGAAGAGATAAGTTGCTGTACCCATGAATAAAAAACTTTCGTATGCATGTATTGTTTAGTCTCATGTCTATAATTTTAAACTTTTTGTAAATATAAAAAATTAAAAAATGGTAAAAGAAGAACAGAGCTGACGTGTCCAAAAGTTGGACATCGAGAATACATGCAAGGGAAACACCTCACCTCGTGCCACGTCTCTCTACACGTGCCGCCCATCTTCCTCTTCTATATTACTTCCCCGTCCTTTCTCCTCCATATTCGAAAATTTCACCATTCTCCTCCTGCTCTCGAGTAAATGGCTGACCATAATCCCTACCAGCAGTCCCAACTGCAGCAATCTTCCCAGCCCGGTTACCAGGTCGTAAAAGCCGCTACCGCCGCCACTGCCGGTTGCTCCCTTCTCTTCCTCTCCAGCCTCACCCTAACCGGAACCGTCATCTGTTTAGCCGTCGCCACTCCACTTTTGGTCATTTTCAGTGCCGTTCTGGTCCCGGCAGTGATTACGGTGGAGCTTCTGGTATTAGGCTTTGTTTCTTCCGGTGGGTTTGGTGTGGCCGGATTGACGGTGCTGTCATGGATCTACAGGTACGTCACAGGCAAGCACCCACCTGGTGCCGACCAGCTTGATCAAGCTCGTCAGAAGCTAGCCACTAAAGCTCGAGAAATGAAGGATAGAGCTGAGCAGTTCGGTCAGCAGCATATTACTGGTTCTTAGGGTGTTTAGATTGTCTCAGTTTTACTTCATCTGACATGGACGGTTGGTAATTGAGCTAAGTAATCTATTCCAGTTGGCTGTGATTAAAAGTTGTTTAACCTGGCTTTTTTTTTCGTTTTTGAGTATGAATGTGTATTATCTGTTTCGATTGCTCCTGGAGTTTCAGTAGTTGGCATTTTCCTTTTGGTATTTCGTTTGAAATAAACGTTTTGAGTACAGTAAATGTTATGTTCGAATGAGATTTTAGATTGGCCGGCATTGATTATCGCTACTGTTGATGTTAAATGGATGGTTGTGATAAATTTTTTTAAAAAATATATTAGATTGCAAGTTTTGGAATTCCTATTATAGTTTTCGCCAATGTAATGTTTTGATATCATCAACTATATTGTGTTCTGATGATTAATAATAAAGTAATTTAGTAATTTAATAAAAGTAATTTATCAACAACTATTGACCTAAGAAATAGTGTGAAAGCATATGATAAAATGATAATACAGTAATCCTCTAAATTTTCCCTGGAAAATCTTACAATAAATATCAACCTATTGCGACCGTTGTCTTTTTATAAGTCCTCAAATTTGAAATCTTTCAACTCTATGACAAGGAACTCAGTCTTCGCATCCAGGCCTTGATATTCAGTGGGTCAGTCTGTTTACCTAGGCGTATGTACAAACAGTGCTCCAACAGTGAAATTGAGAACTTTACCGCTGGCAACTAATCTTTTGGCCGTTTTGGAGAGTTCTTTTTTATGTTAAAATAATAATTTTCATGGCCACGATAATACTATACGACTGCATGTTTCACTTTGTACTAATTTTCTAATTCACTTCTTTCTCAGGTGTCATTTTTCTTGATGTTCAAGCATCAACTCTCAATGAAAGAGATGACTCGCGCGAGCGACGCGGGATGGGACGACATAGGCGCCGTGTGATGCACATGAATTGAATGCGCGTGACGCTATGGTATTAGCGAGCGTGTTCGGCGGTAGCTGCGCTAGTGCACTTTGGGATGAAAATTGGAATGAGGTGAATTCGATTTGGATCCTTGATGTTATGGCTTGCGACAAGAACTTCGAGCACTCCAACTTTACAGTTGCGAGTTTTTTTTACAATTTGCTACGAATTTACTTCCCGAAGCTAATAAGATTTTTATTGATCAAAAAACTATTGAAAACAACCCTAAAAGAGGTTTAAATAGTCCTCTAAAACTTAGGGTTAACATCGAAAGAAAAACTTACAAAAATGACCACACAAAATGCCCTTCTAAACTAGAATCTGCTCTAGCCGAGAAACACCATTTCTTTTGTTTAAATAAACTAAAAACTTTGCATAAAATAGATAAGTAAAATATCTAATGATTCTTATTTTATGAAATGTTGCCATGAATCTGAAAAAATCTTCAAGTTCCTCCTTGAACTGAAATTAGCTTCAACTCGGAGTAACGAAATATTTGATTCCCACAAAAACATATATTTCAACAAATCTTTATCAATGTTACTAGGTTGTTTCTCTAAGATATCTTTAATCTTATTCCCGGCAAAATAAAGAGAAATATAAAGATTGATTAGCCTCCTTGCTTGGGACCTCGTGCTTGGTCCATGTGACACGATAGAAAAGTGTATTCAATGCATCATTTACAACATTATAGCTTCCACAAATATTCTTGAGTTATTCAAGATAAAACATCAGTGGAAAAACAAGCACATGTTGAAAGTCTGAAACTACCCCAAAGAATTATTTTGCGCATTTGAAATTTATAACGGTCTCATATCAAAACATGCTCTTTGTCGTGATTCCTAATATAGGAGTAAAAATAGGGACAAGCACCCATATAATTTCGTAGATCTCTTTTCAGGATTCCAATCTTAAAAAAAAATGATATCTCGTACATTTGTTGTATTAATTATCATTTTAACGATCAACTTCTCCTGTAATGATATCTATGCTACCTAGTATTGTCATAATATTGGCAAATTTTATTCTTTTAACTAAGGAAGAATTTGCAAATTGATAAAACCTGGTGGTCGAAATTTTCATCTCCGAGGAAAACTACCCTGATCCCCTATAAAAAATGTCCAATGCAAAATTTGATTCATGTAACAAAAAAGAAGTTTACCATTCCTTAGCCAGAAAAATATGTGGCTATGAAATAGAGATTAAGAGGAACGGAATTGAGGCGCCCCAAAGGAGCCGCAAGACAAAACGGGAAACGACCCGACCCGAAAATATAACTCAGTCGCCTGACCCTTAGTCTTTAATATTTAATAGAGCAGCAAAAGACTTAATAATTTAAATAAAAGTAATTATCCAAAATAATGGACTAATAGGTTCAACAAATGACAATTCGTATAATGATGGGTAATTATCGATTTGAACTCTGTACAATACATTTTTTTTTTAATTCGCCCCCTGTACTAAAAAAATCAGCAAACCGAACCCTGTACTTTGATTATGTTATCAGTTTTGACATTCTATCAACATTTTCATTAAACCCTTATTTAAAAAATTACCAAACGATTTTGGATTTAGTTGAAGTATTTACCACATGTTCACTACTTAATGAGAAGATAATCTGAAAATTTTCGTTATTTTTTAACATATGTACGATTTATTCTAATTTTATTTTAGTATTTTATAAACATATTATAATAAATCATAAAATTTTTATAAAATCACGAACATTTTTCTATTATCTACCCATGATAGGTTGAACATGTGAAAAAATTTTCAAATAAATCAAACATTGTTTAGTATTTTTTAAAATTAATCTTAGTTTCTTCTTTACTTTATAAATTAATTTTTAACAAACTACCAAACTATATTTGATTTATTTGAAAAACTTTTCACATGTTCAACCTATCATGGGTCGATAATAGAAAATGTTTCGTGATTTTCTAAAATTTGTATGATTTATTATAATATTTTTATAAAATACTAAAATAAAATTACAATAAATCGTACATGTGTTAAACAATAACGAAAATTTTCAGATTATCTTCTCATTAAACATGTGGTAAAAATTTCAACTGAATCCAAGGTCGTTTGGTAATTTTTTAAATGAGTGTTTAATGAAATTGTTGATAGAAGGCCAAAACTGATAATATAATCAAAGTACAGGATTCAGTTTGCCGATTTTTTTAATACAGGGGGCGAATTGAAAAAAAGTGTAAAGTACAAAGTTCAAAATGATAATTACCCTATAATGATAGTATTAATCTATAAATAAAATGTGCTAGGTAAAATTTAAATAATTAAAGTTTACAAGTTCCATGAAATTCTAACATCTTGAAAGAAATATAAAATCTTAGGGTAAAATATTAAGTTTGAATAACTTGTTTGTCGAGCCTACTCTTAAGTCTGTAAATGAAAATCTTCTTTATTATATCCTAAAAGGGGTGTCGTTGGTGTGAGTTTACTAAACTCAATAAAGTATATTTTATTTAAGTATTCATGTTAAATTAAGGAACTGATAAAAAATCAAAAACTAAGTAAAAATGTAGTTATTTGCGGTTTCTGTGTATATCATATCTTATGCAAATGAAATTAAAACGGTGATAATTGACCATAGCAAAAGCCACATAAAATACTCTAATCAGGTTTAGAGTTTTGCGCTCAAGTACACAAAATAGTCAGTTATTCCATTACTCTAGTTAAAACAAGTTTTTCATGATGATAAATATAAACGTGCATAAAGAATGTATGCATTAAATTAAAGCACTAAAAATATATTATTAACAATTATTTTATAAAATAAATTAAAGTGCAAAATAAATCCCTACCTCTAGGCATATTCCAATCCCAAGCCCATTATATTCAAGCCCAAATCCAAGGTCCAAAATTTATTTTCATTAATTACTACCTAATTAAAATAAAATCGGCAATTTATCTTGGGCTAAACTTTCACATTTTAATTTTCTAATTGTTTTTGAAAAAGAGTGTCCACAAAAAATTGAGTAAATAACTCATAAAGTAGAGCCTAAGGAAGTCCAAAAGTCAGTCCAAATAGAGCTGGACTACGACCCAAAAGGGTTCTCGACCGTGACCTATCTTAAGGCCTAACAAGTGATTCTTTTCATTTTAAACTACAACCCAATCACTACAAATATTAAACTGAACCGCGGCCCAAAGCAAGGTCTGGACAGCAGCCCAGCAGAAAGCCGCACTGATTGAAGGAGACATCGTCATCTCGCGACGCTGTCCGCCACTCATCACAGAGTTGCCCTCAACGACGCTAAGATTGCGTATGCTCCAGGATCGAACGCCGACCAAAACATTCAATGGCGGGTGTTGACGCCATCTATCGACGCTCTCAGCAAATTCAAAAGCATTCCTTTTTCATCGCCGTTAAAAGAGAGCAACAAGCTAAAGGTTTGCGCTTTCTTTACCTCCGGCCGACAACCGTGAGGTCGCGATTTCAACACAAAAGTCTCGTTGTTTCCTCCTTAGAACTGCTCGAAAGGTAACCAAAATCAATTACGATTAACACAATATTCAACAGAGGGAAAGGTTTGATTTTTCCTTACCTATTACAGGTTCTGATTGGAGTCCTTTGCCTTCTCCAATCAACATAGAAATTTCCGACATGATACGAAAAAAGGTGGTCAAAAATTAAAGCGGTTGCAAACTGTATTTGATTGAATGGACAATTTCTGTGAAGCCTCTTGAAGCTCTTCTCTCCAAACTTAGTAAGCAATTTGTCAATAGAAAAAGAAAATTGATAATTGAATTCAAGAACGGCACATAAATAAACAAAGATCTAAATAAAAAATTTACCTTAACAATTACAATACATGTTATCTTTAAAATCAGATCCCCAAGTATTAATTCTTTAAAAGTCGTTGTGGTAAAAAACAAAGTCAAAATTATATCTACAGAGGAATTTGATTTAGGAAGCTAATCTCATAGTTGTGTGTAAATTATTGATGAGAACCACATAATGTCAAACTCAAAATTCTTAGATAATGCGGAATCAAAGACTTGGAATCGTCTTTGAATCAAGTATGAGAAATCAAACTTCAATTGAACTTTGTCGATGGAACAAAAGCTATCAAAGAAATGAACTTGACCCGTAAACGAACTTATGATTAGAATCAAAACTATCAAATTGATTTTTAAAATTTAACTTGAACAAAATCTAGTTCTTCACAAAAAACTAAAGAGAAAAGTCTCCCAAAGAAAACTCTAAAAACATTCATGTGTATTCATTCATAATTTAGGATTACATTTCATGTTTAAATAGACAAAAAAATATATTAAAAATAATTAAAATATCCTTAAAAGAATCGCAATATCTAAAGGTTTGTAAAAAAATTCAAAAACAAAAATATAAACTACATTAATAAAACTAATAAAAAGAAATTCGACTTCCATGTAAATCAATTCAATCACTGTAAATCAATCTAATACGCGTGAATCTTTATCTCTTTTCAATCTTCGTAAATCTTTATCTCTTTCCAATTCACGTAAATTTTCATGTTTATCTCTCAAATCCCTTTTTTTTTGCTTCTACTTCTAATTTGTCAATAAAAAAACTCTTCATTCATACTTTCAAACGTAATATTTGTCACGACCCGAAAGTGAACCTAGACAAAAACGTCGGGTTGAGTGACTAGATTTTCAGAGATAACTCGACTGTCCAGCCCAAGGTTCGTTTTATAGAGAAAGACTTTAAAAAATAAGCTCTAACCCACGAAAAATGGGCCGAATCCACACAACAATCAAACAAAATTAAGATAGCATAGAAACTCGAATAACCCAAAGAAGATATTGCAGAGGAAATAAAAGTCCAACAGTCAAAGAAAATTTATACAGACCAAGAAAAGGAAATAATTGCAAACAACTAAAAGTATCCTCACCAGGACAAGACTAAAATTCTCAAAGAAAAAGAGACGAAGACAAAGTCCACTTCACCACGAGCATCCGCAACATAAGCCTCCACAATTCTAACCTGGGAGATGGAGGGGTTCTTTAGGGTGAGTAACTAACTCAGTAGGAAACCATATACTACACTTAAATGCATATTAAAAAATTGGTTTTTATCATTCTTCTTTCAAAATTAAAATCAGTTATAAAAATGTATTGCATGACTTTACATTCAAAACCAATGAAAAGGGAGTGTCAATCATGGACTCCTCCGGAACACCATCACAGAAAGATGGTGATCCGAAGACCAGCAACAACTTATGAGTCAGGAAGGAATAGTCAAACAACGTGTGATCTGCAGATTCAGCTCGTTGCTCAGGTTGTAGGCGAGCAAGCTCCAACAGTTGAACAACCCTAAACCAAAATGATGGCCGACAAGCAAGCCTAAGCTTGATGCCATAGATAAAATAAATATCCACCAGTGGTCGGCAAGCGAGCTCCAGCAAGACCCCAACCCAGTGCAAGAAAACCTTGACAAGGTTTTGTGGTTATCGAGTCCCAAAGGACGCATCATCACCGCCCATCACCCATATCGTGTGTGAATAACCAAGACACCTTCACGCAGTAGAAGGTGAAAATCAAATGACTTCGGTTGCCTTGGTTGCTCAAACATTGACGCAACCCAATGCAACCGAAGACCATCGTCATAATGGCTCAGCAGCCCAAACAAACATCGTGTCAACCTCCAATTATTCGGGTTTCTCGTACATTACATCCCTGAATAACTGGAGTCCAGCGCTAGAAGACTCAATAAGGCCAATCAAAATGGCTCATCGCTTGCACATACAAACTATCTGTAGTGAAATACCATGCACATAGAATAAAACGTGTGTTAGAAGACTCAATAAGCCCAATCAAAATGGCTCATCGGTTGCACATACAAACTATCTGCAGTGAAATACCATGCACATAGAATAAAATGCATAAGATCAACATAAATATACATAAAAATCTGACGTACTGTCGATCAGGCCCCGTCATGATTTTTCACAAGTGTCATCCACCAAAATACATCTTAGTTTGAAAACGATGCAATGCAATGCGATGACAAACATATAGTATATAGAAACCTCTACTTGGATGGCGACAACTACCTACTTTTATCGACAAGTTGAGACCTACGCTAACGGCATGCCAATAGGAACCAGAACTGGAGCAGCGTTGGGACTTATAGCCAACCTGACGTGAGAAATCTAATACCAACTGGAAGGACAAGAAGAGACTCCTAACTGGGGACTAGAAACCCTAACTAGTCACGACTCACGATTTATTGAATGATCAGTCAATTCGCACATGCAACATTGACAAAACCCGAATTTAGGGTTTTTACCTAACATGATACCAACAACTCTATCTAGCGGGGTGTGCAAAACCGGTTTCGGTTCGGTTTTGGAGAGAAACCAAACCGAACCGATCGGTTTCGGTTTCGAAATTACAAAACCGAAATCGGTTTTGCAACATACCAAAACCGAACCTAAACCGAACCTAAATTTTCGGTTCGGTTTCGGTTTTACAACCTATTTTCCAAAAAATAAAAAAAATGTAAATTTAAATTGGGAGAGATAAAAAACAATTAGATATATACTTGTCTAATACATTTGCCTCACTAAATTTAAAGGCAAAGGTTTTTTGCAATAACAAGAGAAAACTTATCAGCTAGTTGGTTCCATAGATCAGACTTTGGTTTGCCAAAGGGAAAATTAATAGATTTGGTTTGTCCATCACTACGTAGAAGCCACAACTGTAGCCAGAAAAATCAAAGAGAAGACAGAACCGTAATATTCCTCTTCTGCTCGGATAATGAGAAACTTCCATTAATGGAATGGATAATCTTATTCAAGAACAAGCACCTTAACAGGATCAAAGTCAACATGAAGAATAGCTAAAAGTTAAGAAGGTGAGAAGAGAAAGGTCATATGGTTATGTTTTCCAGACACAATGTTCAAATCAAATGAACAAGTTCCAAATTTTCACATCCTAATTTTGAAAGTTCGAACATAAAATCTAAAATTCTTATGAATACACCATAACACTCTTGAAAGATATTCATAACAGCTTCACTTCAGAATATTCACTCACAGAAAGGTTTTGACAAAATATAAGTTAATCAACCAAGAACACGGACCTCTCTCCTCAAACATTATAGATAACAACGCCACTTAAGTCGTTAGCACGGTGATAGCGTCCCCACTTCACCAGCAACCTTTTCGTGTGCAACTGAAATTGTTGGCTACCATGTCCTCTACATAAATGAGTGAAAAGGAAATAATCACAAACGGACAGCGTCATATTAAACTCTATTAAATTTGAATGTATCAAATATTTCTAAAAATTTTCTAGATGATCATTCAGATCGTTTATCAGTAATCCCCCAAAACTACAGAGAGCTGATTTTGCTCTCTGCCGTGTTTTTACAGAGAGCAAAGACAATTTTTGCTCTCTGTGAACACACGACAGAGAGCAAATTTGCTCTCTGTCGTGTTTTTGCTCTCTGTGAACAAATGACAGAGAGCAAAATCAACACAAGTTTTGCTCTCTGTCGTTTGTTCACAGTTCACAGAGAGCAAAAATGCAAAATCATTGATTTTGAAGCCTGTCAAACACAAAATCAAGCAAGGAATGAGAGAATAGAACATACCCGGTTATTCTGAATCCTGCTCGGTGCTGCTGTCGTCGGTGCTGCAGTGAGCTGTCGTCATCACCTGTGAGCTGTCGTCATCACCTGTGAGCTGTCGTCATCACCTGTGAGCTGTCGTCATCACCTGTGAGCTGTCGTCATCACCTGTGAGCTGTCGTCATCACCTGTGAGCTGTCGTCATCACCTGTGAGCTGTCGTCATCACCTGTGAGCTGTCGTCATCACCTGTGAGCTGTCGTCATCACCTGTGAGCTGTCGTCATCACCTGTGAGCTGTCGTCATCACCTGTGAGCTGTCGTCATCACCTGTGAGCTGTCGTCATCACCTGTGAGCTGTCGTCATCACCTGTGAGCTGTCGTCATCACCTGTGAGCTGTCGTCATCACCTGTGAGCTGTCGTCATCACCTGTGAGCTGTCGTCATCACCTGTGAGCTGTCGTCATCACCTGTGAGCTGTCGTCATCACCTGTGAGCTGTCGTCATCACCTGTGAGCTGTCGTCATCACCTGTGAGCTGTCGTCATCACCTGTGAGCTGTCGTCATCACCTGTGAGCTGTCGTCATCACCTGTGAGCTGTCGTCATCACCTGTGAGCTGTCGTCATCACCTGTGAGCTGTCGTCATCACCTGTGAGCTGTCGTCATCACCTGTGAGCTGTCGTCATCACCTGTGAGCTGTCGTCATCACCTGTGAGCTGTCGTCATCACCTGTGAGCTGTCGTCATCACCTGTGAGCTGTCGTCATCACCTGTGAGCTGTCGTCATCACCTGTGAGCTGTCGTCATCACCTGTGAGCTGTCGTCATCACCTGTGAGCTGTCGTCATCACCTGTGAGCTGTCGTCATCACCTGTGAGCTGTCGTCATCACCTGTGAGCTGTCGTCATCACCTGTGAGCTGTCGTCATCACCTGTGAGCTGTCGTCATCACCTGTGAGCTGTCGTCATCACCTGTGAGCTGTCGTCATCACCTGTGAGCTGTCGTCATCACCTGTGAGCTGTCGTCATCACCTGTGAGCTGTCGTCATCACCTGTGAGCTGTCGTCATCACCTGTGAGCTGTCGTCATCACCTGTGAGCTGTCGTCATCACCTGTGAGCTGTCGTCATCACCTGTGAGCTGTCGTCATCACCTGTGAGCTGTCGTCATCACCTGTGAGCTGTCGTCATCACCTGTGAGCTGTCGTCATCACCTGTGAGCTGTCGTCATCACCTGTGAGCTGTCGTCATCACCTGTGAGCTGTCGTCATCACCTGTGAGCTGTCGTCATCACCTGTGAGCTGTCGTCATCACCTGTGAGCTGTCGTCATCACCTGTGAGCTGTCGTCATCACCTGTGAGCTGTCGTCATCACCTGTGAGCTGTCGTCATCACCTGTGAGCTGTCGTCATCACCTGTGAGCTGTCGTCATCACCTGTGAGCTGTCGTCATCACCTGTGAGCTGTCGTCATCACCTGTGAGCTGTCGTCATCACCTGTGAGCTGTCGTCATCACCTGTGAGCTGTCGTCATCACCTGTGAGCTGTCGTCATCACCTGTGAGCTGTCGTCATCACCTGTGAGCTGTCGTCATCACCTGTGAAGAGTAAAGTGAAGAGTGAAGACTGAACCCGACGATTTAGGGCTTCTGGGTTCACTCTTCATTTTTTATTTATTTTTTGTTTTTTAGTTAAGGTCCGGTTTGGTTCGGTTTTGATCAGTTTTGGCCGATCCAAACCGAAAACCGAACCTAATTCATCGGTTCCTATAAAATTAAACCGATTCGAACCGAACCTATGCTCAAAACCGATGAAAATAGAACCTAATTCACCGGTTCCGATTCGGTTCACCGGTTCCGGTTCGGTTTGCACACCCCTATCTAGCAACAACTCTATCTAGCAAGGCTCTAACTTATACGCCAAAAAATAGAATTTAGGGTTTTTACCTCAATTTGTGTGCAAAACGAATGGGTCAGAATTTCAAACGAACGGACACCGTCATCATGTTCAAAATGCCGAAACAAGTCAAAGTATCTTGTAAGGGAAAAATTCAGACATCGTTTGGCTGTCTCGAAACGCGGCCAAAGTTTATGCAAAAATCGCCCAAAAACAACAAAACTACGCCGTTAAAAATCAAGGAAATAAGAGAAAAGGAAGACTGAAGAACGAGAAAAATCTAAAAAAATGGGACCCCGGCCCGGACCGGACCAGTCCTGTGTTGTTCGAGTGAGCTTGGTTCAGCCCTACGAACCTGGGCCTAGCCCACTAGCTTGGTCTAATGGCCAGGCAATCCGACATCATTTGGCCGTCCCAAAACGCGGCCAAAGGTAATGCAAAACTCGCCCAAAACAACGAAAATACCCCATTAAAAATCGAGGAAAGAAGATGGAAGAAAGAGAAAAATCGAAAAAAATTGGACCCAGGCCCGGACCGATCCAGTTTGGTTCGGGCGGGTAGGTAAGCTTGGTTCAGCCATACGGACCTGGGCCTAGCCCACTGGCTCGGTCCAATGGCCAAGCATGGCCTGGGCTCGGCCAGGGTCGAGGCAGATGGCAGCGCCGACAAGCGTTGCGATTTCTGGCCATTCCTCCAATCGTTTTCTGGGCATTCCACACCCGATTTCACTTGCAAAAACAAGCATCACTTCAAAACCAGCTCAAACTTACTTGAAACGGCGAACAAAATGGAGGGTTTTGGACGAAAACAACTTGTGAAACCCGAAGTCGATAGAAGAAAAATGAGTGGAAAACGACTTACCCAACAAAAACTCTTTCACGAAAGATGTAGGGGTTAACAAGGGAACATTTTGTCACCAAAAATTTGATGATCGAAGTCTGATCAAGTCCCTACCTTTCCCTCTTGATGCGGCGCACACATTTTCTTTTTTTCTTTTTTTAATTAAAAATTATATCAAATAATTTATTTTATATTTTAATTTAATTATATATATTAGATTATTTTAACTAATAAAATAAATGTAATAAAATATTTATATATATCTATATATGTGTGTGTCTATATATATAGATATATATATATATATTATACACACCTATTTACCTCACTGATAATAGACCAAAACACGAACCCAACCCGAAATGTCAGACAAGATGAGAGAAAATTTACGACTAATAAAAAAAATTACAAAAATTGAATCGGAAACCCTTGATTCGATCAAGAACGTTCCGAACAAGTGACTCAGAAATAAACAAGGAATCTAAAATATGACCACAAATTTTTAAAATAGGACAATCTATATAAATGAGGCAAAATGATAGGGTCAAACCGAAAGAACAATCACCCCAAGGCACGAAATTACGAAAATTCGACCCCCGCAATCATATCAAAGTTACTGATTGACCGAAGAAAATATATGTGGCCGAATTCTAACGTGGAACAACAATTCGAGTCAAACCGTGCTCATTGACTTCAAAAAATGCGAAAAATTTATTCTTAAAATTATATAATTCTTGAATTTTGCATTATTCCTTTAATATATCTTTACCTGTATTTGAAAAAAATTTTATTGAAATTTTAATTTTTAGTCTTTCTTGGTTCGTATCATTCTCTTTACATTTGAAGAGATTCGTCCTTGAATCTTCTAGATCATACACGAAAAAATTCACACTTGAAAATAGGTTAAGATTGTTAGAAAAAATCAAAACTTTGGAACAACTAACAAGTATTTGCTCTCGTCTTGCTAACATTACACTTTTTTCTCACTTTCTTCGTCAATTTCTTTCACCTTTTGTGCATCAATTTCATACTATTTTTGCTCATGGTTCAACAACACATTTTCTTCATGAACCTCATGGATATCTAGGAAAATTTTCTCCATCGGACAAGTATTTTCATCTAGTTGAAATTTCATAAAAATTGGATCATTTTGAAGAAACTAACTTCCCCTTTTATGTGCACTTCGATTGGTGGCTCTTTTTCATAAAGTTCTTCACTCTCTTTGAAAATTGTTTATTCCTCCAAAACTTTGATTTTTAGTTGAAAAATAATCACGTCTTTCTCGTGCTCTTTGACCTCTTCTTTATTCAACTTTGGTTTCTTTACCTAGTGTGCTGTGACAGCCCGAGACCGAACCCTTTCGGGGTCTGAGAGTCAAGCCGTCACTCCGGGACATTTAACAGAAAACAGGCACATATTTTTTTTTTAAACAAAACATAACAGATCGGGCTTTTAAAACAAACCCTATAAACTTTTCAGAAGGAGAAGACGTTCTCTAGATTTGAAAGTAAAACGAAAAACAGTTAAAGTCAGAAGGCAATAACGAACTAAAAGAAAATCGGGAGGCAGAACAAATAACAGAGAAACAGAGAGAGAGTGTGAGCTCTCTGGGATTTAAATGAAATGGAACATAGTAGAAATCCCCTGTATTTGAAAACAAAACGGGAAACGGAATAATATTAGGAGACGGGCTTCAGAAATAAATGACAGAATTAGAGGATAAAGCAGGAAGCAGAAATAAATAAGCTGGCGGAAGACGTAGTTTAAAAAGAAGCAGCGGTGAATTCAGATAAGACAAAAATGAACAGTGACCGGTGGACGTAGGCAAAAATGAACAGTGACGGTGGACGTAGGCAAAAATGAACAGTGACGGTGGACGTAGGCAAAAATGAACAGTGACGGTGGACGTAGGCAAAAATGAACAGTGACCGTGGACGTAGGCAAAAATGAACAGTGACGGTGGACGTAGCAAAAATGAACAGTGACCGGTGGACGTAGCAAAAATGAACAGTGACCGGTGGACGTAGGCAAAAATGAACAGTGACCGTGGACGTAGGCAAAAATGAACAGTGACCGGTGGACGTAGGCAAAAATGAACAGTGACCGGTGGACGTAGGCAAAAATGAACAGTGACCGGTGGACGTAGGCAAAAATGAACAGTGACCGGTGGACGTAGGCAAAAATGAACAGTGACCGTGGACGTAGGCAAAAATGAACAGTGACCGTGGACGTAGGCAAAAATGAACAGTGACGGTGGACGTAGGCAAAAATGAACAGTGACGGTGGACGTAGGCAAAAATGAACAGTGACCGGTGGACGTAGGCAAAAATGAACAGTGACCGTGGACGTAGGCAAAAATGAACAGTGACGGTGGACGTAGGCAAAAATGAACAGTGACGGTGGACGTAGGCAAAAATGAACAGTGACCGTGGACGTAGGCAAAAATGAACAGTGACCGGTGGACGTAGCAAAAATGAACAGTGACCGTGGACGTAGGCAAAAATGAACAGTGACCGTGGACGTAGGCAAAAATGAACAGTGACGGTGGACGTAGGCAAAAATGAACAGTGACCGTGGACGTAGGCAAAAATGAACAGTGACCGTGGACGTAGGCAAAAATGAACAGTGACCGTGGACGTAGGCAAAAATGAACAGTGACCGTGGACGTAGGCAAAAATGAACAGTGACCGTGGACGTAGGCAAAAATGAACAGTGACCGTGGACGTAGGCAAAAATGAACAGTGACCGGTGGACGTAGGCAAAAATGAACAGTGACCGGTGGACGTAGGCAAAAATGAACAGTGACGGTGGACGTAGGCAAAAATGAACAGTGACCGTGGACGTAGGCAAAAATGAACAGTGACGGTGGACGTAGGCAAAAATGAACAGTGACGGTGGACGTAGGCAAAAATGAACAGTGACCGTGGACGTAGGCAAAAATGAACAGTGACGGTGGACGTAGGCAAAAATGAACAGTGACCGTGGACGTAGGCAAAAATGAACAGTGACGGTGGACGTAGGCAAAAATGAACAGTGACCGTGGACGTAGGCAAAAATGAACAGTGACCGGTGGACGTAGCAAAAATGAACAGTGACCGGTGGACGTAGGCAAAAATGAACAGTGACCGGTGGACGTAGGCAAAAATGAACAGTGACCGGTGGACGTAGGCAAAAATGAACAGTGACCGGTGGACGTAGGCAAAAATGAACAGTGACCGGTGGACGTAGGCAAAAATGAACAGTGACCGGTGGACGTAGGCAAAAATGAACAGTGACCGGTGGACGTAGGCAAAAATGAACAGTGACCGGTGGACGTAGGCAAAAATGAACAGTGACCGGTGGACGTAGGCAAAAATGAACAGTGACCGGTGGACGTAGGCAAAAATGAACAGTGACCGGTGGACGTAGGCAAAAATGAACAGTGACCGGTGGACGTAGGCAAAAATGAACAGTGACCGGTGGACGTAGGCAAAAATGAACAGTGACCGGTGGACGTAGGCAAAAATGAACAGTGACCGGTGGACGTAGGCAAAAATGAACAGTGACCGGTGGACGTAGGCAAAAATGAACAGTGACCGGTGGACGTAGGCAAAAATGAACAGTGACCGGTGGACGTAGGCAAAAATGAACAGTGACCGGTGGACGTAGGCAAAAATGAACAGTGACCGGTGGACGTAGGCAAAAATGAACAGTGACCGGTGGACGTAGGCAAAAATGAACAGTGACCGGTGGACGTAGGCAAAAATGAACAGTGACCGGTGGACGTAGGCAAAAATGAACAGTGACCGGTGGACGTAGGCAAAAATGAACAGTGACCGGTGGACGTAGGCAAAAATGAACAGTGACCGGTGGACGTAGGCAAAAATGAACAGTGACCGGTGGACGTAGGCAAAAATGAACAGTGACCGGTGGACGTAGGCAAAAATGAACAGTGACCGGTGGACGTAGGCAAAAATGAACAGTGACCGGTGGACGTAGGCAAAAATGAACAGTGACCGGTGGACGTAGGCAAAAATGAACAGTGACCGGTGGACGTAGGCAAAAATGAACAGTGACCGGTGGACGTAGGCAAAAATGAACAGTGACCGGTGGACGTAGGCAAAAATGAACAGTGACCGGTGGACGTAGGCAAAAATGAACAGTGACCGGTGGACGTAGGCAAAAATGAACAGTGACCGGTGGACGTAGGCAAAAATGAACAGTGACCGGTGGACGTAGGCAAAAATGAACAGTGACCGGTGGACGTAGGCAAAAATGAACAGTGACCGGTGGACGTAGGCAAAAATGAACAGTGACCGGTGGACGTAGGCAAAAATGAACAGTGACCGGTGGACGTAGGCAAAAATGAACAGTGACCGGTGGACGTAGGCAAAAATGAACAGTGACCGGTGGACGTAGGCAAAAATGAACAGTGACCGGTGGACGTAGGCAAAAATGAACAGTGACCGGTGGACGTAGGCAAAAATGAACAGTGACCGGTGGACGTAGGCAAAAATGAACAGTGACCGGTGGACGTAGGCAAAAATGAACAGTGACCGGTGGACGTAGGCAAAAATGAACAGTGACCGGTGGACGTAGGCAAAAATGAACAGTGACCGGTGGACGTAGGCAAAAATGAACAGTGACCGGTGGACGTAGGCAAAAATGAACAGTGACCGGTGGACGTAGGCAAAAATGAACAGTGACCGGTGGACGTAGGCAAAAATGAACAGTGACCGGTGGACGTAGGCAAAAATGAACAGTGACCGGTGGACGTAGGCAAAAATGAACAGTGACCGGTGGACGTAGGCAAAAATGAACAGTGACCGGTGGACGTAGGCAAAAATGAACAGTGACCGGTGGACGTAGGCAAAAATGAACAGTGACCGGTGGACGTAGGCAAAAATGAACAGTGACCGGTGGACGTAGGCAAAAATGAACAGTGACCGGTGGACGTAGGCAAAAATGAACAGTGACCGGTGGACGTAGGCAAAAATGAACAGTGACCGGTGGACGTAGGCAAAAATGAACAGTGACCGGTGGACGTAGGCAAAAATGAACAGTGACCGGTGGACGTAGGCAAAAATGAACAGTGACCGGTGGACGTAGGCAAAAATGAACAGTGACCGGTGGACGTAGGCAAAAATGAACAGTGACCGGTGGACGTAGGCAAAAATGAACAGTGACCGGTGGACGTAGGCAAAAATGAACAGTGACCGGTGGACGTAGGCAAAAATGAACAGTGACCGGTGGACGTAGGCAAAAATGAACAGTGACCGGTGGACGTAGGCAAAAATGAACAGTGACCGGTGGACGTAGGCAAAAATGAACAGTGACCGGTGGACGTAGGCAAAAATGAACAGTGACCGGTGGACGTAGGCAAAAATGAACAGTGACCGGTGGACGTAGGCAAAAATGAACAGTGACCGGTGGACGTAGGCAAAAATGAACAGTGACCGGTGGACGTAGGCAAAAATGAACAGTGACCGGTGGACGTAGGCAAAAATGAACAGTGACCGGTGGACGTAGGCAAAAATGAACAGTGACCGGTGGACGTAGGCAAAAATGAACAGTGACCGGTGGACGTAGGCAAAAATGAACAGTGACCGGTGGACGTAGGCAAAAATGAACAGTGACCGGTGGACGTAGGCAAAAATGAACAGTGACCGGTGGACGTAGGCAAAAATGAACAGTGACCGGTGGACGTAGGGGTATAAGTGGGGCTTATAGGGGAACAGGTAGTGCACGACAGGCACCAAAGATTTTCAGAACAGATTCAGAACAGCAACATTAGGCCAGTCCCCGTCCCGCAATTAACGGTACATTTCAGTCAGATTTTATTCTATTAGTTCAAACAGTGTACAGAAAACATTGCTGTCTTTCAGAGGAAAACGTGTATGCATGAACGGTGCTTGAACTTAAACAGGCAGGCAGCAGAAATAAGACAACAAAAAGTAAATCAAAGCCAGACATTTCAGAACACAACTCTAACTCCTCTACCCAGAACAACCCGACAGAACAGAGAACCTAGTACCTCCGTGATGTAGGGCCTTAGGGGCCAACCTACAGATATGAACTTACCTGTGGTCCGAAATGCAGCAAGCTTGAACGCACGAGCACTGTGGTTCACGAACCTATAGCATGCATAAACGGACATTAACCCTAAACATCACGAAACTAGCAAATAAATAAGCTAAAAATCGTTTTCTATCTAAGATGATTACCTTAGACCGAAAAGCAGGAGGAAAATCAGAGAAGGAAGAAACTCCTTGCGTTGGTTTTCTTCAACCAAAAGAGAGAAGCAGAGAGGGAAATGAGAGAAAGCATAGAGGGAAAAGTCTCACGTAGAAGGAAGAGAAGGAAATGGAATACATGGCTTGTCTTCTTCCACAAGTTTGCCAGGTGTCAATCATCCATTTGATTTCTCCCACCAACCTTAATTTCTTCCTAATTTGCCATTCCATTGGTTTTTGACTAAACTTCTATTTAGTTCGTCGAATTGGTTCTACAATCACTCTCATTCAATTGAACACTCCGACAATTTCATTAAAAATAGTCATCGCATTAATATCAGAGTAATCCCGCTTAATTATTTCGGGGAAAATAATTACACGAAAAATGCCGGGTGTTACATTCCACCCACCTTAACAGAAATTTTGTCTTCAAAATTTGCCTAAGCGAAAAGGTCCGGATACTGTGCTCTAACATCTGCTTGTCTTTCCCACGTGGCCTCCTCCACATTGTGGTTGTGCCATAACACTTTTACCAGTGGAACCACCTTGTTTCGCAATACTTTGAGTGACATATCCAATATCTGTATAGGCCTTTCTTCATATGTCAGCGTCGGCATGATATCAAAGTCCACCTGTTTTACGATCTGAGTTGGATCTCGCACACATTTTCTCAGCATCGAAACATGAAAGATATTGTGAACTCCATCCATTGACGCCGGCAACTGTAGTCCGTAAGACATGTTTCCCACACGCTTTAGGATAGGAAAAGGGCCAATGAACCGTGGGCTGAGCTTTCCTTTCTTACCGAATCTCATTACGCCTTTGAAAGGTGACACTTTCAGGAATACCTCATCGCCCACAGCGAACTCTAAGTCTCTTCTTCTGTTGTCCGCATAACTCTTCTGTCGACTCTGAGCAATCTTTATTCGTTGTTTGATAGCAGCTATCACCTCGGACATCTGCTGTAATATCTCAGGGTCGATAAGCTTAGTTTCTCAGACCTCATCCCAACACAATGGGGATCTACACTTCCTGCCATAAAGAGCTTCATAAGGAGCCATGCCAATTGTAACCTGATAGCTATTGTTGTAGGCAAACTCCACGAGTGGCAAATATCTACTCCAAGGAGCATGAAATTCCAGCACGCACGACCTTAGCATATCCTCCAGTATTTGGATTGTTCTCTCAGATTGTCCGTCAGTCCGTGGATGAAATGCCGTGCTGAAATTCAACTTCGTACCAAAAGAGCTCTACAAACTTTTCCAAAACCTGGAAGTGAATCTGGGATCACGGTCTGAGACAATCGACACAGGAACGCCATGCAGTTTAATAATTTCGCTAATATACAGCTCTGCATACTGATCCATGGAGTACGTCGTCTTCACAGGTAGAAAGTGGGCCGACTTCGTCAATCTGTCCACTATGACCCAAATGCTATTATGGCCCTTAGCTGTTCTTGGTAGGCCAACAACAAAAACCATTGTTATATTCTCCCATTTCCATTCGGGGATCGGGAGAGGTTGAAGCGTTCCACTCGGTCGTTGATGTTCAGCTTTGACCTGTTGACATATCATACAAGACTCCACATACTTGGCCACTTCATTCTTCATATTCGGCCACCAGAAGTGAAGTTTCAAGTCTTGATACATCTTCGTGCTTCCAGGATGTACAGAGAAAGAAGATGAATGGGCTTCCGACAAGATGTGCTTCCGTAGCTCTTCGTCTTTCAGAACATACCATCTGTTTTTGAACTTCAGAATTCCATCTCCCGAATAACTGAAATCGGAAGAAGCCATTGGTACCCTGTCCACCATATCAGCCATCTCCTTTGAATTGATCTTCTGGGCTTCCTTAATTCGGTCCAGGATGAAGGGCCGTAGTGTTAAGTCTGCTAGTATGGCCGATAGCCCAGAAACTATCTCCTTATCGAACTTCTGTATCTCCGTCCTCAAAGGCATAGATACGGCCGACATTACTGGTTGCATAGTAGCTTGCATCCTGCTTAGCGCATCGGCCACCACATTAGCTTTACCCGAGTGGTATTTAATCTCAACGTCATAGTCTTTCACAAATTCTAACCACCGTCTTTGTCTCATGTTTAGCTCTTTCTGGGTAAAGATGTACTTCAGGCTCTTGTGATCAGAAAACACTTCACAGGATTGTCCGTACAAGTGGTGTCTCCATACTTTCAGCGCAAACACAACTGCCGCTAACTCGAGGTCATGTGTAGGATAGTTTTGCTCGTGGTTCTTCAATTGTCGGGATGCGTATGCCACTACTTTCCCTTCCTGCATTAGCACACACCCCAATCCAATCTTGGAGGCATCACAGTATACGTTGAATTTGCCGTCTTCAACTGGCAACACTGATAAAGGAGCAGTGGTCAACTTTTGCTTAAGTGTCTGAAAACTCATCTCGCAAGCTTCAGACCACCTGAATTTGATATCCTTCCTCGTTAAGCTGGTCATAGGCTTTGCTATCACAGAGAATCCCTTGATGAACTTTCTGTAATAACCAGCTAATCCGATAAAACTCCGTACCTCACTGGCACTTCTTGGTCTTGGCCATTTCTTCACTGCCAGAATCTTGCCTAGATCCACGGACACTCCTTCTGCCGACACCACGTGGCCTAGGAAATTAATCCTATTCAACCAGAATTCACACTTTGATAGCTTGGCATACAATTGATGCTGTTTTAGGATTGACAGTACAATAGCCAAGTGCTTTTCATGTTCGGCCTCACTCCTGGAATAAACCAGAATGTCGTCGATGAAAACGATCACAAATTTATCCAAGACAACTTGGAATATCATGTTCATTAGGTCCATAAATTCTGCCGGAGCATTAGTTAACCCAAACGACATCACCAAGAACTCGTAACGCCTGTACCGGGTCCTGAAGGCGGTCTTTGGAATATCATCAGCCCTGACCTTCAACTGGTAATAACCGGAGCGCAAATCGATCTTAGAGAATACCCGAGCCCCTTGTAGTTGGTCAAATAAATCATCGATTCTCGGCAACGGGTACTTATTCTTGATCGTTAACTTGTTCAGCTCACGGTAGTCAATACACATCTGTAGGGACCCATCCTTCTTATTAACAAACAAGACGGGAGCACCCCACGGAGAAAAACTAGGGCGCACAAAACCCTTATCCATCAATTCCTTTAGCTGAGCCTTCAAGTCCCTCAACTCAATCGGTGCCATACGGTACGAATTTTTCGATACTGGTTCAGCACCAGGATACACATTGATCTCGAACTCGATCTCACGATCAGGTGGCAATCCCGGTAAGTCATCCAGGAAGACCTCTGAGAAGTCTCGAACTACCGGAATATTTTGAAGTCCCACCTCACCTTGTCTTTGAACATCTACTACGTGGGCAAGGAATCCGACACCTCCTGACCTCATCAGCTGTTGAGCTTTCAAGGTGGATATAACAGGCATACTATGTTTCTTTGGTATTGCTTGATAGGAGAACTCTACTTCGTTCGGGCGCTTAAAAGTCACGAGCCCGAACCTACAATCGATGGTGGCATGATGTCTAAATAGCCAGTCCATCCCCAGAATCACTTCGTATCCTTTCATACCGATGACGATAAGATTGGCATACAATTTCTGGTCTCCAACTGACACTATATCACCCTGCACTGCCTGTTTGGAGTGCATAAACTTTCCGGATGGTAGCATAACACTGTAGGGCTGATCTGACGATGCAAGGCACAAGTTCTCCCTACGCGCAAAGTCCATGACCACAAATGAATGAGTGGCCCCCGTGTCTAACAAAGTATATGCAGGTATGTCACACAGCAAAATTGTACCTGTAATTGCTGTGTGCAGATCAACGTCATCAACGTCCTCCATCATTGCAAAGACTCTTGGCACGACCTGATTTTGTCTCGTGTCGGGTATCAGGCAATCACGGACGTGATGGCCTCCTTTGCCACATCGGAAGCAGCCACCCGTAAGAAGCCTGCATTCACCCTTGTGACTTTTCTGGCATCGTGGGCATATGGTGAGCTGAGGATCTCCCATCGGTCTCTTCCCTTTGTCTAGGTAAGTAATGGTCTCATTGGGCCTCTTAATGCCCCTGTTTTGTTGCTGCTAAGGTTGAAAATTTTGGCCTCTTTGCTGTTGCTGTTGTTGTTGTTGAGGAACATTTCTAATAATCCCTCTTGGTGGATCTCTCTGTCTTTGGGACTTCATTTCTAAGGCCTCTAACTGATAAGCCTTGGCCACCACCTTCACATATGGTGCCTCATCAAACCCTCCGGTTGTGATTCCTCGTAGAAGGTCCATCTTTAACCCTTGAATGAACTGGTGTACCTTGTTCTCATCGGTGGCCACCAGGTGTGTTGCATATCGGGATAATGACTCAAATTTCTGAACATATTCAGTCACTGATCCATATTGTCGCAGCCGAGAGAATTCAAACAATTTCTCCTTCCTCACTCCACGGTCAAAGTATTTCTCGTAGAAGATTCTCTTGAACCCTTCCCAGCTCAATGCCACTGTAGTCGACTGCACTGTGTCCCACCAAAATCCAGCACTTTCGGTGAGATAGAATGTGGCACAAACAACTTTCTTGTTGTCTTCTACTTCTGCATAACTGAACATCTTCTCTATTGTTCGAATCCAAATCTCTGCGCGGGTCGGGTCTGTAGATAGTCCATCAAATGAAGGCGGCTGGAGTCGCCGGAATCTATCTCCACTGTTGTCTCGCGGCGCATTATCACGATTGTTATTCCCATGGTTATTGTTTCTATCATCTTCTCGGTCTATTATGCGTTCAACAATGCATGACTGTGCACCCACCAGTTCGGTTAGTCAGTCTATGGAACGAGAGCTTTCACTTGACTCTTCCTGACGTCCTCTCACCATTTCTAATAAACCCTATAAACAGAATAATCTAATTTAATAAACAATAACTTTTCACAGAACATTAGACACTTATAGTTGGTGGAGCGATATCACATGGCGGGTTGCGCAGTCAGACATTTCACAGAATCGGTTTTAAAACCTTGTCTCTCTGATACCATAACTGTGACAGCCCGAGACCGAACCCTTTCGGGGTCTGAGAGTCAAGCCGTCACTCCGGGACATTTAACAGAAAACAGGCACATATTTTTTTTTTAAACAAAACATAACAGATCGGGCTTTTAAAACAAACCCTATAAACTTTTCAGAAGGAGAAGACGTTCTCTAGATTTGAAAGTAAAACGAAAAACAGTTAAAGTCAGAAGGCAATAACGAACTAAAAGAAAATCGGGAGGCAGAACAAATAACAGAGAAACAGAGAGAGAGTGTGAGCTCTCTGGGATTTAAATGAAATGGAACATAGTAGAAATCCCCTGTATTTGAAAACAAAACGGGAAACGGAATAATATTAGGAGACGGGCTTCAGAAATAAATGACAGAATTAGAGGATAAAGCAGGAAGCAGAAATAAATAAGCTGGCGGAAGACGTAGTTTAAAAAGAAGCAGCGGTGAATTCAGATAAGACAAAAATGAACAGTGACGGTGGACGTAGGCAAAAATGAACAGTGACGGTGGACGTAGGCAAAAATGAACAGTGACGGTGGACGTAGGCAAAAATGAACAGTGACCGGTGGATAAAAACGTGAACAGTGATCGGTGGACGTAGGCAGAAATGAACAGTGACCGGTGGACGTAGGCAAAAATGAACAGTGACCGGTGGACGTAGGCAGAAATGAACAGTGACCGGTGGACGTAGGCAAAAATGAACAGTGACGGTGGACGTAGGCAGAAATGAACAGTGACCGGTGGACGTAGGCAAAAATGAACAGTGACCGGTGGACGTATGCAAAAAAATGAACAGTGACCGGTGGACGTAGGCAAAAATGAACAGTGACGGTGGACGTAGGCAAAAATGAACAGTGACCGGTGGACGTAGGCAGAAATGAACAGTGACCGGTGGACGTAGGCAGAAATGAACAGTGACCGGTGGACGTAGGCAAAAATGAACAGTGACCGGTGGACGTAGGCAAAAATGAACAGTGACCGGTGGACGTAGGCAAAAATGAACAGTGACCTGTGGACGTAGGCAAAAATGAACAGTGACCGGTGGACGTAGGCAAAAATGAACAGTGACGGTGGACGTAGGCAAAAATGAACAGTGATCGGTGGACGTAGGCAAAAATGAACAGTGACCGGTGGACGTAGGCAAAAATGAACAGTGACCGGTGGACGTAGGCAAAAATGAACAGTGACCGGTGGACGTAGGCAAAAATGAACAGTGACCGGTGGACGTAGGCAAAAATGAACAGTGACGGTGGACGTAGGCAAAAATGAACAGTGACGGTGGACGTAGGCAAAAATGAACAGTGACGGTGGACGTAGGCAAAAATGAACAGTGACGGTGGACGTAGGCAAAAATGAACAGTGACGGTGGACGTAGGCAAAAATGAACAGTGACCGGTGGACGTAGGCAAAAATGAACAGTGACGGTGGACGTAGGCAAAAATGAACAGTGACGGTGGACGTAGGCAAAAATGAACAGTGACCGGTGGACGTAGGCAAAAATGAACAGTGACCGGTGGACGTAGGCAAAAATGAACAGTGACCGGTGGACGTAGGCAAAAATGAACAGTGACCGGTGGACGTAGGCAAAAATGAACAGTGACCGGTGGACGTAGGCAAAAATGAACAGTGACCGGTGGACGTAGGCAAAAATGAACAGTGACCGGTGGACGTAGGCAAAAATGAACAGTGACCGGTGGACGTAGGCAAAAATGAACAGTGACCGGTGGACGTAGGCAAAAATGAACAGTGACCGGTGGACGTAGGCAAAAATGAACAGTGACCGGTGGACGTAGGCAAAAATGAACAGTGACCGGTGGACGTAGGCAAAAATGAACAGTGACCGGTGGACGTAGGCAAAAATGAACAGTGACCGGTGGACGTAGGCAAAAATGAACAGTGACCGGTGGACGTAGGCAAAAATGAACAGTGACCGGTGGACGTAGGCAAAAATGAACAGTGACCGGTGGACGTAGGCAAAAATGAACAGTGACCGGTGGACGTAGGCAAAAATGAACAGTGACCGGTGGACGTAGGCAAAAATGAACAGTGACCGGTGGACGTAGGCAAAAATGAACAGTGACCGGTGGACGTAGGCAAAAATGAACAGTGACCGGTGGACGTAGGCAAAAATGAACAGTGACCGGTGGACGTAGGCAAAAATGAACAGTGACCGGTGGACGTAGGCAAAAATGAACAGTGACCGGTGGACGTAGGCAAAAATGAACAGTGACCGGTGGACGTAGGCAAAAATGAACAGTGACCGGTGGACGTAGGCAAAAATGAACAGTGACCGGTGGACGTAGGCAAAAATGAACAGTGACCGGTGGACGTAGGCAAAAATGAACAGTGACCGGTGGACGTAGGCAAAAATGAACAGTGACCGGTGGACGTAGGCAAAAATGAACAGTGACGGTGGACGTAGGCAAAAATGAACAGTGACCGGTGGACGTAGGCAAAAATGAACAGTGACCGGTGGACGTAGGCAAAAATGAACAGTGACCGGTGGACGTAGGCAAAAATGAACAGTGACCGGTGGACGTAGGCAAAAATGAACAGTGACCGGTGGACGTAGGCAAAAATGAACAGTGACCGGTGGACGTAGGCAAAAATGAACAGTGACCGGTGGACGTAGGCAAAAATGAACAGTGACCGGTGGACGTAGGCAAAAATGAACAGTGACCGGTGGACGTAGGCAAAAATGAACAGTGACCGGTGGACGTAGGCAAAAATGAACAGTGACCGGTGGACGTAGGCAAAAATGAACAGTGACCGGTGGACGTAGGCAAAAATGAACAGTGACCGGTGGACGTAGGCAAAAATGAACAGTGACCGGTGGACGTAGGCAAAAATGAACAGTGACCGGTGGACGTAGGCAAAAATGAACAGTGACCGGTGGACGTAGGCAAAAATGAACAGTGACCGGTGGACGTAGGCAAAAATGAACAGTGACCGGTGGACGTAGGCAAAAATGAACAGTGACCGGTGGACGTAGGCAAAAATGAACAGTGACCGGTGGACGTAGGCAAAAATGAACAGTGACCGGTGGACGTAGGCAAAAATGAACAGTGACCGGTGGACGTAGGCAAAAATGAACAGTGACCGGTGGACGTAGGCAAAAATGAACAGTGACCGGTGGACGTAGGCAAAAATGAACAGTGACCGGTGGACGTAGGCAAAAATGAACAGTGACCGGTGGACGTAGGCAAAAATGAACAGTGACCGGTGGACGTAGGCAAAAATGAACAGTGACCGGTGGACGTAGGCAAAAATGAACAGTGACCGGTGGACGTAGGCACAAATAAACAGTGACCAGTAGACGTAGGCAAAAATGAACAGTGACCGGTGGACGTAGGCAAAATGAACAGTGACCGGTGGACGTAGGCAAAAATGAACAGTGAACAGCGGTGGACATAAATTATAAGGCAACGGTGGATGAAATTTTAAAGCAGCGGAGGATGCAATCGGAGACATAATTTTAAAAGCAGAATTTGACAACTCTTTAAGAGGAAGACATACCAACAGAGAGCAGAAAAACAGAAAACATAAAAATCTAAGTTTCTCAAACCAATTGAAAACATGGTTCTCGAACACAACAGAGGGCATAACAAAAACTTAAGAAGAATTACACTGCATGGATAGCTCTAAAACCAGAAACCATCCATGCACAAACTATCAGAAAATATTCCAGACAATTCCAGAATACTTCAGAATGTAATTCAACTGTCAAATACAGAGGTTTTAAACATCAATACAGAATCCATACGTTGTTTTTAAATCTCAGAAACTATACAGAACTTGACATATATTTCCCGAATTTTCCCAAAACAGAAGTTTTTAAAACATACACAAAACACAGAACTTAAAACTTTACTCTTTCAGTCAGGAATATGTCTGGCTACCACAACCATTCCTGAGAGCTCGTGCCACCAACCACCTACTCATCAGACTGAGGCACAAAGTCCTAATTTTCGGGTTCAGTACTTATATCAGAGAGTTCACCTATGAGTCTAAAACAAAGTAAGAACATAATACAGATGCAGTGATGTAAAATGCTATGCATGCGGTTTTCAGAATACAGTGACAGAACATTTCATTACGTTTCAGTGGCAGAGGGGTATAAGTGGGGCTTATAGGGGAACAGGCAGTGCACGACAGGCACAACAGATTTTCAGAACAGATTCAGAACAGAAAAATTAGGCCAGTCCCCGTCCCGCAATTAACCGGTACATTTCAGTCAGATTTTATCTTATTTAGTTTCAAACAGTGTACAGAAAACATTTGCATGTCTTTCAGAGAAAACGTGTATGCATGAACGGTGCTTGAACTTAAATAGGCAGGCAGCAGAAATAAGACAACAAAAAGTAAATCAAAGCCAGACATTTCAGAACACAACTCTAACTCCTCTACCCAGAATAAACCGACAGAACAGAGAACCTAGTACCTTCGTGATGTAGGGCCTTAGGGGCCAACCTACAGATATGAACTTTCCTGTGGTCTGAAATGCAGCAAGCTTGAACGCACGAGCACTGTGGTTCACGAACCTATAGCATGCATAAACGGACATTAACCCTAAACATCACAAAACTAGCAAATAAATAAGCGAAAAATCGTTTTCTATCTAAGATGATTACCTTAGACCGAAAAGCAGGAGGAAAATCAGAGAAGGAAGAAACTCCTTGCGTTGGTTTTCTTCAACCAAAAGAGAGAAGCAGAGAGGGAAATGAGAGAAAGTAGAGAGGGAAAAGTCTCACGTAGGAGGAAGAGAAGGAAATGGAATACATGACTTGTCTTCTTCCACAAGTTTGCCAAGTGTCAATCATCCATTTGATTTCTCCCACCAACCTTAATTTCTTCCTAATTTGCCCTTCCATTAGTTTTTAACTAAACTTCTATTTAGTTCGTCGAATTGGTTCTACAATCACTCTCATTCAATTGAACACTCCGACAATTTCATTAAAAATAGTCATCGCATTAATATCAGAGTAATCCCGCTTAATTATTCAGGGAAAATAATTACACGAAAAATACCAGGTGTTACATGTGCCCGTTTGTATTCCTCCATGTCACAAAATTGTTTGATCTCTCTCAACGAATTTTCAACCTCTTGGATTTGCTTTTGTCTGTAGTATTCATCCTCGGTCTCTTCTTGGCTGCTTATATATTGTTTTCGAGAGATTTTTTTTTCTACAATTCATGGTGTAAGAAAAAAAATTAAAAAAATAAAATTTTTGGCTTTTTTTATTTTTAAATTTTTTTTACTATTTTGTCTTTTGCAAGAAAGATACTCTTTTTTTTTTTTTGGTGTAAACTTTAAAGAATTTTGAAAGAAGAAATTCAAAAGAAGAAAATTTGATAAAAAAATGTAAACTTGCTTGAAAGGTATGAACTTTTTTTTTTTATACATTGCGAATTGTAAGAAGAAAAAGATTGATAATAAAAAATAAAGGTAAAACTTGAATTTAGGATTCAAAGCTCTCGTACTATATGATGAAAACCACATGTATGTCAAACTTGAAAGATTTAGGATCGCCTTTGAATCAAGTGTGAGAAACTTGACCACAATCGAATATTGCCGACAGAATCAAAGTTATCAAATAAATGAGTTTAACCCGTAACCGAATTTGTGGTTAGTACCAAAGTTATCAAATTGATCTTTCATGTTGAACTTAAAGAAGATCTAGTTCTTCACAGATAACCAAAGAGAAAATTCTCTCAGAGAAGATTCTAAAAAAATTTTTGTGTATTCATTCATAATTTAGGGTTACATCTCTTGTGTTTAAATAGACTAAAATAAATATAAAAATAATTAAAATATCTGTAAAGAATCGCGATATCTAAAGATTTGAAAAAAATTTGGAAAAAAAAAATCTAAACTAAACTAATGAAACTAATAAAAGGGAATTCGACTTTCATGTAAACGAATCCAATCTGTGTGAATCAATCTAATCCATGTGAATTGTTATCTCTCTCCAATACTCATAAAATTTTATCTCTCTCAAATTCACGTAAATCTTTATCTCTCTCAAATCCGCTTGAATTTTCTCTAATCTATCTTTTTGGCTTCTACTTGTAAGTTGTCAATAAAAAACTATTCTTTTACACTTTTAAAGGCATCACTTTTGTTTAATAAGTTTTTACCCGTGCTTGAAAAATCTTTTATTAAAGCTTTATTTTTCAGCCTTTCTTGATTCGTAACTAATTCCTTTCTTTCGAAATGAATCATCTTCAATAATGTATCTATTTCAATAATATAAAGTTTAGAATTATCTGAGCCCCACAACAATTATTATTAAATTTACACTCACATGCGATGTAATGAATAATTTTCACTTTTTACATACAATTTTTTATATCACTTCTAATCACATTTGTTTACTTTAATTGTAATTATTATGATTAATCCTAATATGGACAATCACAAATAATGTCATGGACTTCATCTTTTGGTACACATCTTCATATAATTTGGTCATGACAATTTTTGAAAATTAGCGAATCACCTCAAAAGTAGAACTTCATGTCATATCACCATATCAGCACACCAAGGAAGTTATGGAGAGAAAAAATTGTGCATATAGGAATGTTTGATAGATGGGCACCCTTCTTCCTTTTATTGTGATTTTAATTGGAATGAATTATTAGATATAATATTCTATACTTTTGTTTTGATCTCAAGGTAGAACTCTCGTCATAATAGGATTCAATAAATTAATTTTGATATAGCATCTTTCTTTATAAAGAGATACTGAATGGCGGCACCGTTAGTGTTGACAATAATGTTAGAACAAATAGTGTAATGTCTAAATTTGTCGCATGGATATACCACTACGAGTAATTTCTTTTATGTGTAATTTATTTGAGCATTATTGAGAGAGTGGTTGGGATTGTGAATGGCTCGGTTGTCACATGTCATACCCAAGAAGGTTGAGAGTAGCATGAAACCGAAATTCAATTGTCCAAACGATTATTTGGATATAACTCACAATTGAATGAAAGCGCATAACGATAGATTGCCCGAGTTGGTTATAATTCCTTATGACTAGCTTTACCCAGCAGTTCCTAAAAATCCACCCTTTCGCAGCCAGCACCCATGACAAACCCAATTCGCTCAACTAGAAGGACTTTATACATTCAAGTCGTCCCACATGTCACAAGAGTCCTCGGAGGTGGCTCCCAACCCATGAAGTTTGCTCAAGGATGGTCTATTCTAGTACTAATTGTACGGACTATATTGGATAGATTTTGACTTCAATACTGGGTTACAAGGGAAGGATGCCCAAGTGTATTATAAACCCATTTGGCTAGTTAGTCGAACAGTTTGTTGTTGGCAATCAAACATAATTTGCAGATGAAAATATCAAAAAATACCCAAGGGTATAAAATTCAATGGGTAAATCAATATCAACCTCAAACAAGCTCAACGTTACCCACCGCCAGCAAATTTTCAGTATGATAAAAATAATACAAGGGGAAGTAGCCATTGTCAATAAGTACCAGAGATAAGGAGATTATCATCAAACTGTGAAAGAGGAACGAACTGAGTCTGAGTCCTCTTGCCTGTACATCCATTGCGCAGCTTGTGAGCTTCGACGCAAGGAAGACCACAAGAGCGGGATGAGCAACCTGGACATTTGTGCTTTGAAGGATTCGTTTTACACTGATCACAGAGTGATTGCCCATTAGGCTTTGAACTCGTCGAAACTATTGCTTCTCCTTCCTCCATATCAAAAGTAGAACCAGAGGCGACGAACACAGGATTTTTGGAGCAGTGCTTAGAAATAGGGTTTAATGGAATTAGTTGATGAATGGTTATTTCACTATTATTCATCGCTCTTTCCTTTAAAGAATTGGAATTACAAATCTACTCTTCCCCACTTTTGTTTTTAGATGAATAATCTCATGTCATTTGGAAGGACATCTCTGCTTGATACTATTATAAAATTAAGTAATTATACGTTTATTCTTTTATTCTATTATCTTAAAATATTTGTTGATTTATCGAACAATGAAGGATAAAATTAATATTACATTAATTAGACATTAATTATATTAATTAGACATTAATTACATTATCATTAACACGATAGCCAACCCATTAATACTCGTTCATGTGAGCTATTATTATTTACTCAAATTATCTTATAATTTCTCTCTTCTCTCACTCACGAGTTACCAACAAGAAAATTACCAGGGTAGAAGTCAGAATAGACGTCCTCAATTGCTTTAATTGTGTGGGTGAGTAAGAGATTTACAGTTCCCAAGCAGAGTAGGCGTATTGAAGAGAAATACGATACAGTTCCCAAAGCAGAAGATAATAATTATATTTAATAACATTATTTCTTTTATGATTATGACACTTTTCCATTATAACCCAACATAACTTACAACGGTCCGTGATTCAAAACTTTCAAATTCTGATCCGACGATTGGGAATGGGCAACAAAAAAAACAAAACCCCACTACTTTCTTCTTCGCTCTTCCTTCTCACCATTTTAGCGAGCCTCTTGAAGTTGAGATAGGGTTTCTGTGGCGACGAGAACAGACGATCCCATTCATTGAAGCCGGAATTTGAAGGTATCAGTATATTCTGTTTTCGATACAGAAATGATTATGGTCCATTTCTTCGTTTACGAATGTGAATTTTTTGGTTCTTTGAAATGATGAAAGGCATTGATGAAGTGTGAAGAAAATATAGACCAGAGATGTGAAAAATTGTATGAGGTCTGTTATTGAATATCTCCATTAATCTCTCAAGCTTTATCGTAGAAATGACAGTGATTTTAGCGTCCAATTTCTTTCTTGTTCTGATTCTTTTATATTTGCTGTGTTTTATGTCCTTCTCTAAAGTAGTTGTAATCTTTGTTCTTCCACGAACTATTTATACTAGTCGAAAAGCCCACCCTATGGCTAAAAAAAGCAGATTTCATTTTGTACTTTTTGAAAACTATTTTATGCTCTAGCTATGCTTGCTGAAGTTAACTTTCCTTGTAAAATCTTTGTATTCTCCATTAAATATGAGTGCATTATACGACGAATGTGCTATTGATGATTTAGGTTGCAAAACGTAGTGGATTTCTCTGATACTCAAATGGAAGGGAAAGCACAAAGGTTTTGGGCAGACTCTAAGAGACGAAAGGTGAATCCCATTAGGCAATTTTCTGAGGGATGTAGGCCATATGCCTTTCGAGTAGAAGACCTACGTGAGGTAACTAAAGATAGAGCCACTCACTTTAGAGCTGCTGCTTGTGCAGATAGTTCCTGCATTCCTGTGCTTAGAGTGAACTATAATGATAGGAACGAGGAGGCTAAAAATGACAAAATTCTTGGATCTTCAAACTCGGGAAGAAAATGCACCGATTTGGATGTTCATCTGGAGAAGGTGATCCAAGTGTTGAAAATGTATGAAAAGTTAACCTTCAATCTCATGGTGTTAAGAAAAAAAGAGTTGGAGTCAAGGAAACAAGTTGGCATGACAAGAATTTATATTGAGGCAGCCATGCTTCTTAAGAAGCAGAACAAATGGATCAACACAAGCAAACAAATAGGATCAATTCATGGCGTTAAAATTGGAGACAAGTTCTAGAGTAGAGCCGAGCTAAATGTTATTGGAATACATCAGCAATTTCAGGCCGGGATTGACTACATGAAGAAAGATGGGAAAGTGATAGCCACTAGCATTGTTGCATCTGGAAAGTATTTTAATGACGTGTGTTCTTCGGATACGTTGCTATATTCTGGACACGGTGGTAATCCAGCAGTTGGAAAAGCAGAAGTGAGAGATCATAGACTTGAAAGAGGAAATCTTGCACTGAAGAACAGCAAAGAAACAAAGAGTGTAGTGAGAGTGATTAAAGGAGTACGGGTACTTAGGACTTCAACTGGAGAGCAGAAATCCAAGTGTAATTTCAAGGACATTTATGATGGTTTATATTTTGTTGATGATTGCAAGATTGAAAGAGAAAATTTTGGAAAACTCGTTTTCAAATTTTTGTTGAAAAGAGTTTCTGAGCAGCAAAAACTCACTTGGTAGAATATGCAGGATTTAGTTGCTTAAGTCGATCATTGAATGTATTTATTTATGAAAAATAAGTAGAAAGGAAGTATTTTTGGTGAAAAATTTCTGGAGAAAGGTTTAAACTTTGGCTTTATTATATTATGTTAATTGAGAAATGTTGAAATATAATTTTCTTAGGTGTAGTTAGTTACTACACAAATATAATTAAAAATGTAGAATTATTAGATATAGTTTATTATTTAAATGATCATTTTGTCTATCTCCCTTCAAAATCGGAGGTCCAGATTCATTTTTTTGTGATCCTTCAATAAATAGATTTATTTTCTTTGTAAAAAACTAGGAGGTAGAAGCAATAAACATTTATTTTTTTATTCATCCCTGGAGTTAAATATCTTCTTCAAGAATTGTTTTTTATTTAATTCGTAGGATTCATTGGAAATGACACATCTCTTATGATACATCAAATCCGTCTCGGTTATTGATAGAGTGAATATAAAGAAAAAAATTTATTGAAAACAATTTATTGTAATAATTCTCAACTGATATAATAATTTTTTTTATATTACCACTAGAAAAACTCTATGAAAGAATTTATCGTAATAGTAGGAAGAAAGACTTCTAGAAATTAATTAACGTAAATATTTGTATTATTGAAAAAACTTTTGCTTTTGAGGAACAAACTTTTTTGGAGATATTTGTCGTTGGGTTGGAAGCTTTGTAATGAGATATAATTGCATTTTAGGGTTTCGATTTCATGAATCAGTTATGGAATCAGATGGATGGACGATGTGCGAGGTCCATTCGTGGTTGATATTTTTTTGGGCTGAGTGATGATTGTCATTGATAGTCATCACAAACCAACGATGATGGATTGTAGTTTGTAGTTCTAAGCATGGCTAACGACAGACTGATTCTCTAATTAAAATTCGTAGTTATCTCTGTTTCATTACGATTCATTGAAGTGCAATATGTTTCCGATTGATTTTCTTTGTTGTAGTCATCACTAGAGTCAAACGTTTTTGAATTTGTATTTCACATGTTTTTGTCGTACACCTAACTCCTCGCTTCAAGCTATTATTTAAACTTAATAATAAACATGGGAGTCTAACTAGTAGACTTTTACTAATACAAAAAGATTTCCATTTAAAAAAAATGAAAACAAGCTAATAATCATGCAAGTAACTATACTAAAACAATTTATAACTCTCTAACTCTCGGACACTTTACGCATCAAAATGCAAATAATTTATTGTGTTATGATGATTAATAATAAAGTAATTTAGTAATTTAATAAAAGTAATTTATCAACAACTATTGACCTAAGAAATAGTGTGAAAGCATATGATAAAATGATAATACCTAGGCGTATGTAAAAACAGTGCTCCAACAGTGAAATTGAGAACTTTACCGCTGGCAACTAATCTTTTGGCCGTTTTGGAGAGTTCTTTTTTATGTTAAAATAATAATTTTCATGGCCACGATAATACTATATGACTGCATGTTTCACCCTGTACTAATTTTCTAATTCACTTCTTTCTCAGGTGTCATTTTTCCTGAATGTTCAAGCATCAACTCTCAATGAAAGAGATGACTTGCGCGGGCGACGCTGGATGGGACGACATAGGCGCCGTGTGATGCACATGAATTGAACGCGCGCGACGCTATGGTAATAGCGAGCGCGTGTGGCGGTAGCTGCGCTAGTGCACTTTGGGATGAAAATTGGAATGATGTGAATTCGAATTGGATCTGTAACACCCGAGTTTTCGGGTTACCGCTTTAGGGGCATTTTTGCAAATAATAATTATATGCCCGTTTTGTGAGTGGGAGATTTTATTAGGATCTCAGGAATTTATAAGGATTTTTGGAAGAATAAGTAAATTTTTAGAAATCCAAATCGATGGTGTAACGCCAAGTTACGGTTTTCCGCCTATAGTATTTTAAGTCGCAAAAATGGTAAATTAAGTCCGTTTTACGAACGGAGAGTTTCGTTAAAACCCTAGTGATTAATATGGATTTATGGAAGAATAAGAAAATTTTGAAGAGACCAAACCGATGAGTTAAATAACGGATTCGTTAGGAAATCAAGTGAGAGGGTAAAAGGGTAATTTGGTAAGTAAGTTTTATAAAAATTACAAATACCCCTCCCCCCTTCATTTCCTTCTCCAGAATCGTGAAGACCCCCCCCCCTCTCTCTCTCTCTCCCTTGCGACATTTTCTTCCCCCTCGGCCGTTTCTTTCAACGCCGATCAACGCCTCCTCTTCCGGTGAGTTCTTCTTCGGTTTTCCTTCTCCAACTAATGCTCTAGGTAAGCACTACGCTTTGGACTCATTTAGTTGTGGTTTTAGGGTTTATTGCGAGTTAGGGTTTGTGAAGAAATTTGGGGGTTTTGTTAGAAATCGTTAGGGTTGTTTGTTTATTACTCTTTAATGATGTATTGGTGATTATTGAGGTTATTGGAGTAGATTAATGGTGTTGGGTGAGGTTTAATGTAAAGAGTTGGTTGTTGGAGGTTGGTAAACACCATTAATGGAGTTTTGAAGTAAGTGAGCACCACATGCTCGATGAAATGCCTAAATGAAGGAAATAGAAGTTTTGGGAGAAATTGCTTTGGCTAGAGACTTAGTTTAAGTTTAGAATTCGTTTAATTAAGATCAATTTTAATGCCTTAATTGTGAAATGCTTTAGGTGGACACGGTTTTTGGACGGTGCTCGGCTTGCTACGGACGCCAGGTAAGTGGATGTTAGGTTTCCGGCCCTTAAGGCCCTACATCGTGTCAACGTTAGGTTTTTCTGCTTTGATGATGATTTTCTGATTGTTGGGATTAATGAGTCGGGTAGCTTAGAATGTTAGTTGTTTGTGAAGTCGTTAAGAATAGTATATGTCCATGTACGTAGTGAATTGTTTTGATGATATGTTGTACATAGGTTTCTCATGCATCATGTTTTAGAAAAAGTACGAAAATGTTTTAGCATATGATTTCATGATTTAAACGTAGAAACGAAAATGTAAAGATGATATATGTGTTCTCACGGGAAGCTGAATGAAATGTATGATATCTGAAGGAAGTGGTTCACCCTTCAGGTAAAGATTTATATGTGGAACGTCTAGAGATGGAGAAACTAATCCGCCCTCCATTGGTAGAGGATTACATGTATGTATGATAGAAACGAAATGAATATGAACGATGAAACGAAACGAAACGATTATGTACGATGAAACTGTAAAAACTGCATATGTTAAGTAAAATGTTTTAAATTCATTTAGTGCATCCCCTTACTAAGCATTAGGCTTACCGTTTATGTTGCATGATGTAGGTGACAGGTGTGAACTCGATGACAAAGAATAGGTGGTCGACGGATGGTGCTCGTGGCGACGGGGTGTGTTTTGGCAAGGTTCGATGACCACGGTTGTGTTCCGAGCGATTTTGAGTAATTAATGTGAATTTGTTTTGATGTTAAAGATGTGAAGGATTTTAGGATATGTGACAAAATTTGATATGTTGGGAATTGTATAGAGAATGTCGGCTTGGAGTTGAGTCGTTTCAAATGTTTAATGACGTGTTTGTTTGGAGATGTTTTAAGGAAAGTCTACCTTTATTATTAATGTCTGTCTTGAGGATTTGATTGGTTAATGTTTGAAGGTTTTAGGTGATTTATAACCGTAAGGATTGGCTCGGTTTTGGAAAGATCCGCGCAGTTTGTTTTTACGAATTTAAAACATGAGTTCGGGTACGTTTTGAGTCGGGTTTTCAGGAGTTTGAAGTATGGTGTGTTTATGGTGTTTGGGAATGTTTGTGGAGTGTTAAGTGTATATTGTAAGTGGTAAGTAAGAATGGTGTGAAGAAGGTGTGTGAAAGGAGAAGAGATTGATGAGTGTTATGTTATTGTGTTGTGTATTTTGTGTAGAAAAGTGAAGTGCAGGGCGTAAAAGAGAAGAAAAGAAAAAGAGGAAGAAGTGAAGCTCGGCTCTCTGGAGAAAATCCAGAGAGCCTGGCGATTGCTCGCCTCTGGGAGGCGAGTAATCGCCTATTGAGTGAAATAGGGCAACGCTCTCTGGAGAAATCCAGAGAGCGTGGCGACTTGCAACAGGCGACTAGTCGCCTGTTGCAGTCACCCATATGGCGATCAGTAGCCACTTTTGTGGCTATTGATCGCCATGCCTTATATAAAAAAAAAAGAAATTAAATTTTATTAGTTAATTGTTTTAATGTTTTATTTGTTTTAAGTTTTAATAGTTTTATGGATTGTTTTAAATGAGTTGGTAAACAGACTTCGATTTCAATTCCGTTTTCGACTTCGTTTTAGATTTCGCTCTACATACAGTTAAAGAAAAAGTTGTTTTTTAAAAAAAAAAAAATCTATCTATAGTACGGGTACGGTATTAAGGTCGTGACAATTATGGTATCAGAGAGACAGAGTTTTAAAAGCGAGTTCTGTGAAATGCTTGCCAAAAACACACCGCCGCACGAGGACACTCCATCGACTGTAAGTGTTTAAAGTTTAAGTACAGTTCTTAATTGTTTATTTTGTGTGTGTTTCTTAATGTGTCTAGGGGCAAGAAAATGCCGAAAGCACCTAGACAACCTGAAGAGAATCTTATTAGTCAGCTTATTGATATAGTGCAACGACAATCAGAACAAATAGAAATCTTACTCAACCGAGATGGAAATGGTGATGGTCAGGGTAGTACTCCACGGAACCGAGATAGAGAACAAATTAGGCAATTTCAATCTTCAACGTTCGGTGGGTATATTGTGGACCCGGTCCCGGTTAAGGGGTCCCTTGGTGATTTTCCGTCATCTCCAGTCAATGGAAGGCCACCACCAGAGAGGAACATTAAGAGGCCCAACGATTCATCGATCGTGCAGGATAGGAGTAAACGACCCTGTGGAGCTCGTCAAGCTCCCCGATGCCCTACGTGTCTGAAGAATCATTTCGGGGAATGTAAATTGCATTCGGACCGATGCTTTAGATGCGATAGAAGGGGTCACAGAGCCAGGGATTGTCTAGGGCAGAGCAAGAGTCTACCGAGTGGTCCCTCAAGGACAATTACTATGACCGGAGATAGTGAAGCTTCCCAACCAAGTGTGGTTCCAGGTATAATTCATTTCGTTAGTCTATAAAATGAATGATATTAAAATAGAGTTGTAGTTTAGAGTAAGAATTTAATAATAAGATGTGTACAATTTGATAGAAGTAGACAAAGGGATTGAAAATATTAGGTGGGAGAGTTACTAGGTTAAAAAAAAAAAAAAAAAACGACGATAGATTGAATGCAAGACGACGTAAACTTTGGACGTAAACCTTGGACATTAATAGTTATGCATTAAGATAGATAACCTAACCTTGATACCGCTAGTACCTCTAAGTGAATAAGAGGACATAGAAGAAACTTGTATACTTTTAGACTCGAGTTAAGTTGGAGTTATCTAGACGAAGACATTCTTCGAGACTTGAGCTTAAGCAAACTATCGAGGGAGTAAGGGCCGTGTTACTTACTTTTACAAAGATGGTGCGATAAATCGATACGAAGTCTAGGATGTATAATCAGGGTGGTTACATAGGAGTATTCGTATTGACCGACCAATTTTGATGAAGGAAATATTGAGATTTAAGTGAGGTTGGTAAGTTAATAAGTTTGGAGACAATAAAGGATCAAGGATTATACAATGGGTGATACTTAATTATATAAATCGAACGTTCTCTAGGAGGTAAGTACCATTTGAAGGAACTAACCAATAAGGACAGTTGTCAATGTGTGGAAATATCACGACCAGCCCTATATATATATATATATATATATATATATATATATATATATATATAAAGGAGACTTAGTAAGGTTAAAGGTGACCAATAAATAGTAGACGCGCTAGGCAATTAGATGCTACTTAACCTAGGAACATAAGGTAAAGTATAAGAGTTAGAAATTTACTTGAAGGGCCTAAAAGTGTAACGAATCAAAGGAGAGCTTAACCTTAGTTTGGAAGCCAGGTCTACGAGTTTATTGTATCCCGAACAATGTTGGAAGGATGGTGAGTCGACAGGAATAGGTACTAATTATAGTAATGGTAGCGTGGATAAAAGACTTCAGATTGTTTGAATTATGATCGTTAGGATTAAGAGACGAGTCTATAGTTGATATAGTGGAAGCTAAGAACCCCAAGCACGAGGCTTACTTCCGAGGTGGATGTAGAAACATCAGTGCTCGAGGAACTAGAGGGGTAGACCTTAAGGAAGAGATATTTCTAAGTTTGGAAAAATAGTATGGCGAGGTTTGGGAATTTAAGAGATTTGGATTAAGATTGTAAATTACAACAAGTTGCTAACAAGAAAGTTGTTAGGCAAATTCTTGTAAAGAAGACAAGTAGAATATTCAGAACCTGACTAGAAGGAATGAAAGATAGTAGGCTAGTTAGTAACCTTTAAAGAGAAAGGGGAAGAAATCCTTAAATGGTATGAAGGATAAGATTTGGGCATTGCCTAATTGGATGAGAGGTTAGATCTGAAGTAAAAACCCGAATGTGAAGTCTTGCGAGTCAAAGGATTGGTGAGTTATCAAGAATTAAGAGTTTTGATGGCTCGACCCGTATGTAATGAAGTCGAAGCCAATGATTTTGTAAATAGTTAAGGTTGAGGTAGATAAACTTAAGTGTGTGAAGAAGATCACAACTTGAGGAAGATAGAGACTACGTGGTGTAAGACAGGATGACCGGTTAGGTAAGTCTTTGAGTGTCGGACAGTGTCATATGGATAAGTGAGAAGATTAACTAGATCAAATGGAAGATTGATATAAGAGTCAAGTAGAGCAGATTGTGAAATTTGGAACATTTGGATAAAAGGAAGAGAGAATTTCACGAAGACTGTGCAAACGAGCTTAAGTGTGAAGTTAGATCAAGAGGTATAAGAAAGTTCCGACTCATAGGTAACGTTGAATTGTTTTGGCGCCCATAAGATGTTGGGTAAATGGTTTAATGAATTTGTTAGATTTCAGAATTCATTAGTGATTAATGATGACCGAGGTAAGAGTTGTATAAAACGGGCATACTGGACAAAATAGTAGAGACCCAGTGGATGCTGTGAAAGCATAAAGAAATAGATTTAGTAATTACCGCCCTGTATACAGGAATGGCATTAGAGTAGCTAAGGAAATTCCATGATTGCCCGAGGTAAGTAGGTTTAGAAGATGAGATTGATAAATTTGAAAGGAGATAGTAGTGTCAAGAAGGGTTCGAAACAGAGGATTAGGATGAGAGACCTAAGTATTAGGTCCTTAGCGTTATAAAGTTGAAGGAGCTTTAAGGATTTGAAGTGATTAGGTACAAATTGTTGTCACGAAATTTGGAGAGTTATAAACTGAATAAACTTAGCTCGAGGGACAAATTGGAGTTGAAGTTAAGTTAGAGGAAATTCGAGGTTCTAAGTGACAAAGGATTAAGTCTAAGTCGATGAGTGAATGAGTGATTGAATTACGAAGTGCATAGTTAGAAGGATTTAGAGCTTTGGAGATAAAGGAAGCAATCAAGACCCAAATGGTGAGTAAGACCATAGGGACTTCAAGGTTAGTATTACGAGCATCGTACTTCGATAGTGTGAGGATGAGTAATTGGAAGATTAGCCAAGCAATAATTTTGGGGACAAAATTCCAATTAAGGAGGGAAGGATGTAACACCCGAGTTTTCGGGTTTCCGCTTTAGGGGCATTTTTGCAAATAATAATTATATGCCCGTTTTGCGAGTGGGAGATTTTATTAGGATCTCAGGAATTTATAAGGATTTTTGGAAGAATAAGTAAATTTTTAGAAATCCAAATCGATGGTGTAACGCCAAGTTACGGTTTTCCGCCTATAGTATTTTAAGTCGCAAAAATGGTAAATTAAGTCCGTTTTACGAACGGAGAGTTTCGTTAAAACCCTAGTGATTAATATGGATTTATGGAAGAATAAGAAAATTTTGAAGAGACCAAACCGATGAGTTAAATAACGGATTCGTTAGGAAATCAAGTGAGAGGGTAAAAGGGTAATTTGGTAAGTAAGTTTTATAAAAATTACAAATACCCCTCCCCCCTTCATTTCCTTCTCCAGAATCGTGAAGACCCCCCCCCCCTCTCTCTCTCTCCCTTGCGACATTTTCTTCCCCCTCGGCCGTTTCTTTCAACGCCGATCAACGCCTCCTCTTCCGGCGAGTTCTTCTTCGGTTTTCCTTCTCCAACTAATGCTCTAGGTAAGCACTACGCTTTGGACTCATTTAGTTGTGGTTTTATGGTTTATTGCGAGTTAGGGTTTGTGAAGAAATTTGGGGGTTTTGTTAGAAATCGTTAGGGTTGTTTGTTTATTACTCTTTAATGATGTATTGGTGATTATTGAGGTTGTTGGAGTAGATTAATGGTGTTGGGTGAGGTTTAATGTAAAGAGTTGGTTGTTGGAGGTTGGTAAACACCATTAATGGAGTTTTGAAGTAAGTGAGCACCACATGCTCGATGAAATGCCTAAATGAAGGAAATAGAAGTTTTGGGAGAAATTGCTTTGGCTAGAGACTTAGTTTAAGTTTAGAATTCGTTTAATTAAGATCGATTTTAATGCCTTAATTGTGAAATGCTTTAGGTGGACACGGTTTTTGGACGGTGCTCGGCTTGCTACGGACGCCAGGTAAGTGGATGTTAGGTTTCCGGCCCTTAAGGCCCTACATCGTGTCAACGTTAGGTTTTTCTACTTTGATGATGATTTTCTGATTGTGGGGATTAATGAGTCGGGTAGCTTAGAATGTTAGTTGTTTGTGAAGTCGTTAAGAATAGTATATGTCCATGTACGTAGTGAATTGTTTTGATGATATGTTGTACATAGGTTTCTCATGCATCATGTTTTAGAAAAAGTACGAAAATGTTTTAGCATATGATTTCATGATTTAAACGTAGAAACGGAAATGTAAAGATGATATATGTGTTCTCACGGGAAGCTGAATGAAATGTATGATATCTGAAGGAAGTGGTTCACCCTTCAGGTAAAGATTTATATGTGGAACGTCTAGAGATGGAGAAACTAATCCGCCCTCCATTGGTAGAGGATTACATGTATGTATGATAGAAACGAAATGAATATGAACGATGAAACGAAACGAAACGATTATGTACGATGAAACTGTAGAAACTGCATATGTTAAGTAAAATGTTTTAAATTCATATAGTGCATCCCCTTACTAAGCATTAGGCTTACCGTTTATGTTGCATGATGTAGGTGACAGGTGTGAACTCGATGACAAAGAATAGGTGGTCGACGGATGGTGCTCGTGGCGACGAGGTGTGTTTTGGCAAGGTTCGATGACCACGGTTGTGTTCCGAGCGATTTTGGGTAATTAATGTGAATTTGTTTTGATGTTAAAGATGTGAAGGATTTTAGGATATGTGACAAAATTTGATATGTTGGGAATTGTATAGAGAATGTCGGCTTGGAGTTGAGTCGTTTCAAATGTTTAATGATGTGTTTGTTTGGAGATGTTTTAAGGAAAGTCTACCTTTATTATTAATGTCTGTCTTGAGGATTTGATTGGTTAATGTTTGAAGGTTTTAGGTGATTTATAACCGTAAGGATTGGCTCGGTTTTGGAAAGATCCGCGCAGTTTGTTTTTACGAATTTAAAACATGAGTTCGGGTACATTTTGAGTCGGGTTTTCGGGAGTTTGAAGTATGGTGTGTTTATGGTGTTTGGGAATGTTTGTGGAGTGTTAAGTGTATATTGTAAGTGGTAAGTAAGAATGGTGTGAAGAAGGTGTGTGAAAGGAGAAGAGATTGATGAGTGTTATGTTATTGTGTTGTGTATTTTGTGTAGAAAAGTGAAGTGCAGGGCGTGAAAGAGAAGAAAAGAAAAAGAGGAAGAAGTGAAGCTCGGCTCTCTGGAGAAAATCCAGAGAGCCTGGCGATTGCTCGCCTCTGGGAGGCGAGTAATCGCCTCTTGAGTGAAATAGGGCGACGCTCTCTGGAGAAATCCAGAGAGCGTGGCGACTTGCAACAGGCGACTAGTCGCCTGTTGCAGTCACCCATATGGCGATCAGTAGCCACTTTTGTGGCTATTGATCGCCAAGCCTTATATAAAAAAAAAAGAAATTAAATTTTATTAGTTAATTGTTTTAATGTTTTATTTGTTTTAAGTTTTAATAGTTTTTATGGATTGTTTTAAATGAGTTGGTAAACAGACTTCGATTTCAATTCCGTTTTCGACTTCGTTTTAGATTTCGCTCTACATACAGTTAAAGAAAAAGTTGTTTTTTAAAAAAAAGAAAAATCTATCTATAGTACGGGTATGGTATTAAGGTCGTGACAGGATCCTTGATGTTATGGCTTGCGACAAGAACTTCAAGTGTTCTTTTTACAAAAACATGCCAATTCGGAACAGAAATGTTCTCTATATCTTCAGGCCTGATATAACTCACTAGAGTAAAGATAGATTTCATCAATACTTCATGTATGAATACGGCTTATCGAAGTTGAAGGATTGATCCGGTTAACAGATATTTGGATATTTACTCACCAAACACTTGAAGACCAACCAACTTTCATCCTTGATATGACTCACAAAGATAAAGGATGACTCTTCACATGATTGCTCAAAGTAACTTTGTGGTTCTTCATAGAATCTACCAAGAAGGGAAGTAGAAGCTCTCTACAAAAGTTTTCTCAATAACAAACTTCAACTTAGTGAAAATGAAAACCAACTTGGTGAATTTTTAATAACATGAATGATAGTATTAATGTAATGTATAAAATTAATTGGATTTCTTTCTAATAATAGTAGGAAAAGGTTAAGACATTTTAAGCTTCATAGATTAATGTGTTTTCTATAATGTAAATATTAGCAATATGCCCATTTAGGTAAAGATAAAGAAGATAATTTATTGAAATTTAAATTAACAAAATTAGTTGTGCGGTGACCCGCTCTGTGAAGGTAAGGACGACCAAAAAGTTTGTTGATTGTAAGGGTGTAGTCCATATCAGTGGGGGTGCACAATCTCACATTGCTTGAGAAAGTAAAAATCAAATGCTTTTTAAGTAAAGTTATATTCTCTACCTAATACAACAGGTTTTGGACTAATCTAAAAGTCAGAGATTCTGGCAACTCACCTATCAATCATACTTATTGAAAATTATGATTAATCATTACTATTTTATGGAGGGATTTAATCTTCAATTTTGTTGTTTTTCTTCCTCTATAAAAAGCAACGCTATGAAAAAGTTTTTTTTTTTTTTTTTTTTTTTTTTTTTTTTTTTTTTTTTTTTTTTTTTTTTTTTTTTTTTTTTTTTTTTTTTTTTTTTTTTTTTTTTTTTTTTTTTTTTTTTTTTTTTTTTTTTTTTTTTTTTTTTTTTTTTTTTTTTTTTTTTTTTTTTTTTTTTTTTTTTTTTTTTTTTTTTTTTTTTTTTTTTTTTTTTTTTTTTTTTTTTTTTTTTTTTTTTTTTTTTTTTTTTTTTTTTTTTTTTTTTTTTTTTTTTTTTTTTTTTTTTTTTTTTTTTTTTTTTTTTTTTTTTTTTTTTTTTTTTTTTTTTTTTTTTTTTTTTTTTTTTTTTTTTTTTTTTTTTTTTTTTTTTTTTTTTTTTTTTTTTTTTTTTTTTTTTTTTTTTTTTTTTTTTTTTTTTTTTTTTTTTTTTTTTTTTTTTTTTTTTTTTTTTTTTTTTTTTTTTTTTTTTTTTTTTTTTTTTTTTTTTTTTTTTTTTTTTTTTTTTTTTTTTTTTTTTTTTTTTTTGTATCTATGTCAAATCAGGTCCGTTTTACAAAAAGAAAGCGTCATTACGATTCTAACGAATAATAAGAATTTTAAGGAATTTACGGGAATTTTCAGAGATCAAACGCTATATTCCGAGTAAATACACTTTTCGTAGCGTAAAAGACGTTCTCATAAAAAATAGGAAACGAGGTCCGAATCGCGAACGGACAGTCTTAATAGAGCCCTGGTAATGAATGGGAATCATTGGCAAGATATGGAGTTTTCGAGAATCCGAATCGTTGGACGATTAACGAAACGAACGACGAAATCAATATAAAAATCAAAGAAGGGCAAAACGGTAATTTGTAAAATCAATTTTATAAAACATCACAAATTCTTTCTCTCCCTCACTTTCTCTCTTTTCTCCTCTGGCGTTCACGAACAGAGAGCATTCTCTCCCTCGCGGCCGCCGACGATCCTTCGACTTCCGACCTCCGTTCTCCTCCGTTTCTCCTCCGTTCCTCGTCATTTCTTCTCCTCTCGCTACCCTCGGTATGTAGCTTCGGCCTCTAAGCGTTTATTTTGAGTTTTCGGTTCGATTTAGGGTTAGGGTTGCAATTAGGGTTTCGACGAAAAACGCGATTTAGGGCTCGTAATTAATAGGTTAGCCATGATTAAGCATGTATCGAACGTATTGGACGTTATTGGACGAAGATAAACCAATTTGTGAAAAAGTATAAATTATAGAATTTTCGGGTTTTCGGAAATAACTCGTAATATGGATTTCCAGATTTATCACGCGTTATGTCGTTGTTTAAAAGCTTCGATTTGTTAGATTAAGGACTTTATTAGTTTGGACATTTAATCGTTTAAATTGGTTTTAACGACAAATATCGTGTTTTGTCTCAGACACGACTCCCGTGGACGAAGTTTGAGATCCAGCGCGCTCAAGGTAAGTTCTCGTGACTTGCTTGACCGAAAGGTCTACACCATACCTCGTCGTCATATCAAGGATCCTTGAGGGTTCCTTGTTTTACGTTGTTTAGGTTGGGTAGCTAGGTTATGTTGTATTGTCTGGTTTATTTGTATGTTGTTTGTTTACTTTCCGCTGATATGAACTGTTCATGCATCACGGTTTTCGAAAGTCATGAAAAGGAATTTCTGCACGTGTTTTTAAGAAAAGGAACGTATATCTGAAATGAAATCTGTAACGAAATCTGAATGAATAAACGTAATCTGTCTGTATCTGGTCACGCGGGATGGGGCTCAGGCACGGCTGTGCGTGTTGCAAGCGTGTACCCCCCCTCTCTAGGTGGAAAGGGTAGTCCGATCGCTGGATGGGCCCTCTCCGCTTAGTGGGTAGAGGTTTCGGTGACGATTCTGTCTGTCTGTGACGTAATGAATCTGTAATCTGTAATTCTGTATCTGTAATCTGAATCTGAGCATGATTTCTGAATGGCATACGCACGCATGCATCTGCATTTACGTAGCTTACTGAGATTTCAATATCTCATATGTGTCTGTATGGTGTAGGTGATCTGCTAGGTGACGTAGATCCAGGTGAGGACGACGTTCCTCCTCCTGATGTCGGGACAGTTGATGGATGATGGCCGTGGGAGTGCGCTGAGTAGTCGAGGCGCGATATGACCCATGGGGATGTATGTATGGACTCTGGGGTTATTTTGGGATGTTTTGATCTGATAATTGTATAGAATATTTAGGTTGTTTGGATCTGGATAGGGGTTAGATAACGTTTTGGTAATTGTATGTAAAACGTTTTGGTTTAAACTGTTGATGAACGTTATAAAATGTTTTGGTTTAGAACCGTTATTTAAACGTTATAGAAATTCTGGAACTGTTTGGTTGTTTAAATTAAGCGTTATGAATTGTTTTTAGGTTGATACGGATAGCTCGGTTTTTAGAACTATCCAAGCAGTTGGACTTCGTAAAGTCTGACACGAGTCGATTGAGTTTAGATTATGTATTAATTGGTTGAGTTTAGGTTGTGAATTGTGGTGATCTTTGGCGTGAAGTAACAGAAATTTGCTCTCTGGAATTCAGGATTTCATAGAGCTAATTGAGGAAATTGTGAAGCAGGAAGGATAGAGGGAAAATGTTGAATTCTGCTCTCTGGAATCACGTTCCAGAGAGGCGAAAATGTTAGAGTAAAAAAGTTGGTTGCTCTCTGGAAATCTCAAAAATTTCCAGACGAGCGAAGTCGCTGCTGTGTGCAGCGAAGTCGCTGTGTGCAGCGAAGTCGCTGCTGTGTGCAGCGAAGTCGCTGCTGTGTGCAGCGAAGTCGCTGCTGTGTGCAGCGAAGTCGCTGCTGTGTGCAGCGAAGTCGCTGCTGTGTGCAGCGAAGTCGCTGCTGTGTGCAGCGAAGTCGCTGCTGTGTGCAGCGAAGTCGCTGCTGTGTGCAGCGAAGTCGCTGCTGTGTGCAGCGAAGTCGCTGCTGTGTGCAGCGAAGTCGCTGCTGTGTGCAGCGAAGTCGCTGCTGTGTGCAGCGAAGTCGCTGCTGTGTGCAGCGAAGTCGCTGCTGTGTGCAGCGAAGTCGCTGCTGTGTGCAGCGAAGTCGCTGCTGTGTGCAGCGAAGTCGCTGCTGTGTGCAGCGAAGTCGCTGCTGTGTGCAGCGAAGTCGCTGCTGTGTGCAGCGAAGTCGCTGCTGTGTGCAGCGAAGTCGCTGCTGTGTGCAGCGAAGTCGCTGCTGTGTGCAGCGAAGTCGCTGCTGTGTGCAGCGAAGTCGCTGCTGTGTGCAGCGAAGTCGCTGCTGTGTGCAGCGAAGTCGCTGCTGTGTGCAGCGAAGTCGCTGCTGTGTGCAGCGAAGTCGCTGCTGTGTGCAGCGAAGTCGCTGCTGTGTGCAGCGAAGTCGCTGCTGTGTGCAGCGAAGTCGCTGCTGTGTGCAGCGAAGTCGCTGCTGTGTGCAGCGAAGTCGCTGCTGTGTGCAGCGAAGTCGCTGCTGTGTGCAGCGAAGTCGCTGCTGTGTGCAGCGAAGTCGCTGCTGTGTGCAGCGAAGTCGCTGCTGTGTGCAGCGAAGTCGCTGCTGTGTGCAGCGAAGTCGCTGCTGTGTGCAGCGAAGTCGCTGCTGTGTGCAGCGAAGTCGCTGCTGTGTGCAGCGAAGTCGCTGCTGTGTGCAGCGAAGTCGCTGCTGTGTGCAGCGAAGTCGCTGCTGTGTGCAGCGAAGTCGCTGCTGTGTGCAGCGAAGTCGCTGCTGTGTGCAGCGAAGTCGCTGCTGTGTGCAGCGAAGTCGCTGCTGTGTGCAGCGAAGTCGCTGCTGTGTGCAGCGAAGTCGCTGCTGTGTGCAGCGAAGTCGCTGCTGTGTGCAGCGAAGTCGCTGCTGTGTGCAGCGAAGTCGCTGCTGTGTGCAGCGAAGTCGCTGCTGTGTGCAGCGAAGTCGCTGCTGTGTGCAGCGAAGTCGCTGCTGTGTGCAGCGAAGTCGCTGCTGTGTGCAGCGAAGTCGCTGCTGTGTGCAGCGAAGTCGCTGCTGTGTGCAGCGAAGTCGCTGCTGTGTGCAGCGAAGTCGCTGCTGTGTGCAGCGAAGTCGCTGCTGTGTGCAGCGAAGTCGCTGCTGTGTGCAGCGAAGTCGCTGCTGTGTGCAGCGAAGTCGCTGCTGTGTGCAGCGAAGTCGCTGCTGTGTGCAGCGAAGTCGCTGCTGTGTGCAGCGAAGTCGCTGCTGTGTGCAGCGAAGTCGCTGCTGTGTGCAGCGAAGTCGCTGCTGTGTGCAGCGAAGTCGCTGCTGTGTGCAGCGAAGTCGCTGCTGTGTGCAGCGAAGTCGCTGCTGTGTGCAGCGAAGTCGCTGCTGTGTGCAGCGAAGTCGCTGCTGTGTGCAGCGAAGTCGCTGCTGTGTGCAGCGAAGTCGCTGCTGTGTGCAGCGAAGTCGCTGCTGGTCAGAATCGAGTTTATATGTGTAGATAGTGTTGACTTATAGAGTGTTTAAGTCGAAGTATGTTTTTGATGATGTATTTGTATGTTAAGTATGTAATTTGATTATGTTTATTAAATGAGAATAATGAATTCTGTTTGTAATTTAATCTGTTGGAAATGCCCTTGGAAATGGTGTTTTTGTTCTTTAAATTATTTGGTTAATTATACAGGGCTAAATAGTAAAACAGGGCTGAAAAATAATAAACAAAGTGTTTCATCATCCGTTGGTGTTTAAAGCTTACATCTGCCGATAGCATTTCAACGTGCTTCTGCCGATGACGTTCAAAGCTTACATCTGCCGATAGCATTTCAACGTGCTTCTGCCGATGACGTTCAAAGCTTACATCTGCCGATAGCATTTCAACGTGCTTCTGCCGATGACGTTCAAAGCTTACATCTGCCGATAGCATTTCAACGTGCTTCTGCCGATGACGTTCAAAGCTTACATCTGCCGATAGCATTTCAACGTGCTTCTGCCGATGACGTTCAAAGCTTACATCTGCCGATAGCATTTCAACGTGCTTCTGCCGATGACGTTCAAAGCTTACATCTGCCGATAGCATTTCAACGTGCTTCTGCCGATGACGTTCAAAGCTTACATCTGCCGATAGCATTTCAACGTGCTTCTGCCGATGACGTTCAAAGCTTACATCTGCCGATAGCATTTCAACGTGCTTCTGCCGATGACGTTCAAAGCTTACATCTGCCGATAGCATTTCAACGTGCTTCTGCCGATGACGTTCAAAGCTTACATCTGCCGATAGCATTTCAACGTGCTTCTGCCGATGACGTTCAAAGCTTACATCTGCCGATAGCATTTCAACGTGCTTCTGCCGATGACGTTCAAAGCTTACATCTGCCGATAGCATTTCAACGTGCTTCTGCCGATGACGTTCAAAGCTTACATCTGCCGATAGCATTTCAACGTGCTTCTGCCGATGACGTTCAAAGCTTACATCTGCCGATAGCATTTCAACGTGCTTCTGCCGATGACGTTCAAAGCTTACATCTGCCGATAGCATTTCAACGTGCTTCTGCCGATGACGTTCAAAGCTTACATCTGCCGATAGCATTTCAACGTGCTTCTGCCGATGACGTTCAAAGCTTACATCTGCCGATAGCATTTCAACGTGCTTCTGCCGATGACGTTCAAAGCTTACATCTGCCGATAGCATTTCAACGTGCTTCTGCCGATGACGTTCAAAGCTTACATCTGCCGATAGCATTTCAACGTGCTTCTGCCGATGACGTTCAAAGCTTACATCTGCCGATAGCATTTCAACGTGCTTCTGCCGATGACGTTCAAAGCTTACATCTGCCGATAGCATTTCAACGTGCTTCTGCCGATGACGTTCAAAGCTTACATCTGCCGATAGCATTTCAACGTGCTTCTGCCGATGACGTTCAAAGCTTACATCTGCCGATAGCATTTCAACGTGCTTCTGCCGATGACGTTCAAAGCTTACATCTGCCGATAGCATTTCAACGTGCTTCTGCCGATGACGTTCAAAGCTTACATCTGCCGATAGCATTTCAACGTGCTTCTGCCGATGACGTTCAAAGCTTACATCTGCCGATAGCATTTCAACGTGCTTCTGCCGATGACGTTCAAAGCTTACATCTGCCGATAGCATTTCAACGTGCTTCTGCCGATGACGTTCAAAGCTTACATCTGCCGATAGCATTTCAACGTGCTTCTGCCGATGACGTTCAAAGCTTACATCTGCCGATAGCATTTCAACGTGCTTCTGCCGATGACGTTCAAAGCTTACATCTGCCGATAGCATTTCAACGTGCTTCTGCCGATGACGTTCAAAGCTTACATTCTGCGATAGCATTTAAACTTTGCTTTGCCGATGACCGTTCAACAGCTTACATTTGACGATTAGCATTTCAAGTTGCAATTCTGCCGAATGGCGGTTCAAAGCTTACCATCTGCCGATGTTTGTTTTGTAAAGATACATCTGACGGGGGATTACCGGTCAAGCACTTAATGTCCCATCAACGACTGCGTTTCAAGGTGCTTCTGCCCGATAGGGTTTTTAAAGCTGCTTCAACCGGTGATCTTCAGCCCTAAATTCAAAATAACCGCGAAGCACCGTGAGTCATTTTCATTCTTAACCTCAGAGCATTAATGGCCGACGGATCGAACAGCAATTACAATGCAACGGATATCTGGCTTAAGTACGGGATGCTTCCCAACGGTAACATTTTTCCATTTGTAGAAAGAAGCATTCAACTCTGTGAGGCAGAAATCAGACAGAGTATTTAAGCCGAGGTTAGAGCACGAACGAACAACTTTTGAGAAAATTAGCTTTGAGCCCTAACGTGCGATTCATCATACTCTGTATTTTTCATCTACATCTCTCGATTCCCAAACTTGAGAATTTGTTTTGAGAGTTTGTAGTTTGTTGTGTTCATTCACTCAAATCTGTAAAACCTGAAAGGCAGTGGATTGACGCCCGTGAAGTTCAATCCAGAATTGTAAGGCTGTAGATCGACGCCCGTGAAGCTCGATCTGGAAATCTCGTTGAGGAGAGGTTAAGAATCTTCAAGGGGGGAAAACCTTGAAGCGTGGACGTAGGCAGGTTTTGGCCGAACCACGTAAAAATCACGGTGTCAAATTTCTCTCTCTTTCACTCTATTTTACTTGTTTGTTTATAATTAACCTAGAAGTTTAATACAAGAGAGAAATTGGTTAGACTCAAAATTAATATTAAAAAAAAAGGAGTTTAATTCACCCCCCTCTTAGACAATTACTTTCCTACAATTGGTATCAGAGCGAGGTTAAACATTGTCTAAGTTGTGTTTAAATACTCTGTGATTTTTATATTTACAATTGCATTCACACACGTAGAAGGTCAAGTTGTTAATAGACCTCCCTTCTTTGATGGTAGTGATTATGTCTACTGGAAGGCTAGAATGAGAATATTCGTTCAAGCCATGGATTATGAGATTTGGGGCATAATCGAAAACGGCCCTTTCAAGGCCATGAAAACTGTTGATGGGAAAAGTATCCCTAAGGACTCTACTGAATTATTTGAGTCCGATAAGAGAAATCTGAGCATTAATGCCAAGGCAATAAACACTTTGTACTGTGCTCTAAATAGAGATGAATTTAATAGAGTACAAGGCTGTGAGAGTGCTCAAGAAATTTGGCACTAATTAGAGATCACACACGAAGGCACAAACCAGGTTAAAGAGAGTAAATTGAGCATGTTAGTTCATGAATATGAACTGTTTTCTATGGAAAAAGGAGAAACCATTAGTTCTATGTTTACTCGATTTACTAACATCACTAATTGTCTTAAAGTTCTTGGTAAGATTTACTCAGGTGAAGAACAGGTAAGAAAAATTCTGAGATGCCTATCGAGAGCATGGCAACCAAAGGTGACAGCTATACAAGAGGCTAAGGATCTCAAAGCTCTCAAACTTGAAGAGCTCATTGGTTCTCTCATGACACACGAGATAACCATGAGAGCCAATGAGAAGGAAGATCTCAAGGAGAAAGAGATCAGCAAGAAAAATGACATTGCCGTGAAAGCTTTCTCCAGTAAATAAGAAGTATCTGAGGAAGAAGAAGAAGAAGATGATGAGGATATTGCCCTCATTACAAGGAGGATCAGCAAATTCCTCCAGAGAAAAAGAATGCAAGGAATGAGATTTCCAAGGGTTGAGAAATCTCAAAAGGAAAAGGAAATCACATGCTTCGGGTGTGGAAAGCCGGGTCACATGAAGACCGACTGTCCACAAGCTAAGAATCCCAAGAAGTTCAAGAAAAGAGCCATGAAAGCTTCTTGGGATGACAGTGAAAGTGATACATCCTCAGAAGATGAGGAAGTAGCCAACCTCTGCTTCATGGTACATGAAAATGAGGTTAGTGTTTCCTCTAGTGATAGTGAAACTGAGGATGGAGAATTAATTGATGCTTTTAATGATTTAGTTAAACAGTTTGGCATGCTAAAAAATAAATACAATCTGTTGAAAAAGGATAATGCAGGATTAGCAGAAAAGCATGCAAAAGAAGTTGACTTGCATGCTGAGGAGTGTAATATGCAGAAAAAGGAAATAACTGAACTTAAAAGCAGAAATGAGGATTTAAATAATATTATTTTGAAATTTACTAATGACAATAAGTTATATAAGATGTTATTAGGTAAACAGAGAGTAAATTTTGACAGGGCAGGAATAGGTTATGATAAATCTAGTAAAAAGAAAGTTTACAAGAATTACTTTGTGAGATCCACTACCTGCTATGTTTGTAATGAAGTAGGACATAAATCTTTTGTATGTCCTTTAAAAGCAAACAATTTCAAAACTTGTAGTAAGCTTCAATGGGTTCCTAAGGGGACCAAACCTAACACTAGGACCCAAAAGATTTGGGTACCAAAAAAGACAACTTGATCTTCTGTTTTGCAGGTTGAGTGCTCTCCTGAAAAGAACCAGTGGTACCTCGACAGTGGATGCTCGAGGCATATGACGGGAGACTCAACCAAATTTGCTTCTGTCAACAAAAAGAAAGGTAATGTCACTTTTGGTGAAAACCAAAAGGGAAGAATCGTTGGCATTGGCAACATAGGTAACTCTATCAACCCTATTATAGAAAATGTTTTATTAGTTGATGGGTTAAAACACAATCTGCTCAGCATAAGTCAATTATGTGACAAAGGTTATGAAGTGATATTTAAATCAAATTCATGCATAATTAAAGATAGCTCATCTAGTTCTATATTGTTTAAAGGATATAGAAAAGAAAATGTGTATATTATTGATTTAGATAATATTGAGTTTTCTGATGAAAAATGCTTTGCTGTGAATTCTTCTAATGACTGCTGGACTTGGCATAGGAGATTAAGATACGTAGGGATGGATACCTTAACTAAGATTACTAAGGAGAATTTAGTTAGAGGGATCCCTAAGATATCCTTTGAAAAGGATAAGGTCTGTGAAGCCTGCCAAATGGGTAAGCAGATCAAAAGTTTCTTTGCATCGAAGAATGTAATTTCTACTTCTAAGCCTCTCCAATTCCTTCACATGGACCTTTTCAGTCCTTATAATATAGCCAGTTTAGGAGGCAAATTCTATGCTTTTGTCATTGTTGACGATTTTTCTAGATTTACTTGGGTTTATTTTCTGAAGTCAAAGGATGAAACCTTTGATATTTTCTCTAGCTTTAGAAAAAGAGTACAAAATGAAAATGAACTCACCATTGTTGCTATTCGTAGTGATCATGGTGGAGAATTTGAAAATGAAAGATTTGAACTCTTGTGTCTCAAATATGGAATTGAGCATACATCATTCACCTGATCGTTCTTTACTTCAACGTTTCACATATCATCTTTAAATCATTATCGTTCAATTCATCGTGAAAACATGCTCGTAAATAGTTCGTATGCACCTTTTATAAAACATGATGCATGAGGAGTTCACATATGACATATCATCGAACAATTCATAAACATACATAGACATGCTTTAATCACTACGAACCTATCAAACAACTATTAACTAATAACTTAGGCTACCCGACACTTCAAGATCCCACAATCAGAAAATCATCATCAAAACAGAAAAACCTAACGTTGACACGATGTAGGGCCTTAAGGGCTGGAAACCTAACATCCACTTACCTGGCGTCCATAGCAAGCCGAGCACCGTCTAAAAGCCGTGTCCACCTAAGGCATTTCATAAATAAAGGACATTAAAATCGATCCTAAATAAACGAATCCCAAATTTAAACTAAGCTCCCAGCTAAAGCAATTTCTCCTAAAACTTTCATTTTCTCCATTCGGGCATTTCATCGAGCACGTGGTGCTCACAATTTACTTAACCTCCATTAATGGTTTTCTAAAAATCTCTAATATCCAAACTTTAACCTAAATCCACCAATAATCATCAATTCATTTAATCTACCTAAATAACGACAAGTGTATTCACTAATAAGCATAAAAGCATAATATCATCAATTTCTAACTAAAACTTAATTAAACGGCCACTAATTTGGGTTCGGTAAAAACTGGCTCGAACTTCAAACGCGCGTAACTTTTGCGTCGGTTATCGGAATCAAATGATTCCAGCGGCCACATACTCCTCTAATAACCTATTTTAATCTGCCAAAAAGAATTTTAAAACAAACGACCGGAGCTAGGTCAATTCAGGCAAAACCCGATTCTGCCCTTTCCCGAAATTTTCCCCCTTTTTGATTTTTCATCAATTCACACCAATTTCCTCACCAATCAATCCCCCTAACATCCAATTAACATAATCTAATCAAATTCCAAGGCTTTACCTAGAAAACCCGAAATCCCCAATTTGGAGCCCTCGGTTTTTCCCCCAATCCAAACTCACCATTGCACGGCAACTATTGCCGGCGTTAAGCTCAGCCATTTGACGCTGAAAGCAACCAAAAACGGCCGGCGATTGGAGCTCAATCGAGCTCGTCACGCACAGCCCTAAACCGAACCGAAAGGAGGAGAAAACCGAGCCATACCGTCGGTTCGTGCGCGGAGACAGGCCCGACACCGCACGTCGCCGTCGTCTGGCCGGAGAGGGCCAGAAAACGCCGGTGATGGCCGTCGGAAATCGTCGCTCGTCGCCTCCTCTTCTCCCCTATTCGCTCTCGGCCACGAAGAACTGAATGGCGCCAATTCAGTATAACTAAGCCATTCAGTTATTGTAACTTATAAAACTGACTTGATTTACTATTTTACGAATTAATATACTAAAAGGCTTAAACGGGAACTCTAGCATTACTCTTCTCGATTTGGGTTTCTAAAATTTCACTTATTCTTCTACAATCCCCATAAATTTCTAGGGTCCTAATAAAACGATCCACTCACAAAACGACATAATTTACTTATTTACGAAAATAGCCTTGGAGCGTAAACCCGCAAAAACTCGGGTGTTACATCCTTCCCTCCTTAATTGGAATTTTGTCCCCAAAATTATTGCTTGGTTAAATTTCTAATTACTCACCCTCACATTATTTACTTAACCATCTCGCAATACAATTCACGACACTCCTATGTATAATAATAATAATAATAATAATAATAATAATAATAATAATAATAATAATAATAATAATAATAATAATAATAATAATAATAATAATAATAATAATAATAATAATAATAATAATAATAATAATAATAATAATAATAATAATAATAATAATAATAATAATAATAATAATAATAATAATAATAATAATAATAATAATAATAATAATAATAATAATAATAATAATAATAATAATAATAATAATAATAATAATAATAATAATAATAATAATAATAATAATAATAATAATAATAATAATAATAATAATAATAATAATAATAATAATAATAATAATAATAATAATAATAATAATAATAATAATAATAATAATAATAATAATAATAATAATAATAATAATAATAATAATAATAATAATAATAATAATAATAATAATAATAATAATAATAATAATAATAATAATAATAATAATAATAATAATAATAATAATAATAATAATAATAATAATAATAATAATAATAATAATAATAATAATAATAATAATAATAATAATAATAATAATAATAATAATAATAATAATAATAATAATAATAATAATAATAATAATAATAATAATAATAATAATAATAATAATAATAATAATAATAATAATAATAATAATAATAATAATAATAATAATAATAATAATAATAATAATAATAATAATAATAATAATAATAATAATAATAATAATAATAATAATAATAATAATAATAATAATAATAATAATAATAATAATAATAATAATAATAATAATAATAATAATAATAATAATAATAATAATAATAATAATAATAATAATAATAATAATAATAATAATAATAATAATAATAATAATAATAATAATAATAATAATAATAATAATAATAATAATAATAATAATAATAATAATAATAATAATAATAATAATAATAATAATAATAATAATAATAATAATAATAATAATAATAATAATAATAATAATAATAACCACCCCTCGGGTATCAATGGTTTCCTATATTCCAAAAGCTTTAAATTCTTTTAAATACTCACTTCGTAACTCAATCGCTTATACATCCATCGACTTCAACTTAACGTCCATCACTTAGACTCTCGATCCTCTCTAACTTAACTCCAACTTTAATTCTTCCTCAAAGTTTCTTCAACTTCGTGACACTAAGAATATGATACATAGATTTCTTACCCTAGCCCTCCATTTCAAACTTTTCTCTACCCTACTATCTCCTTTCCAAATTATCACTCTCGCTTTCCAAACCTACTTACCTTGGGCAATTACAAAATTTCCTTAACCACTCTAATGTCATTCTCGTACACAGGGCTTTAAATGCTTAAATCTACCCCTTGACGCTCTCACGGTATCCTCGAAGCTTCTATAATTATGTCCACTACGCTCGTTTTGTCCAGCTTTTATCTCGGTCTTTATCAATCACAAACAAATTCTGAAGTCTAAACAAATTCTTTAAATTATTCACCCAACAACTTAAAGGGTACACAAACAAATCGTCATAACTTACGAGTCGCAACATCCCCAATACCTCTTGTTCTAACTTCACTTCTAGGCTCACTTGCCTAGTCCTCGTGCAACCCTCTCTTCCTTTCATCCAATGTGCTCCTAATTTCATAACCTCCATTACTTGACTCATAAGTCAACCCCCCTTTAATCTAAATAATTTTCTCACTTATCTCTATGACACTATTCGAATCCCAAAGATCTACCTAACCGTCCATTTTATCTTACACCACATAGTCCTTATTTGCCTTAAGTTGCGATCTCATTCACGTTAGCTATTCCCAAAATCATTGGCTCCAACTTCGTTACATACAGGTTGGCCCTTTAAAATTTCTAATTTAATCTTATTCCTAATGTACTTGATAACTCACCAATTCCTTTATTCGCAAGACTTCACTTTGGGGCTTAACTCCAAATCTAAACCCTTTATTTAATTTAAATAATGTCCTACACTTATTCTTAATATTCCACAAGGACTTCCTCCAAAGTTATGATCTAGTCCACTATCTTTCATTCTTTCCAGTCAGGTTCTAAATATTCTACTTGTCTTCTTCATAATAATTTGTCTAACAATTTTCTTGTTAGCAAACTTGTTGTAGGTAGACCTACAACCTTAATCTAAATCTTCTAAAATTCTTAAATCTTATTCTTCTATTTTCCCAAAACTTAGAAGCATCCATTACCTTTAATGGAACTAAGCATGCCATGGCTCATACCACAAGCCCCATCAATCCTCCAATCTCCAGGCAAATAATAAAGTGATCGAGTTCACTTCCTTAAATTCTCATATGAATCAGCCTTCACTTATCCCTTATAGGCCAAGCTTTCTAACTCACCTAATCTGATCTCATTCTTCATATTTCCTCAATTACTACTTAGGCGCTAATTTTTAACTGATCTATGGTTTTAACCACTTATTAAGTAATGACGATTTCTACATCCATCCCAGAAATAAGCCTCATATTCGGGGTTCTTAACTTAAAAACTATATTACTATAGACTCAACTCTTAACTCCGACGCTCATGACTCAAGGAACCTGAAATCTTTTATCCTTGTTATATCTCCTATAATTGATACTTACCCTTGTCAATTCACCAGCTCCTCTAACCTGAACGAGGTGTACTGGACCTCTAAACTTGACTTTCAATCTAAGGTGTTAAGCTCTCTTTTGATTCGTTACACTTTTTAGGCGTCTCAAGTTAATACCTAACCCTTATACTTCACTTTATGTCTCTAGGTTAAGTAGCATCTAAATGCCTAACGCATCTACTATTTATTGCTCACTCTTAACTTTACTAAGTCTTCTTTTCTATTTAGTGGCGGTCATAATCTTTTCACGTATCAAATTATATAACTTGAGTATCATCTATCGTATAACCTTGATCCTTTATTGTCTCTAAATTTATTAACTTACCAACCTCACTTAGATCTCAATATTTCCCTCATAAAAATTTGTCAATACTAATACTTCTATGTAACCACCCTGACTATACATCCTGGACTTCGTATCGATCGATCGCACTATCTTTGTAAAAGTAAGCAACACGTCCCTTACTCTCTCGATAGTTTACTTAAGTTAAACTCTCGAAAATGTCTTCATCTAAATAACTCCAACTTAGCTCAAGTCCAAAATATACGAGTTTCTACTACGTCCTCTTATTCACTTAGATGTACTAGTGGTATCAAGGTCAGGTTACCTATCTTAATGCATAACTATTTCTTTCCAAAGTTTACGTCGTCTTGCATTTAATCTATCATCATTTTTTATCCCGTTCACCTAGTAACTCTCCCACCTAATATTTTTCAACCTTTTGTCTAATTCTATCTATTTTACACATCTTATTATTAAATTCTTACTTTAAACTACACCTCTATTTTTATGTTCTTCATTCTATAGACTACCGAAATAAAAATTATACCTGGAGCCACACTTGGTTGGGCAGCTTCCCTATCTTCGGTTATAGCAATTGTCCTTGAGGGACCACTCGGTAGCTTCTTGCTCTGCCCTAGACAATCCCTGTCTCTGTGACCCCTTTTATCGCACCTAAAACATCGGTCCGAATACAATTTACATTCCCCGAAATGACACTTCCGACATGTAGGGCACAAAGGAGCCTGACGAGCTCCACGGAGTCGTTTGCTCCTATCCTGCACAATCGAGAAATCGTTGGGCCTCTTAATGTCCCTCGCTGGTGGTGGCCTTTCATCGACTGTGGGTGACGGAAAATCACCGAGGGACCCCTCAACCTGGATCAGATCCATAACACATCCACCAAACGTTGGAGGTTGAAATTGCCTAGTTTGTTCTCTACCTCGGTTCCATGAAACACTACCTTGTCCACTACCATTCCCATCTCGGTTGAGTAAAATCTCTATCTGTTCTGATTGTCGGTGCACTACATCAATAAGTTGGCTAATGAGATTCTCCTCAGGTTGTCTAGGTGCTTTCGGCATTTTCTTGTTCTTAGACACAATACAAATACAAGACAAAATAATATAAACATCTATGAATCAAACTTAAACTTAAATACTTACAGTCGATGGAGAGTCCTCGTGCGGCAGTGTGTTTTTGGCAGGCATATCACAGAACTCGCTTTTAAAACTCCGTCTCTCTGATACCATAACTGTGGCGACCCCAACCCGATCAGGGCCGCCACGGACTTGCCGTGACATAATCATTACTTCTCTTATTTTTTTTAAAAACATTTCCCAAAACCCTTAAACAAACTAACCATAACGTAACCTTAACTCTAAACTCTCGTAACTACGTAAATTTTTCTTTTTATATCACTCATAACGTTTCGACTTCTAAACCATTCAATCGAAGTCTCGGATTGTTGAAATCCCTTAAAATCACTCATTCGTCGATCATCAAAACACGACAGTAATATAACCTACAATTTCAGACAAATTCAAGAAAACGAACTGCGTGGATCGCTCTAAAAATCGAGCGTATCCTTATCTGTTTTAAAATAACCAAAAACAACCAAACAATTCCAGTATATTCTAAAATTAAGACTCCACATTCTAAACGTTCTACTTCCACTACATATACATCAACACTCGACTTTTCATACATTTTTTTCTACCAAAACATCTAATCCATATACTTAAACATTTCCATACTTTCACAAACAAAACCTACACGTAGACCTACTAACCAACAAAACTAACTCACATCATTTGCCACCAAAACAGTTCGGGGCACACCACCGGATCATCAAGCCAAGCCAAAACACACCCCGTCGCCACGAGCACCACCCGTCGACCACCTATTCCTTGTCATCATGAGGAACTCTCACCTTTACGCTTGTCACCTACATCATGCAACATAAACAGTAAGCCTAATGCTTAGTAAGGGAATGCTCTATGGATGACGTATGCATGAATGCGTGACTTTTCATAAAACATGTTTATTTCGTTTCGTTTTGTTAAACCATTTTCTTGCCCCGTAAGAATCATAATTTGCCCTGTAGAACATACATGACTTGCCCCGTAAGAACATACATGACTTGCCCCGTAAGAACATACATGACTTGCCCCGTAAGAACATACATGACTTGCCCCGTAAGAACATACATGACTTGCCCCGTAAGAACATACATGACTTGCCCCGTAAGAACATACATGACTTGCCCCGTAAGAACATACATGACTTGCCCCGTAAGAACATACATGACTTGCCCCGTAAGAACATACATGACTTGCCCCGTAAGAACATACATGACTTGCCCCGTAAGAACATACATGACTTGCCCCGTAAGAACATACATGACTTGCCCCGTAAGAACATACATGACTTGCCCCGTAAGAACATACATGACTTGCCCCGTAAGAACATACATGACTTGCCCCGTAAGAACATACATGACTTGCCCCGTAAGAACATACATGACTTGCCCCGTAAGAACATACATGACTTGCCCCGTAAGAACATACATGACTTGCCCCGTAAGAACATACATGACTTGCCCCGTAAGAACATACATGACTTGCCCCGTAAGAACATACATGACTTGCCCCGTAAGAACATACATGACTTGCCCCGTAAGAACATACATGACTTGCCCCGTAAGAACATACATGACTTGCCCCGTAAGAACATACATGACTTGCCCCGTAAGAACATACATGACTTGCCCCGTAAGAACATACATGACTTGCCCCGTAAGAACATACATGACTTGCCCCGTAAGAACATACATGACTTGCCCCGTAAGAACATACATGACTTGCCCCGTAAGAACATACATGACTTGCCCCGTAAGAACATACATGACTTGCCCCGTAAGAACATACATGACTTGCCCCGTAAGAACATACATGACTTGCCCCGTAAGAACATACATGACTTGCCCCGTAAGAACATACATGACTTGCCCCGTAAGAACATACATGACTTGCCCCGTAAGAACATACATGACTTGCCCCGTAAGAACATACATGACTTGCCCCGTAAGAACATACATGACTTGCCCCGTAAGAACATACATGACTTGCCCCGTAAGAACATACATGACTTGCCCCGTAAGAACATACATGACTTGCCCCGTAAGAACATACATGACTTGCCCCGTAAGAACATACATGACTTGCCCCGTAAGAACATACATGACTTGCCCCGTAAGAACATACATGACTTGCCCCGTAAGAACATACATGACTTGCCCCGTAAGAACATACATGACTTGCCCCGTAAGAACATACATGACTTGCCCCGTAAGAACATACATGACTTGCCCCGTAAGAACATACATGACTTGCCCCGTAAGAACATACATGACTTGCCCCGTAAGAACATACATGACTTGCCCCGTAAGAACATACATGACTTGCCCCGTAAGAACATACATGACTTGCCCCGTAAGAACATACATGACTTGCCCCGTAAGAACATACATGACTTGCCCCGTAAGAACATACATGACTTGCCCCGTAAGAACATACATGACTTGCCCCGTAAGAACATACATGACTTGCCCCGTAAGAACATACATGACTTGCCCCGTAAGAACATACATGACTTGCCCCGTAAGAACATACATGACTTGCCCCGTAAGAACATACATGACTTGCCCCGTAAGAACATACATGACTTGCCCCGTAAGAACATACATGACTTGCCCCGTAAGAACATACATGACTTGCCCCGTAAGAACATACATGACTTGCCCCGTAAGAACATACATGACTTGCCCCGTAAGAACATACATGACTTGCCCCGTAAGAACATACATGACTTGCCCCGTAAGAACATACATGACTTGCCCCGTAAGAACATACATGACTTGCCCCGTAAGAACATACATGACTTGCCCCGTAAGAACATACATGACTTGCCCCGTAAGAACATACATGACTTGCCCCGTAAGAACATACATGACTTGCCCCGTAAGAACATACATGACTTGCCCCGTAAGAACATACATGACTTGCCCCGTAAGAACATACATGACTTGCCCCGTAAGAACATACATGACTTGCCCCGTAAGAACATACATGACTTGCCCCGTAAGAACATACATGACTTGCCCCGTAAGAACATACATGACTTGCCCCGTAAGAACATACATGACTTGCCCCGTAAGAACATACATGACTTGCCCCGTAAGAACATACATGACTTGCCCCGTAAGAACATACATGACTTGCCCCGTAAGAACATACATGACTTGCCCCGTAAGAACATACATGACTTGCCCCGTAAGAACATACATGACTTGCCCCGTAAGAACATACATGACTTGCCCCGTAAGAACATACATGACTTGCCCCGTAAGAACATACATGACTTGCCCCGTAAGAACATACATGACTTGCCCCGTAAGAACATACATGACTTGCCCCGTAAGAACATACATGACTTGCCCCGTAAGAACATACATGACTTGCCCCGTAAGAACATACATGACTTGCCCCGTAAGAACATACATGACTTGCCCCGTAAGAACATACATGACTTGCCCCGTAAGAACATACATGACTTGCCCCGTAAGAACATACATGACTTGCCCCGTAAGAACATACATGACTTGCCCCGTAAGAACATACATGACTTGCCCCGTAAGAACATACATGACTTGCCCCGTAAGAACATACATGACTTGCCCCGTAAGAACATACATGACTTGCCCCGTAAGAACATACATGACTTGCCCCGTAAGAACATACATGACTTGCCCCGTAAGAACATACATGACTTGCCCCGTAAGAACATACATGACTTGCCCCGTAAGAACATACATGACTTGCCCTTTCCCGAAATTTTCCCCCTTTTTGATTTTTCATCAATTTACACCAATTTCCTCACCAATCAATCCCCCTAACATCCAATTAACATAATCTAATCAAATTCCAAGGCTTTACATAGAAAACCCGAAATCCCCAATTTGGAGCCCCGGTTTTCCCCCAATCCGAGCTCACCATTGCACGGCAACCATTGCCGGCGTTAAGCTCAGCCATTTGACGTTGAAAGCAACCAAAAACGGCCGGCGATCGGAGCTCAATCGATCTCGTCCCGCACAGCCCTAAACCGAACCGAAAGGAGGAGAAAACCGAGCCATACCGTCGGTTCGTGCGCGGAGACAGGCCGGACACCGCACGTCGCCGTTGTCTGGCCGGAGAGGGCCGGAAAACGCCGGTGACGGCCGTCGGAAATCGTCGCTCGTCGCCTCCTCTTCTCCCCTATTCGCTCTCGGCCACGAAGAACTGAATGGCGTCGAACGCCATTCAGTTATTTTTAACTTAAAATTAATAATAATAATAATAATAATAATAATAATAATAATAATAATAATAATAATAATAATAATAATAATAATAATAATAATAATAATAATAATAATAATAATAATAATAATAATAATAATAATAATAATAATAATAATAATAATAATAATAATAATAATAATAATAATAATAATAATAATAATAATAATAATAATAATAATAATAATAATAATAATAATAATAATAATAATAATAATAATAATAATAATAATAATAATAATAATAATAATAATAATAATAATAATAATAATAATAATAATAATAATAATAATAATAATAATAATAATAATAATAATAATAATAATAATAATAATAATAATAATAATAATAATAATAATAATAATAATAATAATAATAATAATAATAATAATAATAATAATAATAATAATAATAATAATAATAATAATAATAATAATAATAATAATAATAATAATAATAATAATAATAATAATAATAATAATAATAATAATAATAATAATAATAATAATAATAATAATAATAATAATAATAATAATAATAATAATAATAATAATAATAATAATAATAATAATAATAATAATAATAATAATAATAATAATAATAATAATAATAATAATAATAATAATAATAATAATAATAATAATAATAATAATAATAATAATAATAATAATAATAATAATAATAATAATAATAATAATAATAATAATAATAATAATAATAATAATAATAATAATAATAATAATAATAATAATAATAATAATAATAATAATAATAATAATAATAATAATAATAATAATAATAATAATAATAATAATAATAATAATAATAATAATAATAATAATAATAATAATAATAATAATAATAATAATAATAATAATAATAATAATAATAATAATAATAATAATAATAATAATAATAATAATAATAATAATAATAATAATAATAATAATAATAATAATAATAATAATAATAATAATAATAATAATAATAATAATAATAATAATAATAATAATAATAATAATAATAATAATAATAATAATAATAATAATAATAATAATAATAATAATAATAATAATAATAATAATAATAATAATAATAATAATAATAATAATAATAATAATAATAATAATAATAATAATAATAATAATAATAATAATAATAATAATAATAATAATAATAATAATAATAATAATAATAATAATAATAATAATAATAATAATAATAATAATAATAATAATAATAATAATAATAATAATAATAATAATAATAATAATAATAATAATAATAATAATAATAATAATAATAATAATAATAATAATAATAATAATAATAATAATAATAATAATAATAATAATAATAATAATAATAATAATAATAATAATAATAATAATAATAATAATAATAATAATAATAATAATAATAATAATAATAATAATAATAATAATAATAATAATAATAATAATAATAATAATAATAATAATAATAATAATAATAATAATAATAATAATAATAATAATAATAATAATAATAATAATAATAATAATAATAATAATAATAATAATAATAATAATAATAATAATAATAATAATAATAATAATAATAATAATAATAATAATAATAATAATAATAATAATAATAATAATAATAATCTCGGGTTATTAGGACTGTTTGATGTAGAATCTTACTATTACCCTGAAGCTATCCGAATGTTTTATGCCAATTTGGGTTTTTCCTATGATTTCTCTACAATTAAGAGTTATGTGTATGGAAAGCACATAGAACTCACACCCCAATCCATAAATGCTCTTCTGGAGTGCTCCCATCTAGATAGCTGCCCTCACCTTTATGATTCCGGATCTGAGCTTCCTTTCTTTGATACCTCTGAGGGTCTTAGTTTTCTCAAGACTATCGCTCTAGACCCAAACCAATCCCCTGATCACTTAAAGGGCAAACACCTGACCATAAAGGCCAGGTTATTGCATCAAATGATAGGGTTCAACATTGTCCCTAAGGGTAGTCACCATGACGAAGTGAGTGCAATGAAACTCTTTGTTCTGTTTGCACTTTACCACAAGACCCCTTTCAACCTGGGATTTGTTGTTGTCAGACGGATGATTCAGGCTGTGTCATCCAGGGCCACCTCTTTGCCTTACAATTTGCTTCTCATGAGGATATTTTCACAGCTTGATGTTGTATTTCCAGAGGATGAAGATCCTGTCCGTCTTCAATCCTCAAGTTATTATTCCCAAACCACCCTGAAGAAAATGGGAATAAAGAAAACAAGAAAAGGGGAGTTTGTCTTGGATGTGTCTAAGATAAAGGCTTCTAAGGCAGCCTCTGTAAGGCTTGGGAAGAGAAAACTTATCTTGCAAGAGGACTCTGTTCAAGAAGGTATGGATGAATATGAGATTCCTGCCTTTGATAATTCACCTTCAACCTCTCAGGTGTCTCGTTCCCATCCTCATCGCCTTGCCCTTACACCTTTTGTTCCTCCTCCTCCTCCTCCACCTCCTACATTTGTGGCACATTCCCCTCCATTATCTATGCCCTCTTCCCTTCCAACATCTCCACCTTCTCCTCCACCTACACTCATGGTGCCCTCTCTGCCTACAACAGTCCAACCTGTTTCTCCAGTCCAACAGGCTATACCACTCCTTTCCCCTCAAGTCCACCCTGCTCTTCCAGTCCAACCCTCCACACCAGTCCAAGCCACCACTGTTTCTCCCTCTCCAATTACTTATCAGAGGAGATTTTCCATCAGTGAGGATCAGTTTAATGCTTTGCAGTCCAGCATAGCCAGCTTAGGTACTGCTCTCTCTTCTGTTCAGGACTAGTACACTGGTTTGAAGTCCTGCGTAGAGAGTCTCGGGTCAGCCCTCAGTTCAATTCAAAGTCAAATTGACAAATATATGGATGCCAAGCTCGACCAGAACAAATTGGACTTGTGCAAAGATTTGGATGCAGGTCTAGATCAATTGTCAAAGAAAATGGATCGGTATAGGGAGATTTTATCCTTGGACTTAAGGTCTCTCAGGTCTACTGTTGAAGCTTTTCATCCCGATCCCGATCCCGAATCATCTAGTCCTGTCCATTTTCCGGCTTGCTCTGAGGACCTTCTCCCTCCGATCATGCGCCCTGCGTTTGTGGATGGTGCTCGATTAATGCCTTTGGACCTTCAGGAGGCTGAACTGGCATTCTCTACTCCTGTTGCTCCTCCTGTTCTCGAGCCTTCACCAGAACCAGCCAGTACCATGGATGTCTCTCCTGCTGGTCCCTCTATAGAGCTTCCTCCATGTATGGACATGGTGGTGACCCACGAATCTTCTCCATCCTTTGCTCCCTACATGGCATTGGTGGTCTATCAACCACCCCTCCCTCGCGATATTGGTTCACTTTAAGCTCTTGTGGATGCCTATTTCCATCCGAACCTTGAAGTGCCCTCTTGGGTTCCCCAAGCTTTTTGGACGCATTTTTTACATTTCTTTCAATAGATGATATTTTTTTTTTGTATCCAACTTTATTGCTATTCTAATGTTGAGTACTCTGATGTTTCTATGCCTTGTGTTTCATGCATTGCTTCTGCTATCTCTCTGCTTGTTTTTTATAATGTCAATGGGGGAGGAAATATTTGATTGATGCTGGATATGGGAATGAAACTATTTTATATGCTGATAGTATGCATGTAAACGGTACTTTGAAATTGGATTATATGCACTTACTATGGGGGAGCTAGAATTATGGGGGAGAATAGTGATTAATCAAATTTATATTTTGTCATCATCAAAAAGGGGGAGATTTTTGACTTATAGAGTGTTTAAGTCGAAGTATGTTTTTGATGATGTATTTGTATGTTAAGTATGTAATTTGATTATGTTATTAAATGCAGAATAATGAATTCTGTTTGTATTTATCTTTTGGAAATGCCCTTGGAAAGGGTGTTTTTGTTGTTTAAATTATTTAGTTAAGTGTACAGGGCTAAATAGTAAAACAGGGCTGAAAAATGATAAACAAAGTGTTTCATCATCTGTTGGTGTTTAAAGCTTACATCCATCGGTGAAAGTAAAAAAGATTGCTTCACCCGATCGCCTAACACGACAAAGACAATTTTTCACCTCTACCCGATGGCATTTCAAGTATCACACCCTGCCGGATTGCGGTTTCAGCGCTCATAAACGTTATATCTGCCGATACCGGTTCAGCTTCTTAAAGCAACAAATACCGATAGCGGTTCAGCTGGTCAAAGAAACTTATACCAATAGCGGTTCAGCGTTATAATGCTTCTACCGATGGAATTTCAACGTGCTTCCTACCGGATGACGTTCAAAGCGTACATCTTCTGCCGGATAGCATTTTAACGTGCTTCTGCCGATGACGTTCAAAGCTTTACATTTGCCGATAGCATTTCAACGTGCTTCTGCCGATGACGTTCAAAGCTTACATCTGCCGATAGCATTTCAACGTGCTTCTGCCGATGACGTTCAAAGCTTACATCTGCCGATAGCATTTCAACGTGCTTCTGCCGATGACGTTCAAAGCTTACATCTGCCGATAGCATTTCAACGTGCTTCTGCCGATGACGTTCAAAGCTTACATCTGCCGATAGCATTTCAACGTGCTTCTGCCGATGACGTTCAAAGCTTACATCTGCCGATAGCATTTCAACGTGCTTCTGCCGATGACGTTCAAAGCTTACATCTGCCGATAGCATTTCAACGTGCTTCTGCCGATGACGTTCAAAGCTTACATCTGCCGATAGCATTTCAACGTGCTTCTGCCGATGACGTTCAAAGCTTACATCTGCCGATAGCATTTCAACGTGCTTCTGCCGATGACGTTCAAAGCTTACATCTGCCGATAGCATTTCAACGTGCTTCTGCCGATGACGTTCAAAGCTTACATCTGCCGATAGCATTTCAACGTGCTTCTGCCGATGACGTTCAAAGCTTACATCTGCCGATAGCATTTCAACGTGCTTCTGCCGATGACGTTCAAAGCTTACATCTGCCGATAGCATTTCAACGTGCTTCTGCCGATGACGTTCAAAGCTTACATCTGCCGATGGCTTTTCAGAATACATCTGCCGATGGCTTTTCAGAATACATCTGCCGATAGCATTTCAACGTGCTTCTGCCGATGACGTTCAAAGCTTACATCTGCCGATGGCTTTTCAGAATACATCTGCCGATAGCATTTCAACGTGCTTCTGCCGATGACGTTCAAAGCTTACATCTGCCGATGGCTTTTCAGAATACATCTGCCGATGGCTTTTCAGAATACATCTGCCGATGGCTTTTCAGAATACATCTGCCGATGGCTTTTCAGAATACATCTGCCGATGGCTTTTCAGAATACATCTGCCGATGGCTTTTCAGAATACATCTGCCGATGGCTTTTCAGAATACATCTGCCGATGGCTTTTCAGAATACATCTGCCGATGGCTTTTCAGAATACATCTGCCGATGGCTTTTCAGAATACATCTGCCGATAGCATTTCAACGTGCTTCTGCCGATGACGTTCAAAGCTTACATCTGCCGATGGCTTTTCAGAATACATCTGCCGATGGCTTTTCAGAATACATCTGCCGATGGCTTTTCAGAATACATCTGCCGATGGCTTTTCAGAATACATCTGCCGATAGCATTTCAACGTGCTTCTGCCGATGACGTTCAAAGCTTACATCTGCCGATGGCTTTTCAGAATACATCTGCCGATGGCTTTTCAGAATACATCTGCCGATAGCATTTCAACGTGCTTCTGCCGATGACGTTCAAAGCTTACATCTGCCGATAGCATTTCAACGTGCTTCTGCCGATGACGTTCAAAGCTTACATCTGCCGATGGCTTTTCAGAATACATCTGCCGATGGCTTTTCAGAATACATCTGCCGATGGCTTTTCAGAATACATCTGCCGATGGCTTTTCAGAATACATCTGCCGATGGCTTTTCAGAATACATCTGCCGATGGCTTTTCAGAATACATCTGCCGATGGCTTTTCAGAATACATCTGCCGATAGCATTTCAGAATACATCTGCCGATGGCTTTTCAGAATACATCTGCCGATGGCTTTTCAGAATACATCTGCCGATGGCTTTTCAGAATACATCTGCCGATGGCTTTTCAGAATACATCTGCCGATGGCTTTTCAGAATACATCTGCCGATGGCTTTTCAGAATACATCTGCCGATGGCTTTTCAGAATACATCTGCCGATGGCTTTTCAGAATACATCTGCCGATGGCTTTTCAGAATACATCTGCCGATGGCTTTTCAGAATACATCTGCCGATGGCTTTTCAGAATACATCTGCCGATGGCTTTTCAGAATACATCTGCCGATGGCTTTTCAGAATACATCTGCCGATGGCTTTTCAGAATACATCTGCCGATGGCTTTTCAGAATACATCTGCCGATGGCTTTTCAGAATACATCTGCCGATGGCTTTTCAGAATACATCTGCCGATGGCTTTTCAGAATACATCTGCCGATGGCTTTTCAGAATACATCTGCCGATGGCTTTTCAGAATACATCTGCCGATGGCTTTTCAGAATACATCTGCCGATGGCTTTTCAGAATACATCTGCCGATGGCTTTTCAGAATACATCTGCCGATGGCTTTTCAGAATACATCTGCCGATGGCTTTTCAGAATACATCTGCCGATGGCTTTTCAGAATACATCTGCCGATGGCTTTTCAGAATACATCTGCCGATGGCTTTTCAGAATACATCTGCCGATGGCTTTTCAGAATACATCTGCCGATGGCTTTTCAGAATACATCTGCCGATGGCTTTTCAGAATACATCTGCCGATGGCTTTTCAGAATACATCTGCCGATGGCTTTTCAGAATACATCTGCCGATGGCTTTTCAGAATACATCTGCCGATGGCTTTTCAGAATACATCTGCCGATGGCTTTTCAGAATACATCTGCCGATGGCTTTTCAGAATACATCTGCCGATGGCTTTTCAGAATACATCTGCCGATGGCTTTTCAGAATACATCTGCCGATGGCTTTTCAGAATACATCTGCCGATGGCTTTTCAGAATACATCTGCCGATGGCTTTTCAGAATACATCTGCCGATGGCTTTTCAGAATACATCTGCCGATGGCTTTTCAGAATACATCTGCCGATGGCTTTTCAGAATACATCTGCCGATGGCTTTTCAGAATACATCTGCCGATGGCTTTTCAGAATACATCTGCCGATGGCTTTTCAGAATACATCTGCCGATGGCTTTTCAGAATACATCTGCCGATGGCTTTTCAGAATACATCTGCCGATGGCTTTTCAGAATACATCTGCCGATGGCTTTTCAGAATACATCTGCCGATGGCTTTTCAGAATACATCTGCCGATGGCTTTTCAGAATACATCTGCCGATGGCTTTTCAGAATACATCTGCCGATGGCTTTTCAGAATACATCTGCCGATGGCTTTTCAGAATACATCTGCCGATGGCTTTTCAGAATACATCTGCCGATGGCTTTTCAGAATACATCTGCCGATGGCTTTTCAGAATACATCTGCCGATGGCTTTTCAGAATACATCTGCCGATGGCTTTTCAGAATACATCTGCCGATGGCTTTTCAGAATACATCTGCCGATGGCTTTTCAGAATACATCTGCCGATGGCTTTTCAGAATACATCTGCCGATGGCTTTTCAGAATACATCTGCCGATGGCTTTTCAGAATACATCTGCCGATGGCTTTTCAGAATACATCTGCCGATGGCTTTTCAGAATACATCTGCCGATGGCTTTTCAGAATACATCTGCCGATGGCTTTTCAGAATACATCTGCCGATGGCTTTTCAGAATACATCTGCCGATGGCTTTTCAGAATACATCTGCCGATGGCTTTTCAGAATACATCTGCCGATGGCTTTTCAGAATACATCTGCCGATGGCTTTTCAGAATACATCTGCCGATGGCTTTTCAGAATACATCTGCCGATGGCTTTTCAGAATACATCTGCCGATGGCTTTTCAGAATACATCTGCCGATGGCTTTTCAGAATACATCTGCCGATGGCTTTTCAGAATACATCTGCCGATGGCTTTTCAGAATACATCTGCCGATGGCTTTTCAGAATACATCTGCCGATGGCTTTTCAGAATACATCTGCCGATGGCTTTTCAGAATACATCTGCCGATGGCTTTTCAGAATACATCTGCCGATGGCTTTTCAGAATACATCTGCCGATGGCTTTTCAGAATACATCTGCCGATGGCTTTTCAGAATACATCTGCCGATGGCTTTTCAGAATACATCTGCCGATGGCTTTTCAGAATACATCTGCCGATGGCTTTTCAGAATACATCTGCCGATGGCTTTTCAGAATACATCTGCCGATGGCTTTTCAGAATACATCTGCCGATGGCTTTTCAGAATACATCTGCCGATGGCTTTTCAGAATACATCTGCCGATGGCTTTTCAGAATACATCTGCCGATGGCTTTTCAGAATACATCTGCCGATGGCTTTTCAGAATACATCTGCCGATGGCTTTTCAGAATACATCTGCCGATGGCTTTTCAGAATACATCTGCCGATGGCTTTTCAGAATACATCTGCCGATGGCTTTTCAGAATACATCTGCCGATGGCTTTTCAGAATACATCTGCCGATGGCTTTTCAGAATACATCTGCCGATGGCTTTTCAGAATACATCTGCCGATGGCTTTTCAGAATACATCTGCCGATGGCTTTTCAGAATACATCTGCCGATGGCTTTTCAGAATACATCTGCCGATGGCTTTTCAGAATACATCTGCCGATGGCTTTTCAGAATACATCTGCCGATGGCTTTTCAGAATACATCTGCCGATGGCTTTTCAGAATACATCTGCCGATGGCTTTTCAGAATACATCTGCCGATGGCTTTTCAGAATACATCTGCCGATGGCTTTTCAGAATACATCTGCCGATGGCTTTTCAGAATACATCTGCCGATGGCTTTTCAGAATACATCTGCCGATGGCTTTTCAGAATACATCTGCCGATGGCTTTTCAGAATACATCTGCCGATGGCTTTTCAGAATACATCTGCCGATGGCTTTTCAGAATACATCTGCCGATGGCTTTTCAGAATACATCTGCCGATGGCTTTTCAGAATACATCTGCCGATGGCTTTTCAGAATACATCTGCCGATGGCTTTTCAGAATACATCTGCCGATGGCTTTTCAGAATACATCTGCCGATGGCTTTTCAGAATACATCTGCCGATGGCTTTTCAGAATACATCTGCCGATGGCTTTTCAGAATACATCTGCCGATGGCTTTTCAGAATACATCTGCCGATGGCTTTTCAGAATACATCTGCCGATGGCTTTTCAGAATACATCTGCCGATGGCTTTTCAGAATACATCTGCCGATGGCTTTTCAGAATACATCTGCCGATGGCTTTTCAGAATACATCTGCCGATGGCTTTTCAGAATACATCTGCCGATGGCTTTTCAGAATACATCTGCCGATGGCTTTTCAGAATACATCTGCCGATGGCTTTTCAGAATACATCTGCCGATGGCTTTTCAGAATACATCTGCCGATGGCTTTTCAGAATACATCTGCCGATGGCTTTTCAGAATACATCTGCCGATGGCTTTTCAGAATACATCTGCCGATGGCTTTTCAGAATACATCTGCCGATGGCTTTTCAGAATACATCTGCCGATGGCTTTTCAGAATACATCTGCCGATGGCTTTTCAGAATACATCTGCCGATGGCTTTTCAGAATACATCTGCCGATGGCTTTTCAGAATACATCTGCCGATGGCTTTTCAGAATACATCTGCCGATGGCTTTTCAGAATACATCTGCCGATGGCTTTTCAGAATACATCTGCCGATGGCTTTTCAGAATACATCTGCCGATGGCTTTTCAGAATACATCTGCCGATGGCTTTTCAGAATACATCTGCCGATGGCTTTTCAGAATACATCTGCCGATGGCTTTTCAGAATACATCTGCCGATGGCTTTTCAGAATACATCTGCCGATGGCTTTTCAGAATACATCTGCCGATGGCTTTTCAGAATACATCTGCCGATGGCTTTTCAGAATACATCTGCCGATGGCTTTTCAGAATACATCTGCCGATGGCTTTTCAGAATACATCTGCCGATGGCTTTTCAGAATACATCTGCCGATGGCTTTTCAGAATACATCTGCCGATGGCTTTTCAGAATACATCTGCCGATGGCTTTTCAGAATACATCTGCCGATGGCTTTTCAGAATACATCTGCCGATGGCTTTTCAGAATACATCTGCCGATGGCTTTTCAGAATACATCTGCCGATGGCTTTTCAGAATACATCTGCCGATGGCTTTTCAGAATACATCTGCCGATGGCTTTTCAGAATACATCTGCCGATGGCTTTTCAGAATACATCTGCCGATGGCTTTTCAGAATACATCTGCCGATGGCTTTTCAGAATACATCTGCCGATGGCTTTTCAGAATACATCTGCCGATGGCTTTTCAGAATACATCTGCCGATGGCTTTTCAGAATACATCTGCCGATGGCTTTTCAGAATACATCTGCCGATGGCTTTTCAGAATACATCTGCCGATGGCTTTTCAGAATACATCTGCCGATGGCTTTTCAGAATACATCTGCCGATGGCTTTTCAGAATACATCTGCCGATGGCTTTTCAGAATACATCTGCCGATGGCTTTTCAGAATACATCTGCCGATGGCTTTTCAGAATACATCTGCCGATGGCTTTTCAGAATACATCTGCCGATGGCTTTTCAGAATACATCTGCCGATGGCTTTTCAGAATACATCTGCCGATGGCTTTTCAGAATACATCTGCCGATGGCTTTTCAGAATACATCTGCCGATGGCTTTTCAGAATACATCTGCCGATGGCTTTTCAGAATACATCTGCCGATGGCTTTTCAGAATACATCTGCCGATGGCTTTTCAGAATACATCTGCCGATGGCTTTTCAGAATACATCTGCCGATGGCTTTTCAGAATACATCTGCCGATGGCTTTTCAGAATACATCTGCCGATGGCTTTTCAGAATACATCTGCCGATGGCTTTTCAGAATACATCTGCCGATGGCTTTTCAGAATACATCTGCCGATGGCTTTTCAGAATACATCTGCCGATGGCTTTTCAGAATACATCTGCCGATGGCTTTTCAGAATACATCTGCCGATGGCTTTTCAGAATACATCTGCCGATGGCTTTTCAGAATACATCTGCCGATGGCTTTTCAGAATACATCTGCCGATGGCTTTTAAACTAGGTTGAGTGGCATTATGGTAATAATTGAAGTCTGGGACCGGTATTTAAAGAAATTGGAAACCTTAAACCTCATTAAACCCCACTATAGCCGACACCTTCTACTCTCGGCAATTTCTCCTTCCCCGAGCTCGCACCTTGCTTGCCATCAACCTTCCGCCGACGACCGGTTTCAAGCCTGCATATCCCTGCAAATCTGCACCCGAGGTATGAAATGGATAATGTAGTCATTTATTAGTGAATAGAGCTTTGCTTTCAACTCGGCATTTGAGTTTGGTTTTAACAGTGGCCGAGCAGTTTAAGACCTTTTAAAATCTGAGAGTAGTGATATCATTCCGAATCAATTTTGAACATTCTAAGTAACCAACTCAGATTTAATCGATGGTAAGACCTGTCCGCCTAGTTTTGTTTTTTTTTTTTTTTTTTTTTTTTTTTTTTTTTTTTTTTTTTTTTTTTTTTTTTTTTTTTTTTTTTTTTTTTTTTTTTTTTTTTTTTTTTTTTTTTTTTTTTTTTTTTTTTTTTTTTTTTTTTTTTTTTTTTTTTTTTTTTTTTTTTTTTTTTTTTTTTTTTTTTTTTTTTTTTTTTTTTTTTTTTTTTTTTTTTTTTTTTTTTTTTTTTTTTTTTTTTTTTTTTTTTTTTTTTTTTTTTTTTTTTTTTTTTTTTTTTTTTTTTTTTTTTTTTTTTTTTTTTTTTTTTTTTTTTTTTTTTTTTTTTTTTTTTTTTTTTTTTTTTTTTTTTTTTTTTTTTTTTTTTTTTTTTTTTTTTTTTTTTTTTTTTTTTTTTTTTTTTTTTTTTTTTTTTTTTTTTTTTTTTTTTTTTTTTTTTTTTTTTTTTTTTTTTTTTTTTTTTTTTTTTTTTTTTTTTTTTTTTTTTTTTTTTTTTTTTTTTTTTTTTTTTTTTTTTTTTTTTTTTTTTTTTTTTTTTTTTTTTTTTTTTTTTTTTTTTTTTTTTTTTTTTTTTTTTTTTTTTTTTTTTTTTTTTTTTTTTTTTTTTTTTTTTTTTTTTTTTTTTTTTTTTTTTTTTTTTTTTTTTTTTTTTTTTTTTTTTTTTTTTTTTTTTTTTTTTTTTTTTTTTTTTTTTTTTTTTTTTTTTTTTTTTTTTTTTTTTTTTTTTTTTTTTTTTTTTTTTTTTTTTTTTTTTTTTTTTTTTTTTTTTTTTTTTTTTTTTTTTTTTTTTTTTTTTTTTTTTTTTTTTTTTTTTTTTTTTTTTTTTTTTTTTTTTTTTTTTTTTTTTTTTTTTTTTTTTTTTTTTTTTTTTTTTTTTTTTTTTTTTTTTTTTTTTTTTTTTTTTTTTTTTTTTTTTTTTTTTTTTTTTTTTTTTTTTTTTTTTTTTTTTTTTTTTTTTTTTTTTTTTTTTTTTTTTTTTTTTTTTTTTTTTTTTTTTTTTTTTTTTTTTTTTTTTTTTTTTTTTTTTTTTTTTTTTTTTTTTTTTTTTTTTTTTTTTTTTTTTTTTTTTTTTTTTTTTTTTTTTTTTTTTTTTTTTTTTTTTTTTTTTTTTTTTTTTTTTTTTTTTTTTTTTTTTTTTTTTTTTTTTTTTTTTTTTTTTTTTTTTTTTTTTTTTTTTTTTTTTTTTTTTTTTTTTTTTTTTTTTTTTTTTTTTTTTTTTTTTTTTTTTTTTTTTTTTTTTTTTTTTTTTTTTTTTTTTTTTTTTTTTTTTTTTTTTTTTTTTTTTTTTTTTTTTTTTTTTTTTTTTTTTTTTTTTTTTTTTTTTTTTTTTTTTTTTTTTTTTTTTTTTTTTTTTTTTTTTTTTTTTTTTTTTTTTTTTTTTTTTTTTTTTTTTTTTTTTTTTTTTTTTTTTTTTTTTTTTTTTTTTTTTTTTTTTTTTTTTTTTTTTTTTTTTTTTTTTTTTTTTTTTTTTTTTTTTTTTTTTTTTTTTTTTTTTTTTTTTTTTTTTTTTTTTTTTTTTTTTTTTTTTTTTTGGTATGTATGGCTTGCGAATTCTCCCATTGGTGGAGGCCGAGTTGATGATTAGTATGGCTCGCGAATCCTCACCCTGGTGGAGGCCGAGTTGATGATTAGTATGGCTCGCGAATCCTCACCCTGGTGGAGGCCGAGTTGATGATTAGTATGGCTCGCGAATCCTCACCCTGGTGGAGGCCGAGTTGATGATTAGTATGGCTCGCGAATCCTCACCCTGGTGGAGGCCGAGTTGATGATTAGTATGGCTCGCGAATCCTCACCCTGGTGGAGGCCGAGTTGATGATTAGTATGGCTCGCGAATCCTCACCCTGGTGGAGGCCGAGTTGATGATTAGTATGGCTCGCGAATCCTCACCCTGGTGGAGGCCGAGTTGATGATTAGTATGGCTCGCGAATCCTCACCCTGGTGGAGGCCGAGTTGATGATTAGTATGGCTCGCGAATCCTCACCCTGGTGGAGGCCGAGTTGATGATTAGTATGGCTCGCGAATCCTCACCCTGGTGGAGGCCGAGTTGATGATTAGTATGGCTCGCGAATCCTCACCCTGGTGGAGGCCGAGTTGATGATTAGTATGGCTCGCGAATCCTCACCCTGGTGGAGGCCGAGTTGATGATTAGTATGGCTCGCGAATCCTCACCCTGGTGGAGGCCGAGTTGATGATTAGTATGGCTCGCGAATCCTCACCCTGGTGGAGGCCGAGTTGATGATTAGTATGGCTCGCGAATCCTCACCCTGGTGGAGGCCGAGTTGATGATTAGTATGGCTCGCGAATCCTCACCCTGGTGGAGGCCGAGTTGATGATTAGTATGGCTCGCGAATCCTCACCCTGGTGGAGGCCGAGTTGATGATTAGTATGGCTCGCGAATCCTCACCCTGGTGGAGGCCGAGTTGATGATTAGTATGGCTCGCGAATCCTCACCCTGGTGGAGGCCGAGTTGATGATTAGTATGGCTCGCGAATCCTCACCCTGGTGGAGGCCGAGTTGATGATTAGTATGGCTCGCGAATCCTCACCCTGGTGGAGGCCGAGTTGATGATTAGTATGGCTCGCGAATCCTCACCCTGGTGGAGGCCGAGTTGATGATTAGTATGGCTCGCGAATCCTCACCCTGGTGGAGGCCGAGTTGATGATTAGTATGGCTCGCGAATCCTCACCCTGGTGGAGGCCGAGTTGATGATTAGTATGGCTCGCGAATCCTCACCCTGGTGGAGGCCGAGTTGATGATTAGTATGGCTCGCGAATCCTCACCCTGGTGGAGGCCGAGTTGATGATTAGTATGGCTCGCGAATCCTCACCCTGGTGGAGGCCGAGTTGATGATTAGTATGGCTCGCGAATCCTCACCCTGGTGGAGGCCGAGTTGATGATTAGTATGGCTCGCGAATCCTCACCCTGGTGGAGGCCGAGTTGATGATTAGTATGGCTCGCGAATCCTCACCCTGGTGGAGGCCGAGTTGATGATTAGTATGGCTCGCGAATCCTCACCCTGGTGGAGGCCGAGTTGATGATTAGTATGGCTCGCGAATCCTCACCCTGGTGGAGGCCGAGTTGATGATTAGTATGGCTCGCGAATCCTCACCCTGGTGGAGGCCGAGTTGATGATTAGTATGGCTCGCGAATCCTCACCCTGGTGGAGGCCGAGTTGATGATTAGTATGGCTCGCGAATCCTCACCCTGGTGGAGGCCGAGTTGATGATTAGTATGGCTCGCGAATCCTCACCCTGGTGGAGGCCGAGTTGATGATTAGTATGGCTCGCGAATCCTCACCCTGGTGGAGGCCGAGTTGATGATTAGTATGGCTCGCGAATCCTCACCCTGGTGGAGGCCGAGTTGATGATTAGTATGGCTCGCGAATCCTCACCCTGGTGGAGGCCGAGTTGATGATTAGTATGGCTCGCGAATCCTCACCCTGGTGGAGGCCGAGTTGATGATTAGTATGTCATCTTGTGACCGGTGGATCAAGTGTATTCCTTCACCGGATGATGTAAATGCTATTTTGTCATCTTGTGACCGGTGGATCAAGTGTATTCCTTCACCGGATGATGTAAATGCTATTTTGTCATCTTGTGACCGGTGGATCAAGTGTATTCCTTCACCGGATGATGTAAATGCTATTTTGTCATCTTGTGACCGGTGGATCAAGTGTATTCCTTCACCGGATGATGTAAATGCTATTTTGTCATCTTGTGACCGGTGGATCAAGTGTATTCCTTCACCGGATGATGTAAATGCTATTTTGTCATCTTGTGACCGGTGGATCAAGTGTATTCCTTCACCGGATGATGTAAATGCTATTTTGTCATCTTGTGACCGGTGGATCAAGTGTATTCCTTCACCGGATGATGTAAATGCTATTTTGTCATCTTGTGACCGGTGGATCAAGTGTATTCCTTCACCGGATGATGTAAATGCTATTTTGTCATCTTGTGACCGGTGGATCAAGTGTATTCCTTCACCGGATGATGTAAATGCTATTTTGTCATCTTGTGACCGGTGGATCAAGTGTATTCCTTCACCGGATGATGTAAATGCTATTTTGTCATCTTGTGACCGGTGGATCAAGTGTATTCCTTCACCGGATGATGTAAATGCTATTTTGTCATCTTGTGACCGGTGGATCAAGTGTATTCCTTCACCGGATGATGTAAATGCTATTTTGTCATCTTGTGACCGGTGGATCAAGTGTATTCCTTCACCGGATGATGTAAATGCTATTTTGTCATCTTGTGACCGGTGGATCAAGTGTATTCCTTCACCGGATGATGTAAATGCTATTTTGTCATCTTGTGACCGGTGGATCAAGTGTATTCCTTCACCGGATGATGTAAATGCTATTTTGTCATCTTGTGACCGGTGGATCAAGTGTATTCCTTCACCGGATGATGTAAATGCTATTTTGTCATCTTGTGACCGGTGGATCAAGTGTATTCCTTCACCGGATGATGTAAATGCTATTTTGTCATCTTGTGACCGGTGGATCAAGTGTATTCCTTCACCGGATGATGTAAATGCTATTTTGTCATCTTGTGACCGGTGGATCAAGTGTATTCCTTCACCGGATGATGTAAATGCTATTTTGTCATCTTGTGACCGGTGGATCAAGTGTATTCCTTCACCGGATGATGTAAATGCTATTTTGTCATCTTGTGACCGGTGGATCAAGTGTATTCCTTCACCGGATGATGTAAATGCTATTTTGTCATCTTGTGACCGGTGGATCAAGTGTATTCCTTCACCGGATGATGTAAATGCTATTTTGTCATCTTGTGACCGGTGGATCAAGTGTATTCCTTCACCGGATGATGTAAATGCTATTTTGTCATCTTGTGACCGGTGGATCAAGTGTATTCCTTCACCGGATGATGTAAATGCTATTTTGTCATCTTGTGACCGGTGGATCAAGTGTATTCCTTCACCGGATGATGTAAATGCTATTTTGTCATCTTGTGACCGGTGGATCAAGTGTATTCCTTCACCGGATGATGTAAATGCTATTTTGTCATCTTGTGACCGGTGGATCAAGTGTATTCCTTCACCGGATGATGTAAATGCTATTTTGTCATCTTGTGACCGGTGGATCAAGTGTATTCCTTCACCGGATGATGTAAATGCTATTTTGTCATCTTGTGACCGGTGGATCAAGTGTATTCCTTCACCGGATGATGTAAATGCTATTTTGTCATCTTGTGACCGGTGGATCAAGTGTATTCCTTCACCGGATGATGTAAATGCTATTTTGTCATCTTGTGACCGGTGGATCAAGTGTATTCCTTCACCGGATGATGTAAATGCTATTTTGTCATCTTGTGACCGGTGGATCAAGTGTATTCCTTCACCGGATGATGTAAATGCTATTTTGTCATCTTGTGACCGGTGGATCAAGTGTATTCCTTCACCGGATGATGTAAATGCTATTTTGTCATCTTGTGACCGGTGGATCAAGTGTATTCCTTCACCGGATGATGTAAATGCTATTTTGTCATCTTGTGACCGGTGGATCAAGTGTATTCCTTCACCGGATGATGTAAATGCTATTTTGTCATCTTGTGACCGGTGGATCAAGTGTATTCCTTCACCGGATGATGTAAATGCTATTTTGTCATCTTGTGACCGGTGGATCAAGTGTATTCCTTCACCGGATGATGTAAATGCTATTTTGTCATCTTGTGACCGGTGGATCAAGTGTATTCCTTCACCGGATGATGTAAATGCTATTTTGTCATCTTGTGACCGGTGGATCAAGTGTATTCCTTCACCGGATGATGTAAATGCTATTTTGTCATCTTGTGACCGGTGGATCAAGTGTATTCCTTCACCGGATGATGTAAATGCTATTTTGTCATCTTGTGACCGGTGGATCAAGTGTATTCCTTCACCGGATGATGTAAATGCTATTTTGTCATCTTGTGACCGGTGGATCAAGTGTATTCCTTCACCGGATGATGTAAATGCTATTTTGTCATCTTGTGACCGGTGGATCAAGTGTATTCCTTCACCGGATGATGTAAATGCTATTTTGTCATCTTGTGACCGGTGGATCAAGTGTATTCCTTCACCGGATGATGTAAATGCTATTTTGTCATCTTGTGACCGGTGGATCAAGTGTATTCCTTCACCGGATGATGTAAATGCTATTTTGTCATCTTGTGACCGGTGGATCAAGTGTATTCCTTCACCGGATGATGTAAATGCTATTTTGTCATCTTGTGACCGGTGGATCAAGTGTATTCCTTCACCGGATGATGTAAATGCTATTTTGTCATCTTGTGACCGGTGGATCAAGTGTATTCCTTCACCGGATGATGTAAATGCTATTTTGTCATCTTGTGACCGGTGGATCAAGTGTATTCCTTCACCGGATGATGTAAATGCTATTTTGTCATCTTGTGACCGGTGGATCAAGTGTATTCCTTCACCGGATGATGTAAATGCTATTTTGTCATCTTGTGACCGGTGGATCAAGTGTATTCCTTCACCGGATGATGTAAATGCTATTTTGTCATCTTGTGACCGGTGGATCAAGTGTATTCCTTCACCGGATGATGTAAATGCTATTTTGTCATCTTGTGACCGGTGGATCAAGTGTATTCCTTCACCGGATGATGTAAATGCTATTTTGTCATCTTGTGACCGGTGGATCAAGTGTATTCCTTCACCGGATGATGTAAATGCTATTTTGTCATCTTGTGACCGGTGGATCAAGTGTATTCCTTCACCGGATGATGTAAATGCTATTTTGTCATCTTGTGACCGGTGGATCAAGTGTATTCCTTCACCGGATGATGTAAATGCTATTTTGTCATCTTGTGACCGGTGGATCAAGTGTATTCCTTCACCGGATGATGTAAATGCTATTTTGTCATCTTGTGACCGGTGGATCAAGTGTATTCCTTCACCGGATGATGTAAATGCTATTTTGTCATCTTGTGACCGGTGGATCAAGTGTATTCCTTCACCGGATGATGTAAATGCTATTTTGTCATCTTGTGACCGGTGGACTAAACCATCAAACAATAACCTTCGGCATCTGCCGATGACGTCAGCCGGAAGACTAAACCATCATACAACTATCCTTCGGCATCTGCCGATGACGTCAGCCGGAAGACTAAACCAACAAACAACTACCCTTCGGCATCTGCCGATGACGTCAGCCGGAAGACTAAACCATCATACAACTATCCTTCGGCATCTGCCGATGACGTCAGCCGGAAGACTAAACCAACAAACAACTACCCTTCGGCATCTGCCGATGACGTCAGCCGGAAGACTAAACCAACAAACAACTACCCTTCGGCATCTGCCGATGACGTCAGCCGGAAGACTAAACCAACAAACAACTACCCTTCGGCATCTGCCGATGACGTCAGCCGGAAGACTAAACCATCATACAACTATCCTTCGGCATCTGCCGATGACGTCAGCCGGAAGACTAAACCAACAAACAACTACCCTTCGGCATCTGCCGATGACGTCAGCCGGAAGACTAAACCATCATACAACTATCCTTCGGCATCTGCCGATGACGTCAGCCGGAAGACTAAACCATCATACAACTATCCTTCGGCATCTGCCGATGACGTCAGCCGGAAGACTAAACCATCATACAACTATCCTTCGGCATCTGCCGATGACGTCAGCCGGAAGACTAAACCATCAACAATTAACCTTCGGCATCTGCCGATGACGTCAGCCGGAAGACTAAACCAACAAACAACTACCCTTCGGCATCTGCCGATGACGTCAGCCGGAAGACTAAACCATCATACAACTATCCTTCGGCATCTGCCGATGACGTCAGCCGGAAGACTAAACCATCATACAACTATCCTTCGGCATCTGCCGATGACGTCAGCCGGAAGACTAAACCATCATACAACTATCCTTCGGCATCTGCCGATGACGTCAGCCGGAAGACTAAACCATCATACAACTATCCTTCGGCATCTGCCGATGACGTCAGCCGGAAGACTAAACCATCAACAATTAACCTTCGGCATCTGCCGATGACGTCAGCCGGAAGACTAAACCATCATACAACTATCCTTCGGCATCTGCCGATGACGTCAGCCGGAAGACTAAACCATCATACAACTATCCTTCGGCATCTGCCGATGACGTCAGCCGGAAGACTAAACCATCAACAATTAACCTTCGGCATCTGCCGATGACGTCAGCCGGAAGACTAAACCATCATACAACTATCCATCGGCCTCCACCAGTGGTAGAGTTTCGCGAAGCCATACATATCATTAACTCGGCCTCCACCAGTGGGAGAATTTCGTGAGTCCTACATATCATGAACTCGGCCTCCACCGTGGGAGATTTCGCGAGTTAATACCTAAACATTAGTCTTTTCCCCGTTTCTGCCACTTAATCATGGTTACACTTTACTTTTCCTGTTCTCTACTTAATCATACACGTGACATAATGCTATCGACATGAGGTTCATAGAGGAAAGTCATACCATACGGGACAAGTAGAACATCCTGTAACTTTATATTTACTTACACAACTTCTTTCATATCGTGGAAATAACAATCATAGTCAACAAGCTCAACGTCTCAGTGATTTCCTAGTACCCTTGCGGTGTAGGGCACCTAGTGGCCGGAAATCTTAACACATTCACTTTACCTGGATTCCTTAGCAATCCGAGCTTTCTTTCCTTTAAACTTCTTCACCTAACACATGTACCATTACCGTAGTTAAAACAAAGTTCCTTAATAGTCCTAATCATAAACCATCATAGGATCTAATAGCTAAAGTCATTCTGATTCCTCTGTTTGACACACTGCAGTCTGAAATCCGAAACTAGGTGGACAGGTTTTACCATTGATTAAATCCGAGTTGGTTACTAAAAATGCTCAGAATCGATTCGGGATGACATTTCTACTCTCAGATTTAAAAAGTCTTAAACTACTCGGCCACTGCTAAAAATCCGAACTCAGTGCCGAGCTGAAAACAGAGCTCTATTTACGAATGAATGACTACATTGTCCATTTCATACCTCGGGTGTGGATTTGCAGAGAAGAGCAAGCTCGAAACCAGCCGTCGGTAAAGGGAAGTTCTGGTAGCCGAGAGCAAGAACTTGGGAAAGAAGGAATCGCCGAGAGGGAATGTTGGCTACAGTGGTAATAAATGAGGTTTAAGGTTTCCATTTCCTATTTATACTAAATCCATCGATTTTAATTACAAAACTGCGACCCAACCTAGTTTCACACAACTTGTAATAAATTTGTCTTAACATTAAATTTAAATCATAAAGGTTAAATAAGAGGGTGACAATGAAAATGGTCAGAAAATCACCTGGGCGAAATGTCGGGTGTTACATCCACCCCTCCTTAAACAAAATTTTCGTCCTCGAAAATTGCTCAAGCAAACAACTCAGGATATTTGTGCAACATCTCCTGCTGTCCTTCCCATGTGGCTTCTTCAATGCCGTGATTTGTCCATAAAACTTTCACCAGTGGGATCTCTTTGTTCCTCAGAGTCTTGACTGCATATTCCAATATCTGTATCGGTTTCTCCTCATATTCCAGTGTCGGCTCTAAACTAATATCCAATGGCTGGATGACCTGCATCGGGTCACGCATGCACTTCCTTAACATTGACACATGGAAGACATTATGAACTTTATCCAACGATGGGGGCAGTTGCAGTCTGTAAGCCGTACTCCCGATTTTTGCCAAGACAGGGAAGGGTCCAATAAATCTAGGATTAAGTTTTCCCTTTTTGCCAAATCTTAAGAGTCCTCTGAATGGTGACACCTTTAAGAATACTTCATCTCCTACTGAAAACTCGAGTTCCCTTCTCCTTTGATCTGCATAACACTTCTGCCGGCTTTGTGCAGTCATCATTCTTTTCCGAATAGTGGCAATCTTATCTGACATTTGCTGCAGAATATCAGGTCCAAGAAGTTTTGTTTCACCAACCTCGTCCCAGTAAAGGGGTGACCTACATTTCCTACCATACAGTGCTTCATAAGGTGCCATACCGATGGTGGACTGATAACTGTTATTGTAGGAAAACTCAACTAGTGGTAAATGTCTGCTCCAAGTTGTCTGAAAGTCAAGTACACATGCTCTCAACATATCTTCGAGTATTTGAATCGTCCTTTCTGACTGGCCATCGGTCTGTGGGTGAAAAGCTGTGCTGAAAGATAACTTTGTACCTAATGTGCCTTGCAAACTTTTCCAGAATCGAGAGGTAAACCTGGGGTCACGGTCAGAGACAATGGATACTGGGATCCCATGCAACCTAATAATTTCCTGAACATAAAGATCAGCAAATTGGTCCATTGTATAGGTGGTCCTTACAGGTAAGAAATGGGCCGATTTCGTCAGTCTATCCACCACAACCCAAATACAATCATGCCCTTTTGTCGTCTTAGGTAGTCCTACAACAAAATCCATAGCTATATGTTCCCACTTCCATTCGGGAATAGGCAACGGCTGAAGAGTACCTCCTGGACGTTGGTGCTCGGCTTTGACTTGTTGGCATACCAAACAGGACTCTACATACTTAGCAACATCCCTTTTTAGGTTAGGCCACCAGTACTGTAACTTCAGGTCTCGGTACATCTTGGTGCAGCCAGGATGTACAGAAAAGGAAGAGGAGTGCGCCTCAGCCAAGATCAACTTACGCAATTCCACATCATTAGGAATGCACCACCGATTTCTAAACCTCAGGATCCCATCCTTGGAGAGACTGAACTCGGAGGTGGTGTCCTTCAACTTATCCATCATGCTGATATTTTCCACTGAATTCTTCTGCTGTGCATCCTTGATCTTTTCCAAAATTGTTGGTTGAATAGTTAACTCAGCGAGCAAGACTGATAACTCTGGAACTATCTCCAAGTCAAATTTCTGAACTTCTGTTCTTAAGGGTATAGACATGGTTGAAACCACGGGCTGCATTGTTGTTGACATCCTACTCAACGCATCAGCTACAGAGTTAGCCTTCCCGGGGTGATACTTGATCTCAAAATCGTAGTCCTTGACAAATTCCAACCAACGTCTCTGTCTCATGTTTAATTCCTTCTGTGTGAAGAGGTACTTTAGACTTTTATGGTCAGAAAACACCTCACATTGCTGTCCATATAAATAGTGTCTCAAAATCTTCAAGGCAAAAACAACAACAGCTAATTCTAGATCATGAGTGGGGTAATTTTGCTCGTAACTCTTTAGCTGCCTAGAAGCATACGCTATAACTTTACCCTCTTGCATCAGAACACAACCTAAACCGACTTTAGAAGCATCACAGTAAACACTAAATTTTCCTTCTTCGGTTGGGAGGGTCAATACAGGAGCTGTTGTTAACTTCAGTTTTAACGTCTGGAAGCTGTCTTCATAGGCTTCAGTCCAAGAATACTTAATGTCCTTCTTTGTTAAACCTGTCAGGGGTTTAGCTATCATGGAAAATCCCTTGATGAACTTCCTGTAATAGCCTGCCAATCCAAGGAAGCTGCGGACTTCGCTGGCATTCTTAGGTTGAGGCCAATCCTTTACTGCCTGAATTTTGGTCGGGTCCACAGATATGCCATTAGCAGAAACTACATGGCCAAGGAAATTAACCTTATCTAACCAAAACTCACACTTAGACAGCTTGGCGTAAAGTTGATGCTCCCTCAATGTCGTCAAAACTACTTTCAAATGTTCTTCATGGTCAGCCACAGTTCGGGAGTATATCAAGATATCATCTATGAATACAATCACAAACTTATCCAAATACTCACGAAACACACGGTTCATTAGATCCATAAAAGCGGCAGGGGCGTTTGTCAATCCAAACGACATGACTAAGAATTCATAATGTCCATAGCGGGTTCTGAAGGCTGTCTTTGGTATATCTCCTTCTTTAACCTTCAGTTGGTAATAACCCGAACGTAAATCTATCTTTGAAAATACCTTAGCTCCTTGCAATTGGTCAAACAAATCGTCAATCCTGGGTAAGGGGTACCTATTCTTGATTGTCAACTTATTTAGTTCCCTGTAGTCTATGCACATTCTAAGAGAACCATCCTTCTTCCTTACAAATAAGACTGGTGCACCCCAAGGAGAACTGCTGGGGCGAATAAATCCCTTGTCAACCAATTCCTGCAGTTGAACCTTCAATTCTTTCAACTCAACAGGTTCCATACGGTAAGGATTCTTAGATACAGGTGATACCTCGGGGTATGTATCAATTACAAACTCTATCTCTCTATCGGGTGGTATACCCGGTAAATCATCTAAAAATGCCTCAGGAAACTCTCGGACTATAGGAATATCCTGTAGCTCAATTTTATTCTTCACCCGGTCATCTATTACACTAGCCAGGTAGCTCTCACAACCTCCTCTCAGCATTCGGTATATTTCTAGTGAGGATATAATTGGTATATTACTTATTTTAGGAATAGCTTGGAAGGAATAATGGTTATCATTTGGGGGTCTAAAATCAACTATTCCAGATCGACAACTTATCGTGGCATGATGTCTAAATAACCAATCCATCCCTAATATCACTTCATACCCTTTTATGTCAATGACAATTAATTCTGCATAGATATTCTTATCCCCTAAGGACACGACGTCACCCTTAACAATCTGTTCTGAATGTAGGGACTTCCCTGATGGCAACACAACACTATATGACCTTTCAGCTGGTAAGGGTCCTATGCTATGTTTGCATACAAACAAGGTTGATATAAATGAGTGTGTGGCCCCTGTATCTATGAGTGTATAAGCAGCAAAACCACAGATCATGATGGTACCTGATATGACTGTATGTTGATCAGCTCCCTCATCTTCCATCAACGCATACACTCTGGGTACAACCCTTGCACGGTTCGGGTCTGGCGGCATGGGACAATCTCTGACCATGTGTTCGGTCTTATCACACCTGAAACACCGGCCAGAAAGCAGCTTGCACTCACCAGGGTGGTTCCTCTGACATGTAGGGCATAGAGGCGCCAGAGGTCTCTTTCCTTTTCCCTGGTCATCATTCTGGTTGAGGGACCTCTTCATTCCATGCTGTTGTTGCTGTGGTCCCCTGTTCTGTCGTGGCTGCCAACCTTTGTTCTGACGTGGTGGCGGCTGAGTGTCCTTCATGAGTTTCTTTGGCTGTTCGCGCTGTGCATATGCTATCATTTCTGCCTCTTCTAGCTCCAAGGCCTTAGCCGTCACTTCACCATAAGGTACATCATGTATCCCGGCAGTCTTCACTTTCATGTACAGACTTGGCTTCAGTCCTTGAACAAACTGGTAAATCTTATCTTCCTCATCCTCAATCATACGGGGAGCAAACCGTGATAAATAATCAAATTCACATATATAATCCGTCACAGAGCCAGTTTGTCGTAGATTCATAAACTCCTTCTTCTTGTTGGCCCGAACAGTCCTATTGAAGTACTTGTCAAAGAAGGCGGTCTTGAACATCCCCCAGGTCATAGTCTCGGCATTAGCGGTGTTCTGGATCGAGTCCCACCAATGCCTTGCACTTAACTCCAAATGAAAGACAGCATAGGTGACCTTATCCCCTTCGTCAACCTTTGCATACTTAAACATGTCTTCAATCTTTCGGATCCACTCCTCAGCATGAATAGGATCTGAAACATACCCATTAAACATCGGGGGTCGAAGCCGGTGAAAGCGCTCACCCCCATGATCATGAGTTGCGTTAGTACTGGAGTTGCCTTGTTCTTCTCTAGCTGTCATCAGTCGTTCTATCTGGTGAGATTGGCGCATGACCAACTCAGTCAACTGAGCAATAGCATTGCTATCCTCATTGGTCTCTCTCTGTTGACCTCTAACCATCTTGGGATTCCTAGACAAATCATTACAGGCATAACTTAACTTAATGACATACATGAAATCATAAACACTTACAGTTGCTGAGGTGTGCTCAAGTGACAGTCAGTGCTGGAAGGCAGTCTGCAGAATCGGTTTTAGAACCTGGTTTTGCTTTGATACCACAATTGTAACGACCCCGGCCAGGAGCCGTCACGTGTTCATATCCTTTCATTAATCGTTTGCTTGACTTTTACTATTATTACATTCACTTACTATCTCTCAACAGACTTTCACATTTTACATATATATATATTTTTCTAAACTGGTAATAGAGACGCAGAACCATTAAGGAAGACGAACCCTCTCATGCCCGACTTCCCACGCCTCGTCGGCTCAAACTTTCACAGAGTCGAGCGACTGGACTCGGTCATCGGTTTCTTGACAATTTCGGGAAAAGAGGAAGTGCCCTCAATTCTCTTAACATAATACCACTCGGGTTTGCATGGGTTGCATGCGTTGACAACCCTCAGAAACTTAGTCGTCCGGTCATCACGTGCATTACGCGTGACTCGCTTAACATCACCTAAAAAGAGACATCTTCCGGTGGGCACGTGGGCCTCGCGTGCTAAATTAAAACATCTTCCGGTCACTAAACGACAAAAACACATTTTATATCTTCCGGTCGCTCAACGACCAAAACACATTTTACATCTTCCGGTCGCTAAACGACAAACACATTTTACATCTTCCGGTCGCTAAACGACAAAACACATTTTACATCTTCCGGTCGCTAAACGACAAAACACATTTTACATCTTCCGGTCGCTAAACGACAAAACACATTTTACATCTTCCGGTCGCTAAACGACAAAACACATTTTACATCTTCCGGTCGCTAAACGACAAAACACATTTTACATCTTCCGGTCGCTAAACGACAAAACACATTTTACATCTTCCGGTCGCTAAACGACAAAACACATTTTACATCTTCCGGTCGCTAAACGACAAAACACATTTTACATCTTCCGGTCGCTAAACGACAAAACACATTTTACATCTTCCGGTCGCTAAACGACAAAACACATTTTACATCTTCCGGTCGCTAAACGACAAAACACATTTTACATCTTCCGGTCGCTAAACGACAAAACACATTTTACATCTTCCGGTCGCTAAACGACAAAACACATTTTACATCTTCCGGTCGCTAAACGACAAAACACATTTTACAACACATTTTACATCTTCCGGTGACGTCATCTGGAAGACTAAACCATCATACAACTATCCTTCGGCATCTGCCGATGACGTCAGCCGGAAGACTAAACCAACAAACAACTACCCTTCGACATCTGCCGATGACGTCAGCCGGAAGACTAAACCATCAAACAATTAACCTTCGGCATCTGCCGATGACGTCAACCGGAAGATTGCCTCATCCAGCTTCCGTCTTACGGTAGAGAACACTAAATCATCAAAGGACTCCTTCCAACTGAAAGAAAACACAACTCATCCAAATGCATATAACGGAAAACTTAAGTAACAGATCATTTATAATCTATATAATCATTCCCTGACTCAGTGATCCACTAGACAGTTTCAAAGCTCAACGTTTTAAAATAATCTCATCCTACTTAAACTACCATATCCTTTAACATACTGTAACATAAGAGTCTTAACCAGGGGTCGTAAATCGCCTCTCCAGTCCCGCACTGTCACCTTGAGCATCCTCCAGCAACCAGCCTTAAGCATCCTCTTTGAACATAACATCCTCACCTGAACCTTCTTCACCTACACCATAAGGTTTAACTATAAGCCTAATGCTTAGTAAGGAATGCATGCTGACAGATATACATGAGTACACAATTTAAAGAGACATAAGTTCATAAACCATTCATCATTCGTGTTCATCTTTATCATTTACATAACATGTATTAAGGCAGGGAACGAGGGAGGAAGACAGGGGTACATAGTCATTTGCCTATCGCGGCAGTCATACATAATCATTTGCCTATCGCGGCAATCATAATACGTCACTCGGCCTCCCCCAGTGGGAGAATTCGCGAGCCATACATATCATTAACTCGGCCTCCACCAGTGGGAGATTTCGCGAGCCATACATATCATTAACTCGGCCTCCACCAGTGGGAGATTTCGCGAGCCATACATATCATTAACTCGGCCTCCACCAGTGGGAGATTTCGCGAGTCATACATATCATTAACTCGGCCTCCACCAGTGGGAGATTTCGCGAGTCATACATAACATAGTCTTTTCCCCGTTCTGCACTTAATCATGGTTACATTTACTTTTCATGTTCTCTACTTAATCATAAACGTGGACATAATGCATAGACATGAGGTTCATAGAGAAAAGTCATACCATAAGGACAAGTAGAACATCCTGTAACTTTACATTTACTTACACAACTTCTTCATATCGTGGAAATAACAAATCATAGTCAACAAGCTAACGTCTCAGTGATTTCCTAGTACCCTTGCGGTGTAGGGCCCTAGTGGCCGGAAATCTTAACACATTCACTTACCTGGATTCCTTAGCAATCCGAGCTTCTTTCCTTTAAACTTCTTCACCTAAAACATGTACATTACAGTAGTTAAAACAAAGTCCTAATAGTCCTAATCATAAACCATCCTAGGATCTAATAGCTAAAGTCATTCCGATTTCTCTGTTTGACACACTGCAGTCTGAAATCCGAAACTAGGTGGACAGGTTTTACCATTGATTAAATTCGAGTTGGTTACTTAAAATGCTCAGAATCGATTCGGGATGACATTTCTACTCTCAGATTTAAAAAGTCTTAAACTACTCGGCCACTGCTAAAAATCTGAACTCAGTGCCGAGCTGAAAACAGAGCTCTATTTACGAATGAATGACTACATTGTCCATTTCATACCTCGGGTGTGGATTTGCAGAGAAGAGCAAGCTCGAAACCAGCCGTCGGTAAAGGGAAGTTCTGGTAGCCGAGAGCAAGAACTTGGGAAAGAAGGAATCGCCGAGAGGGAATGTCGGCTACATTGGTAATAAATGAGGTTTAAGGTTTCCATTTCCTATTTATACTAAATCCATCGATTTTAATTACAAAACTGCCACCCAACCTAGTTTCACACAACTTGTAATAAATTTGTCTTAACGTTAAATTTAAATCATAAAGGTTAAATAAGAGGGTGACAATGAAAATGGTCAGAAAATCACCTGGCCGAAATGTCGGGTGTTACATAGTCGCTCGACTCTGTGAAAGTTTGAGCCGACGAGGTGTAGGAAGTCGAGTCACGAGAGGGTTTGTCTTCCTTGATGGTTCTGTGTCTCTGTTTTCAGTTTAGTAAAAAAAAAAGGAGGATATGCGAATGTAAATGATTGTCGAGAAATAGGAAAGATGAAATAATAGTAAAAGTTAAGTAAACGATTAATAAAAGATTATGATTTCGTGGCGATCCTTCTCGGGTTGTTACAATCATACTCTGTATTTTCCTCTACACCTCTTGATATTAACTTCAGATTTAATCCTTGTGAGAGTGTAGTCTGTGTTTGATTTTACAAACTCAAAATCTGTATAAGGCAGTGGATTGACGCCCGTCAAGTTCAATTCAGATATGTAAAAGGCAGTTGATCGGAGCCCAGAATTCCGATCTGTTTATTCTCGTGAGGAGAAGGTTAAGAATCTTCAAGGGGGAGCCTTGGAGCGTGGACGTAGGCAAGCTTGGTCGAACCACGTTAAAAACTGTGGTGTCAATTTCTCTCTCTCTCTCTCTTATTTACTGTTTGCTTATTAACTGTGTTCTAACCAGTTAGTAACAAAAGAGAAATTTGAATAGTTTTATAAATTAATTAAAAGTCTAATTCACCCCCCTCTTAGACAATCTCGATCTTACAATTGGTATCAGAGCAAGGTTGAATATTGTCTAAGTTGTTTATCTAGAAAATATTGTGATATTTGAAATGGCATTCAACAAACACTCTACACAAATGGAAGGTCAATCTACCACTAGACCTCCATTTTTCGATGGTAATGATTATGTTTACTGGAAATCTAGGATGAGAATCTATGTTCAGGCTATGGACTATGACATATGGAATAACATAGAAAATGGTCCATACATTGCTACTAAAACAGAGAATGGTGTTAGGATCCCCAAAGCTTCACACGAACTAAATGATACTGACAAAAAGAACCTGAGCCTAAATGCCAAGGCAATAAACACCTTGTACTGTGCTCTAAATAGAGACGAATTTAATAGAGTACAAGGGTGTGAGAGTGCTCAAGAAATTTGGCACTTATTAGAGATCACACACGAAGGCACAAACCAGGTTAAAGAGAGTAAATTGAGCATGTTAGTTCATGAATATGAACTGTTTTCCATGAAAAAAGGAGAAACCATTAGTTCTATGTTTACTCGATTTACTAACATCACTAATGGTCTTAAAGCTCTTGGTAAGATTTACTCAGGTGAAGAACAGGTAAGGAAACTTCTGAGATGCCTACCGAGAGCATGGCAACCAAAGGTGACTGCCATTCAGGAAGCAAAGGATTTTAAAGCTCTAAAGCTTGAGGAGCTCATTGGATCTCTCATGACGCTTGAGATCACAATGAGGTCAAACGAGAAGGAAGACCTTAAGGAAAAGGAGGCTACAAAAAGAAAAGATATTGGTATGAAAGCCTCCTCCAGTAAACAAGAGCTATCTGAGGAAGAAGAAGAAGAAGAAGATGAGGATATAGCCCTCATTACAATGAGGTTCAGCAAATTCCTCCAGAGAAAGAGAATGCAAGGAATGAGATTTCCAAAGGTTGAGAAATCTCAAAAAGAGAAGGAGATCACCTGTTTTGGGTGTGGCAAGCCTGGCCACATGAAGGCAGACTATCCACAGGCCAAGAAATATCCCAAGAAATTTAAGAAGAAGGCTATGAAGGCCACTTGGGATGATAGTGATGGTGACACCTCCTCTTCAGAAGATGAGGAAGTTACCAATCTATGCTTTATGGCACACGAGGATAAGGTTAGTTCTCCTTCTTCCAGTATTTTAAGTGATAGTGAAAGTGATAGTGAAAGTGATAATGAAGTTGTGAACTAATAGATGCATTTAATGAATTGGTGAAACAATTTAGCATGTTAAAGGCCAAATACAATTTGTTGAAAAAGGACAATGCTGGTCTAATAGAGAAGCATGCCAAGGAAACTAATCTGTTTGAAAAGGAAATCACTGAACTTAAGAAAAAAAATGAGTCTTTGAATAAACTTATTCTTTGGTTCTCAAATGGTAGCAAAAACCTAACACTGCTGATAGAAAATCATAGAGCTACTCATGATAAAGCAGGTATAGGATATGATAAGTTCAATAAAAGAAAAGTTTTTAAGAATTTCTTTGTCAAACCGTCCACTTGTCATGCATGTAATGAAGTAGGACATAAATCTTTTGAGTGTCCTTTAAAATCAAACAAAAAAAAAAAAAAAAAAAAAAAAAAAAAAAAAAAAAAAAAAAAAAAAAAAAAAAAAAAAAAAAAAAAAAAAAAAAAAAAAAAAAAAAAAAAAAAAAAAAAAAAAAAAAAAAAAAAAAAAAAAAAAAAAAAAAAAAAAAAAAAAAAAAAAAAAAAAAAAAAAAAAAAAAAAAAAAAAAAAAAAAAAAAAAAAAAAAAAAAAAAAAAAAAAAAAAAAAAAAAAAAAAAAAAAAAAAAAAAAAAAAAAAAAAAAAAAAAAAAAAAAAAAAAAAAAAAAAAAAAAAAAAAAAAAAAAAAAAAAAAAAAAAAAAAAAAAAAAAAAAAAAAAAAAAAAAAAAAAAAAAAAAAAAAAAAAAAAAAAAAAAAAAAAAAAAAAAAAAAAAAAAAAAAAAAAAAAAAAAAAAAAAAAAAAAAAAAAAAAAAAAAAAAAAAAAAAAAAAAAAAAAAAAAAAAAAAAAAAAAAAAAAAAAAAAAAAAAAAAAAAAAAAAAAAAAAAAAAAACTGGTAGTAAACTTCAATGGGTTCCTAAGGGAACCAGACCTAACTCTAGGACCCAAAAGGTTTGGGTACCAAAGAAGACAACTTGATCTTCTGTTTTGCAGGTTGATTGTTCTCCTGAAAGAAATCAATGGTACCTCGACAGTGGATGCTCGAGGCATATGACAGGAGACTCAACCAAGTTTGCAGTTGTCAACAAGAAGAAAGGAAGTGTTACTTTTGGTGGAAACCAAAAAGGGAAAATTGTTGGCATCGGCAACATAGGTAACAGCATTAATCCTATTATTGAGAATGTTTTATTAGTTGATGGATTAAAGCATAATTTACTTAGTATTAGCCAGTTATGTGATAAAGGTTATACAGTGATTTTTAAGTCAAATTCTTGCTTGATTGAAGATGCTTCAAATGGCAAAATTCTGTTTTCTGGCTATAGGAAAGAAAATATTTATATTATTGACTTAGAGGATATTGTTATATCTGATGAAAAATGCTTTACTGTGAATTCTTCTAATGACTGCTGGACCTGACATAGGAGATTAGGTCACGTAGGGATGGATACCTTAGCTAAGATTACTAAGGATAATTTAGTTAGAGGGATTCCTAAGATATCCTTTGAAAAAGATAAGGTCTGTGAGGCTTGTCAAATGGGCAAGCAGATCAAATCCTCTTTTAAATCTAATAGTGCAATCTCTACCTCTAAGCCTCTCCAACTCCTTCACATGGACCTCTTCGGTCCTTCTAATATAGCAAGCTTAGGAGGCAAATTCTATGCCTTTGTCATTGTTGACACTTTTCTAGATATACTTGGGTTTATTTTCTGAAGTCTAAGGATGAGACTTTTGATACCTTTTCTAGCTTTAGGAAAAGAGTTCAAAATGAAAAGGAGCTCACCATTGTTACTATTCGTAGTGATCATGGTGGAGAATTTGAAAATGAGAGATTTGAACTCTTGTGTCTCAAGCATGGGATTGAGCACAATTTTTCCTCCCCTAGAACCCCTCAGCAAAATGGTGTTGTTGAGAGGAAAAATAGGTCCCTCCAAGAGCTAGCTCGAACTATGCTTAATGAAAACTCTCTTCCTAAGTATTTCTGGGCTGAAGTTGTTGCAACAGCCTGTTATGTGCTAAATCGGGTCTCCATAAGACCTATTCTTGAGAAAACTCCCTATGAGCTTTGGAATGACTAAATTCCTTCTGTTAAGTACTTTAGAGCCTTTGGTAGCAAGTGCTTCATTCTCAACACTAAGGATAACTTAGGAAAATTCGATTCCAAATCTGATCTTGGAATTTTTCTTGGTTATTCTCTTACTAGTAAAGCATATAGAGTATTCAATAAGAGAACTCTAGTAGTAGAGGAATCAGTTCATGTTAACTTTGATGAGTCCCCTCAACCCACAATCAATGTGGATGAGGATGTCACTTTGGAAAATCATTTGGACTCTCTTTCCTTAGAAAAATCCTCAGATTCACTACAAGTAGAAAAATCCTTAGAACCCTCCTCTACTTCTCTAGATATTGTTCTTGTCAAGGATGAAAATCCTACTCTCCCTAGAGATTGGAAATATGTCAGAAACCATCCAATAGATGAAGTCTTAGGTGATCCTTCATTAGGAGTAAAGACTAGATCCTCTCTTAGGAATCTCTGTGCCAATATGGCATTTATTTCTCAAGTAGAGCCTAAGAAGTTTGAAGAGGCCGAGAATGATGAGTATTGGATTTTAGCTATGCAAGAAGAGCTAAATCAATTTGAAAGGAGCAAGGTATGAGAACTTGTTCCACGGCCTAAGGATCATCCCATTATTGGAACTAAATGGGTTTATAAGAATAAATTGGATAAAAATGAGATTGTTGTGAGAAACAAGGCTAGACTAGTTGCTAAGGGATACTCTCAAGAAGAGGGTATTGATTTTGAGGAATCTTTTGCCCATGTAGCTAGATTAGAGTCAATTAGGATGCTCCTTGCTTTTACTTGCTACAAAAACTTCACACTCTTTCAAATGGATGTAAAGAGTGCATTCTTAAATGGTTTTATTACAGAAGAAGTTTATGTTGAGCAACCCTTAGGTTTTGAAGCTTTTGACAAACCCGACCATGTCTATAAATTAAGGAAAGCTCTCTATGGTCTTAAACAGGCTCCTAAAGCTTGGTATGATAGGTTGAGGAACTTCCTTGAGGAAAGGAATTTCAAAAAGGGTAACACCGACTCAACTCTATTTACCATGCAAAAGGATAAGGATATTCTGTTAGTTCAAATTTATGTCGATGACATTATTTTTGGTTCAACTAATGTCAACATGTGTAATGAGTTTTCCTCCCTCATGCAAAGTGAATTTGAGATGAGTATGATGGGGGAGTTAAAATTCTTCTTAGGATTTCAGATTAGCCAATCTCCTGATGGAATTTTCTTTTGCCAAGAAAAATACATCAAGGATCTCTTAAAGAAATTTGGTTTAGAATCTGTCAAATCTTCTAGAACTCCCATGAGTACCATAACCAAATTGGACAAAGATGAAAATGGTATATGTGTGGACATTAAGAAATATCGTGGCATGATTGGATCCTTGTTATATCTGACTGCTAGTAGGCCAGATATTCTATTTAGTGTTTGTCTTTGTGCTAGATTTCAAGCTGCCCCTAAGGAGTCTCATTTAACTGCTGTAAAAAGGATTTTTAAATATTTAAGTGGAACTCCTGACTTAGGGTTATGGTATCCTAAAGGTACTTCTTTCGATCTAATCGGATACTCAGATTCTGATTATGCTGGAAGTCTAGTAGATAGGAAAAGCACCAGTGGAACCTGTCAATTCCTTGGTGAATCTCTTGTTTCCTGGTACTCTAAGAAACAGAACTCTGTTGCATTGTCAACTGCTGAGAGTGAATATATTGCTGCAGGCAGTTGCTGTGCACAAATGCTTTGGATGAAGCAAACTCTAGAAGACTATAATCTGTTTTATGATAGGATTCCTATTAGGTGTGACAAAACCAGTGCAATTAACATTTTCAAAAATCCTATCCAGCACTCTAGAACTAAGCATATTGATGTTAGATATCACTTCATTCGTGATCATGTTCAAAGAGGAGATATATCCTTAGAATTTGTTAATTCAGCAGACCAACTAGCAGACATCTTTACCAAGCCTTTGGATGAAAAATCTTTCAATAATATTAGAATAAGGTTAGGCCTCATTCGGGTAGATAAAAACTAAGATTATTTCTCTGTTGGTGAATCTTGTGTAATAGAGCTGTTTTTAGTTGTGAGGGCATCGGTAGAAGCAATGTTGTTCAATGGGCATCGGAAGATGCATATGCATCGGTAGAAGCAGTGTTGTTCATATGAGCATCGGAAGATGCACATCTATCAGTAGGAATCAGATGATGCACTTTCAATCTTCCGACACGTGTGACCCATCGAACTAATGGTCGTACACGTGTGACTTCATCTCATCGGGCGATGCCCTACTCTTTTTAAACTCTGTTTCTTCTCAAAGACGCTTCACATTTCGTGCTCTTTTTGAAAACCTCTGCCCTACCAGTTCTCTCTCTCTCTCGCAAGTCCTATTCCTTCAATGGAGTTTCCGGGTTCATCTTCTCGCGCTGCTAAGGAACCGGCCAAGAAGAAGGCCAAAGTATCAGCACGTCCTCCCAGAGAGATTCCTCGTGCCAAAGAGTGGCCATCTCTCTTCTTTCTCTCTAAGGCTGCTAAGTTAAGGTACCATGAAGACTATAGGTACAAAACTTTAATCCCCAGTCGAGGGATTTACTTTGATGATTTAGTTGGAATGAATATTATAGAACCCTTGAAGGATCTCGGGTTATTAGGTTTATTTGAAGTAGAATCATACTATTACCCTGAGGCAATCAGAATGTTCTATGCAAATATGAGTTTTACTTCGGATTTCTCTATTATAAGGAGCTATGTGTATAGCAAACATATAGAGATTACCGCCCAGTTCATAAATGCCCTTTTGGCATGCTCCCATTTAGATAGCCGTTTTTCCAGTACATGACCGGCTCTGAGCCCCCTTTCTTTGGTACAACTGAGGGTCTAAGTTTTCTTCAGCTTATAGTTCTTGACCCAAATCATACCCCAGATCCTCTTAAAGGCAAACACCTGACTGCAAGAGCCAGGTTGTTTCATCAGATGATAGGATACAATATTATTCCTAAGGGTGGTCATCATGATGAGGTGAGTGCAATGGAGCTTTTTGTTCTGTTTGCACTGTATCAAAAGGCCCCCTTCAATCTTGGATATTTTGTAGTTCGAAGGATGATTCAGGCTGTGACATCCAGAGCTACCTCCTTTCCTTATAATCTGCTGCTCATGAAGATTTTTATGCATCTTGAGGTTGTCTTTCCAAAGGATGAAGACCCCTTTCGTCTTCAACCCACAAGTTTCTATTCCAAAACCACTTTGGCCAAAATGAGAATAAAGAGAACCAGAACTGGGGAGCTTGTTTTGAATGCTCCTAAGAGAAATACTGCTAAGGCCGCAGTTGCAAAAAAGGGGAAGAGAAAACTTATCTTGTCAGAGGAGTCCACTGCTGAAGGAGGGGATGACTCTGAGATACCTGCCTTTGGTAATTCCCCTTCTCAATCTCAGGCTTCTAGCTTCCAACCTCCTCCTCTAGTGCGAAGGCGTCGTGCCCCTATCTCTAGAGCCCATGTTTCAGAGGCAATCTCTACTCCTTCATCTGTGCCTCTACCCTTTCCAGAGAATCCTCCATCTCCTCCACCTGCCCTTCTATTACCGGCTCTGCCTCCTGCTCCTCCATCTCCAGTCCAACAGGATATTGCTCCTCCATCACCTGTCCCACCACCTCCTTTAGTCAAATTACCTCCTCCAAGTCCAACTGCTTCTCAAGTCCCAATCCCTTCACCACCTTCACCTGCACTTTTGATGCCTTCACTACCTGCCCTTCCACCTATCCCCCTCACTCCTCAAGTACCAGTATTCTCACCCATTCCCTCAGTACTACCTGCCACCCCTCTAACTTATCAGAGGAGATTTTCGATGAGTGAGACTCAGTATAATGAGCTGAATGCTTCTATTGACCGCATTAAGACTGCTCTCAGCTCCATTGAAAGTAGGATTGAACAGTCTCTTGATGCCAAGCTAGCCAAGAATCAAAAAGACATCCGCACAGATTTAGATACAGGTCTTGGTTTGTTGTCTCAGAAAGTGGATGCTGATAGGCGAATGGTTGTCAGGGAACTTGAGTCACTCCGATCTTCAATTGACAATCTGACTCCTGCACCCGAACCTGATTAATCTAGTTCAATCAGTGTCTCAGAGGCTTGTTATGAAGATCTCTTTCTTCCATTTTCCTGGCCTGAAGTTTATGAAGATGTGCGTTTCATGTCGCTGGATCTTCAGGAGGCTGAATTTGCATTCTCTCCTCCTGATGCGTCTACTGCTGGTCCTTCTGTCGACACTCCTCCATGTATGGACATGGTGGTGTATCAAGGCCCCTCTACCTCTGCTGCTCCTCAGCCAGAGACTACTCCATGCCTGGAACTCGTACCTTATCAACCACTCATCTCTCTTGATATTCACTCACTTCCAGCACTTGTCGATGCTTATCTCAATTCGAACTGTGAAGTGCCCGCTTGGATTAGCCAAGCTTTTTGGACACATTTTGTAGCCTTCTTTAAATAAAATACTTGATTTAATGTGTACACATTTCTTGATTTACTACTGCCATTACTCTGATGGTTTTCTGAATTGTGTTGAATCCATTAGTTCTGTTGTCTCTCTGATTATTAATTTTTTATTTTTGATAATGTCAATGGGGGAGAACATATTTGATTAAATGATGCTGCTTGAGAAATTACTCAGCTATGCTATGAATAGTGTATGATATACTATGAATAGTTATTCTTTGGAAAACTGGAATGATATTGGAACATATGCATGTGTTGTGGGGGAGCTAGGATTATGGGGGAGAGTGACTTAATCAAATTAAATTTTTTCATCATAAAAAAGGGGGAGATTGTTGACTTAAATGATGTTGAAGTCTAAATATGTTTTTTGATGATGTGTTTGAATGGTTAATATTGTAATTTGATTATGTTAAGTGAATGAGAATAACGAATATGTTGACTTAAATGATGTTTAAGTCTAATATGTTTTTTGATGATGTGTTTGAATGGTATATTGTAATTTGTTATGTTAATTGATGATTATGTTAAGTGAATGAGAATAACGAATATGTTGACTTAAATGATGTTGAAGTCTAAATATGTTTTTTGATGATGTGTTTGAATGGTTAATATTGTAATTTGATTATGTTAAGTGAATGAGAATAACGAATATGTTGACTTAAATGATGTTTAAGTCTAAATATGTTTTTTGATGATGTGTTTGAATGGTTAATATTGTAATTTGATTATGTTAAGTGAATGAGAATAACGAATATGTTGACTTAAATGATGTTGAAGTCTAAATATGTTTTTTGATGATGTGTTTGAATGGTTAATATTGTAATTTGATTATGTTAAGTGAATGAGAATAACGAATATGTTGACTTAAATGATGTTGAAGTCTAAATATGTTTTTTGATGATGTGTTTGAATGGTTAATATTGTAATTTGATTATGTTAAGTGAATGAGAATAACGAATATGTTGACTTAAATGATGTTTAAGTCTAAATATGTTTTTTGATGATGTGTTTGAATGGTTAATATTGTAATTTGATTATGTTAAGTGAATGAGAATAACGAATATGTTGACTTAAATGATGTTGAAGTCTAAATATGTTTTTTGATGATGTGTTTGAATGGTTAATATTGTAATTTGATTATGTTAAGTGAATGAGAATAACGAATATGTTGACTTAAATGATGTTTAAGTCTAAATATGTTTTTTGATGATGTGTTTGAATGGTTAATATTGTAATTTGATTATGTTAAGTGAATGAGAATAACGAATATGCATTAGTAATTTAATCTGTTGGAAATGCCTTTGGAAAGGGTATTTTAGTTGTTTAACAATCGTGATTAAGTGTACAGGGCTGAAAACTCATCTGTCGATGAGTTGTTAAAAATAGACATACACCGATCGCTAAACGACAAAGCAAAGAAGGCTTCTGCGGATGGCCTTCATCTACCGATCGATAAAACGACAAAAGAAGAAGTTGTTCAAAGCCTACTTCAACCGATCGCTAGACGACATATACCGATGGAGTTTAATGCTGCTTTTGCCGATGGCATTTGAAGCTACTCCTACCGATGGCGGTTCAACGTTTATAATACAACACATACCGATGCCGGTTCAGCTCGTTAAAGCAGCACATGCTGATGGCGCTTTCAAGCTGTTCCTGCCGATGAACTTTCAAGATGCATCTGCCGATGACTTTTCAGAATACATCTGCCGATGGATTTTTAGAATACATCTGCCGATGGCTTTTCAAAATACATCTGCCGATGGCTTTTCAGAATACATCAGCGATGGCTTTTCAGAATAGCCGATGGCTTTTCAGAATACATCTGCCGATGGCTTTTCAGAATACATCTGCCGATGGCTTTTCAGAATACATCTGCCGATGGCTTTTCAGAATACATCTGCCGATGGCTTTTCAGAATACATCAGCCGATGGCTTTTCAGAATACATCAGCCGATGGCTTTTCAGAATACATCTGCCGATGGCTTTTCAGAATACATCTGCCGATGGATTTTTAGAATACATCTGCCGATGGCTTTTCAAAATACATCTGCCGATGGCTTTTCAGAATACATCAGCCGATGGCTTTTCAGAATACATCTGCCGATGGCTTTTCAGAATACATCAGCCGATGGCTTTTCAGAATACATCTGCCGATGGCTTTTCAGAATACATCAGCCGATGGCTTTTCAGAATACATCAGCCGATGGCTTTTCAGAATACATCAGCCGATGGCTTTTCAGAATACATCTGCCGATGGCTTTTCAGAATACATCTGCCGATGGCTTTTCAGAATACATCTGCCGATGGCTTTTCAGAATACATCTGCCGATGGCTTTTCAGAATACATCTGCCGATGGCTTTTCAGAATACATCTGCCGATGGCTTTTCAGAATACATCTGCCGATGGCTTTTCAGAATACATCTGCCGATGGCTTTTCAGAATACATCAGCCGATGGCTTTTCAGAATACATCTGCCGATGGCTTTTCAGAATACATCAGCCGATGGCTTTTCAGAATACATCTGCCGATGGCTTTTCAGAATACATCAGCCGATGGCTTTTCAGAATACATCTGCCGATGGCTTTTCAGAATACATCTGCCGATGGCTTTTCAGAATACATCTGCCGATGGCTTTTCAGAATACATCAGCCGATGGCTTTTCAGAATACATCTGCCGATGGCTTTTCAGAATACATCAGCCGATGGCTTTTCAGAATACATCAGCCGATGGCTTTTCAGAATACATCAGCCGATGGCTTTTCAGAATACATCTGCCGATGGCTTTTCAGAATACATCTGCCGATGGCTTTTCAGAATACATCTGCCGATGGCTTTTCAGAATACATCTGCCGATGGCTTTTCAGAATACATCTGCCGATGGCTTTTCAGAATACATCAGCCGATGGCTTTTCAGAATACATCAGCCGATGGCTTTTCAGAATACATCTGCCGATGGCTTTTCAGAATACATCAGCCGATGGCTTTTCAGAATACATCTGCCGATGGCTTTTCAGAATACATCTGCCGATGGCTTTTCAGAATACATCTGCCGATGGCTTTTCAGAATACATCTGCCGATGGCTTTTCAGAATACATCTGCCGATGGCTTTTCAGAATACATCTGCCGATGGCTTTTCAGAATACATCTGCCGATGGCTTTTCAGAATACATCTGCCGATGGCTTTTCAGAATACATCAGCCGATGGCTTTTCAGAATACATCTGCCGATGGCTTTTCAGAATACATCAGCCGATGGCTTTTCAGAATACATCTGCCGATGGCTTTTCAGAATACATCACGATGGCATTTTGAAGATACTCATACGATAGCTCTTTAAAGCTGCTTCCACCGATGATCTTCCGCCAGAATTCAAAATAGCCGCGAAGCTACAGTGACGTCGTTTTCAGCATTAACTCCAGAACTTTAATGGCGATGACGACTTGCAACTACAGACGGCAACGACTACCTGAACTAATACGGATGCTTCCCAACGGTAACATTTTCCATTTGAAGAAAGAAGCATTCAATTCTGAGCTAAAAAAATAAGACAGAGTATTTAAGCCAAGGTTAGAGCACGAAGATCCAACTTTTGTGAATTTTATTATTGAGCCCTAACTTGCGAAAGTATCATACTCTGTATTTTCCTCTACACCTCTTGATATTAACTTGAGATTTAATCCTTGTGAGAGTGTAGTCTGTGTTTGATTTTACAAACCCAAAATCTGTATAAGGCAGTGGATTGACGCCCGTCAAGTTCAATCCAGATCTGTAAAAGGCAGTTGATCGGAGCCTGGAATTCCGATCTGTTTATTCTCGTGAGGAGAAAGTTAAGAATCTTCAAGGGGGAGCCTTGGAGCGTGGACGTAGGCAAGCTTGGCCGAACCACGTTAAAAACTGTGGTGTCAATTTTTCTCTCTCTCTCTCTTATTTACTGTTTGCTCATTTGCTGTGTTCTAACCAGTTAGTAACAAAAGAGAAATTTGAATAGTTTCATAAATTAATTAAAAGTCTAATTCACCCCCCTCTTAGACAATCTCGATCTTACAGTTTCAAGTTGCTTCTGCCGATAGTGTTTTAAAGCTGCTTCAATCGGTGATCTTCCGTCAGAATTCAAAATAACAGCGAAGCAACAGTGACGTCGTTTTCAGTCTTAACTCCAGAGCATTAATGGCGACGACGAACAGCAATTACAAATGCAACGAATATCTGCTTAAGTACGGATGCTTCCCAACGGTAACATTTTTCCATTTGTAGAAAGAAGCATTCAACTATGTGAGGCAGAAATCAGACAGAGTATTTAAGCCGAGGTTAGAGCACGAAGGAACAAATTTTGCGAAAATTAGCTTTGAGCCCTAACGTGCGATTCATCATACTTTGTATTTTTAATCTACATCTCTCGATTCCCAAACTTGAGAATTTGTTTTGAGAGTTTGTAGTTTGTTGTGTTCATTCACTCAAATCTGTAAAACCTGAAAGGCAGTGGATTGACACCCGTGAAGTTCAATCCAGAATTGTAAGGCTGTAGATCGACGCCCGTGAAGCTCGATCTGGAATTCTCGTTGAGGAGAGGTTAAGAATCTTCAAGGGGAGAAAACCTTGAAGCGTGGACGTAGGCAGGTTTTAGCCGAACCACGTAAAAATCACGGTGTCAAATTTCTCTCTCTTTCACTCTATTTTACTTGTTTGTTTATAATTAACCTAGAAGTTTAATACAAGAGAGAAATTGGTTAGACTCAAAATTAATATTAAAAAAAAAAATCTAATTCACCCCCCTCTTAGACAATTACGTTCTTACAGATAGTACTCTCAAAATTTGGTTGGCAAATTTGGAGGGGTGATACAGATGTGGCTGAATAAATACAAGTTGGTTTGGAGAATCTCCTAGTTACAACCTCCAATTTCAACGGTTAATTCAACATGAAAGAGCACTCCAACTTTACAGTTGCAAGTTTTTTTACAATTTGCTAGCAATTCACATCCCGAGGCTAATAAGATTTTTATTGATCAAAAAACTATTGAAAACAACCCTAAAAGAGGTTTAAATAGTCCTCTAAAACTTAGGGTTAACAACGAAAGAAAAACTTACAAAAATGACCACACAAAATACCCTTCTAAACTAGAATATGCTCTAGCCGAGAAACACCATTTCTTTACTTTAAATAAACTAAAAACTTTGCATAGATTCTTATTTTATGAAATGTTGCCAGGAATCTGAAAAAATCTTCAAGTTCTTCATCAACTGAAATTAGCTTCAACTCGGAGTAACAGAATATTTGATTCCCACAAAAACACATGTTTCAACAAATCTTTATTAATATCACTAGGTTGTTTCTCTAAGATATCTTTATGCCCTGCAAAATATAAAGATTGGTTAACCACCTTGTTTGGTCCATGTGACACGATAGAAAAGTGTATTCAAATGTATCATTTACAACATTATAATCCTTACCTCTAGGCATATTCCAATCCAAAGCTCAATATATTCAAGCCCAAATCCAAGGTCCAAAACTTATTTTCATTAATTACTACCTAATTAAAATAAAATCGGCAATTGATCTTGGGCTAAACTTTCACATTTTAATTTTCTAATTGTTTTTGAAAAAGAGTGTCGATAAAAAATTAACTCATAAAGTAGAGCCGAAGGAAGTCCAAAAGTCAGTCCAAATAGAGTTGGACTACGACCCAAAAGGGTTCTCGACCGTGACCTATCTTAAGGCCCAACAAGTGATTCTTTTCATTTTAAACTACAACCCAATCACTACAAATTTTAAACTGAACCGCGGCCCAAAGCAAGGTCTGGACAGCAGCCCAGCAGAAAGCCACACTGATTGAAGGAGACATCGTCTATCTCGCGACGCTGTCCGCCACTCATCACAGAGTTGCCCTCAACGACGCTAAGATTGCGTATGCTCCAGGATCGAACGCCGACCAAAACATTCAATCGCAGGTGTTGACGCCATCTATCGACGCTCTCAGCAAATTCAAAAGCATTCCTTTTTCATCGCCGTTAAAAGAGAGCAACAAGCTAAAGGTTTGCGCTTTCTTTACCTCCGGCCGACAACCCTGAGGTCGCGATTTCAACACAAAAGTCTCGTTGTTTCCTCCTTAGAACTGCTCGAAAGGTAACCAAAATCAATTACGATTAACACAATATTCAACAGAGGGAAAGGTTTGATTTTTCCTTACCTATTACAGGTTCTGATTGGAGTCCTTTGCCTTCTCCAATCAACATAGAAATTTCCGACCTGATAAGAAACAAGGGGTTCAAAAATTAAGGCGGTAGCAAACTGTATTTGATTGAATGGACAATTTCTGTGAAGCCTCTTGAAGCTCTTCTCTCCAAACTTAGTAAGCAATTTGTAAATAGGAAAAGAAAATTGCTAATTGAATTCAAGAACAGCACATAAATAAACAAAGATCTCAATAAAACATTTACCATAACAATTACAATATATGTTATCTTTAAAATCAGATCCCCAAGTATTAGTTCTTTAAAAGTTGTTTGTGGTCAAAAAAGTCAAAATTATGTCTACAGAGGAATTTGATTTAGGAAGGTAATCTCATAATGGTGTGTAAATTATTGTGATTTAGGAAGGTAATCTCATAGTGGTGTGTAAATTATTGACGAGAACCAAAAGTATGTCAAACTAAAAATTCTTAAATAATGCTGAATTAAAGACTTGGAATCGCCTTTAAATCAAGTACGAGAAATCAACTTCAATTGAACCTTGTCGATGGAACAAAAACTATCAAAAATAAGAACTTGACCCGTAATCGAACTTATAGTTAGAATCAAAACTATAAAATTGATTTTTAAAATTTAACTTAAAAAGAATTTAATTCTTCACAAAAAACCAATGAAAAAAGTCTCTCAAAAGCAACTAGATTTTCGGAGAGAACTCGACTGCCCAGCCCAAGATTAGTTTTATAGCGGAAGACTTTACAAAATAAGTCCTAACCCATGAAAGATGGGCCGAATCCACACAATGATCAAACAAAATTAAGATAGCATAGAAACTCCAATAACCCAAAGAAGATATTGTCAAGGAAATAAAAGTCCAACACTCAAAAGAAAATTTATACCAACCAAGAAAGGGAAATAAATGCAAACAACCAAAAGTATCCTCACATGACAAAATTAAAACTCCCAAAGAAAAAGAGACGAAGACAAAGTCCACTTCACCACAAGCATCCGCAACATCAGTCTCTACAATTTTCATCCGCAACATCGGTCTCTACAATTTTAACCTGGGAGATGGAGGTGGTCTTTGAGGTGAGTGACTAACTCAGTAGGGAACCATATACTATAATCAAATGCATATTAAAAAGTTAGTTTTTATCATTCTTCATTCAAAATTATGATCCGTTATAAAAATGTATTGCATGACTTTACATTCAAAACCAGTGAAAAGGGAGTGTCAATCATGGACTCCTCTGACACACCATCACAGAAAGGTGATGATCCGAAGACCAGCAATGCCTTATGAGTCAGGAAGGAATGGTCAAACAACGTGTGATCCGAAGATCCAGTCAGTTGCTCAGGTTGTAGGCGAGCAATCTCCAGCAGTTGAACAACCCTAAACCAAAATGATGGCCGACAAGCAAGCTTAAGCTTGACGCCATAGATAAAATAAATATCCACTGGTGGTCGGCAAGCGCACTCCAACAGGACCCCAACCTAGTGCAAGAAAACCTTGACAAGGTTTTGGGGTTATCGAGTCCCCAAGGACGCATCATCACCGCCCATCACCCATATCGTGTGTGAATAACCAAGACACCTTCACGCAGTAGAAGGTGAAAATCAAATGACTTCAGTTGCCTTAGTTGCTTAAACATTGACGCAACCCTATGCAACCGACGACCATAATCGTAATGGCTCAGCAGCCCAAACAAACATCGTGTCAACCTCCAAAAATTCGAGTTGCTCGTACATTACATCCCTGAACAACTGGAGTCCAACGCTAGAAGACTCAATAAGCCCAATCAAAATAGCCCATCGATCACACATACAAACTATCTGGAGTGAAATACCATACACATAAAATAAAAGGTGTAAAATCAACATACGTATACATAAAATCTGACGTACTGGCAACCAGGTCCTGTTATGATTTTTCATAAGTGTCATCCAACAAAATACGTCTTAGTTTGAAAACTATGCAATGCAATGCGATAAAAAACATTTAGTATATAGAAACCTCTACTTGGATGGCAACAACTACATACCTTTACCGACAAATCGAGATCTACGCTTGACCCACAAACCCCCAACTATATCCTTTTCAAACCTTGAATTAATTCAAAAACGATACATTGCAAGGCTCTAACTCATACGCCAAAAATAGAATTTAGGGTTTTTACCTCAATTTGTGTGCAAAACGCATGGGGCAGAATTTCAAACGAACAGACACCGTCATCACGTTCGGAACGCCGAAACAAGTCAAAGTATGTTGTAAGGGAAAAATTCAGACATCATTTGGTTGTCTCGAAACGTGGCCAAAGTTTATGCAAAAATCGCCCAAAACAACAAAAATACCCCGTTAAAAATCGAGGAAAGAAGAGAAAAGGAAGACTGAAGAACGAGAAAAATCTAAAAAAATCAGACCCCGGCCCGGACCAGACTAGTCCTGTCTTGTTCGGGTGAGCTTGGTTTAGCCCTACGAATCTGGGCCTAGCCCACTAGCTCGGTCTACTGGCCAGGCATTCCGACATCATTTGGCCATCCCAAAACGCTGCCAAAGTTCATGCAAAAATCTCCCAAAAACAATGAAAATCGAGGAAAGAAGAGAAGAAGGAAGATGGAAGAAAGAGAAAAATCCAAAAAAATTGGACCCAGGCCTGGACCGATCCAGTTTGGTTCGGCCGGGCGGGCAGGCTTGGTTCAGCCATACGGACCTGGGCCTAGCCCACTGGCTCGGTCCAATGGCCAAGCATGGCCTGGGCCTGGCCCGGGTCGAGGCAGATGGCAGGCGCTTACCAGCGTTGCGATTTCTGGCCGTTCTCCAGTCGTTTGCTGGGCATTCCACACCCGATTTCACTTGCAAAAACAAACACCACATAAAAACCAGCTCAAACTTACTTGAAACAGCAAACAAAATGGAGGGTTTTCGACGAAAACAACTCGTGAAACCCGAAGTCGACAGAAGAAAAATGAGTGGAAAATGACTTACCCAACGAAAACTCTTTCACAAAAGATGTAGGGGTTAACAAGGCGAACATTTTGACACCAAAAATCTGATGATGGCAGTCTGATCAGATTTTCCCTCCCCTCCCTCCCTCCCTCCCTCCCTCCTGATGCAGCGCACACATTTTTTTTTTTTTTAATTAAAAATTATATCAAACAATTTATTTTATATTTTAATTTAATTATATATATTAGATTATTTTAACTAATAGAATAAATATAATAAAATGTTTATATGCACACACAACTATTTACTTCACTAATAATAGACCAAAACACGAAACCAACCCGAGATGTCGGACAAGACGAGAGAAAATTTACGACAAATAACAAAAAATTTCAAAAATTCAATCAGACACCCTTGATTCGATCAAGAACATTCCGAACAAGCGACACAGAGATAAACAAGGAATCTAAAATATGACCACAAATTTTTAAAATAGGACAATTTACATAAACAAGGCAAAATGGCAGACTCCGTCAAACCGAAAGAACAATCACCCCAAGGCACGAAATTACGAAAATTCGACCCCCGCAATCATATCAAAGTCACTGATTGACCGAAGAAAATATATGTGGCCGAATTCCAACGTGGAACAACAATTCGAGTCAAACTATGAGCATTGGCTTCAAAAAATGCAAAAAATTTATTCTTAAAATTATAAAATTCTCTAATTTTACATTATCCCTTTAATGAATCTTTACCAGTGCTTGAAAAATCTTTTATTGAAATTTTAATTTTTGTTCTTTCTTGGTTCGTATCATTCCCTTTACCTTTGAAGAGATTCGTCCTCGAATCTTCTAGACCATACATGAAGAAAATCACACTTAAAAATGGGTTAAGATTGTTAGAAAAAATCAAAATTTTGGAACAACAAACAAGTATTTGCTCTTCTCTTGCCAATATTACACTATTTTTCTCACTTTCTTCGTCAGTTTTTTTCACATTTTAAACCTCAACTTCATACTCTTTTTGCTCATGGTTCAATAACACTGTTTCTTCATGAACCTCATGGATATCTTGAAAATTTTTTTCCATCGGACAATAATTTTCATCTAGTTGAAATTTCATAAAAATTAGATCATTTTGAAGAACTAACTTCCCCTTTTGTGTTCTCTTCGATTGGTGGCTCTTTTTCGTAAAGTTCTTCACTCTCTTTGAAAATTGTTTATTCCTCCAAAACTTTGATTTTTAGTGGAAAAATAATCACGTCTTTCTCGTGCTCTTCGACCTCTTCTTTCTTCTACTTTGGTTTCTTTGCCTCTTGTGCCTTCTTGTATTCCTCCATCACCATGTCACAAAGTTATTCAATCTCTCTCAACGAATTTTCAACCTCTTGGATTTGCTTTTGTCTGTAGCATTCATCCTCGGTCTCTTCTTGGCTACTTATGTATTGCTTTCGAGAGATTTTTCTTCTACAATTATGGTGTAAGAAAAAAATAAAAAAAATAAAGTTTGTGTCTTTTTTTTTTTTAATTATTTTTTACTATTTGCTCTTTTGCAAGAAAGATACAAACTCTTTCTTTTTCTTTTTAAACTTTAAAGAATTTTGAAAGAAGAAATTCAAGACAAGAAAATTTGATAATAAAAATTGAAACTTGCTTGAAAGGTATAATTTTTTTTTTTACTTTGCGAATTGCAAAAAGAAAAAGATTAATAATAAAAATAAAGGTTGAAACTTAAATTTAGGAGTCAAAGCTTTCATACCATATGATGAAAACCACATGTATGTCAAATTTTAGATACTTCAACAATGCGAAATTAAAGACTTAGGATCACGTTTGAATCAAATGTGAGAAACTTGTCCATAATCGAATATTGTCGACGGAACCAAAGTTATCAAAGAAATGAGATTAATTCGTAACCGAATTTGTGGTTAGAACCAAAGCTATCAAGTTGATCTTTCATTTTGAACTTAAAAGAATATATAGTTCTTCACAAATAATCAAAGAGAAAATTATAAAAAAAATTGTGTGTATTCATTCATAATTTAGGGTTACATCTCGTCTTTAAATACCCTAAAATAAATATAAAAAATAATTAAAATATCCGTAAAGAATCACAATATATAAAGATTTGAAAAAAATTTGGAAAAAAAAAATCTAAACTAAACTAATAAAACTAATAAAAAGGAATTCGACTTCCATGTAAATGAATCCAATCCGTGTGAATCAATCTAATCCACGTGAATCACTATCTCTCTCCAATACTCGTAAATTTTTATCTTTCTCCAATTCACGTAAATCTTTATCTTTCTCTAATCCGCTTGAATCTTTCTCTAATCTATCATTTTGGCTTCTACTTGTAATTTTTCGATAAAAAACTCTTCTTTTACACTTTCTAAAGCATCACATTTGTTATCCGCTTCTACCTGTACTTGAAAAATCTTTTATTAAAGTTTTATTTTTCGGCCTTTCTTGATTCGTATTCATTATAATTTACAAGCTTTGACAAATTTAGACAATCATAACTTATCATAAAAAATGTTTTAAAGTTTCAGATGTTTGAACACAAAATAATCTCAATATACAACGGATTTAAACTGCACTTCTTAAAAGAATTAAAACAGAAGCATATGAATTATGTGAGTATTGAGTTAAACGACATAACAATAAGCTCCATAAACAACTATACAAAGAAGAAAATTGAGGATAAGTTGATCTGAGCAGGAGAAAGAAAAGTAATATTCGTGCATGGCCAAATAAAATAAAAACTAACAAACAAAAGCCACCAAATATTAATGCACGCACTCATTATAACAAATATATTGACAATCTAATTTACCAGGGGACAAATTCTAACGCTCCAAATTTTGAAATTCATTTTTTCCAAATTGATTTATCAAATTAGGTTTAAATTCGAGCGTTATAACCTTAATTTCAGAATGTTGAAACCCTCTTTAAATAATAACTGAAACATTAAATGAGCGGAAGCTTTTAAAACAATGTTCAAGCATTAAATAGTTTGGTCAAAATTGAAACAAATATAGAATTAAAACAATTCATAAAACTTTATTAACGATAAGGTCAACATAATTTATTCAAGATTTCAACTAAAATTAAAATATAAAATATCATCGAAAACTGAAACATACTAATTTAAATTTCTTCCTCTGATCCAAAAACATTTTATTCGTTTGTATGCTTACTTGCCTCTGGAAGGTTCTCGGTCAAAATCTGTAGCACCCGGTTTCAATTAAACCGAATTTAACTTGTAAATTAATGATATGCAATTTCATTGTAGAATTGAGAGAGAGTTATTGGCTAGGTTAACGGGTGACTAAGCAAGGGCATTCATGTAAATGGGCAATTTAAAAGTGGATAACGTATTTAAAGAAAGAGAGATTGGGTTTAACGAACTGTAGCCGCCACCATTTCACATTTTTTTTTCCTCTTCAGATTTTCAGCGAGCAGTAGAGCTCTCTTGGTGATTCTCTCACTCGATTCCCCTTCAACCTAGGTAAGCTCTCTTAGTTTGTCTGTGATTTTAACAACTAGATAGCTGAGGGAGTACAATGTGTGAAGTTTCGAGGAATACTGTGTGAGAGTCGAGCTCGGGTGTAGTGTTGAATCGGAAATGCACAATGAACTAAGCTTCCAAGCTAGTTTCCCTTGATTTCCTGAACAGATTAGAATGAGGTTTAGTAGAAATCTAATTGACATCCTTTCTATGACCTCGGTGAGCAGACTTCTAAAGTAGATTGAAACCGTGCATTTACAGAGGAGCCAGGTAAGTAAAGTTTGTTTGTGTGCCTTCGGGCCTACATCACAAAACGTTAGGGTTGTGTTTACTTGTGTAATACCCGGTTTTTATATAGACCAATTCTCTATCTCTTGTAGCTAATGGTGCATTTTATATGGCAATATTAAATGTAGGGTTGGTGGATGACTAGACAAGGGCATATGAGTAATTGGAAATTTAAAAAGTGGATAACGTATTTAAGGAAAGAGGTTTTGAGTTATTTCACGGTAGCCGCCACCCTTTCCCTCATTTCCTCTCGGTTTTTCAGCTCGAGCAGCAGGATTCTCCAGGCGATTCCCCTGTTCGATTCTCCTTCAACCTAGGTGAACTCTCCTCGTCTTCTTGTGATTTTAGTAGTTAGAAAGCTGAGGGAATACAATGTATGAAGTTTCGAGGAAAACGCTATGATTTGGTATAGTTCGGGTTTCTGTGAAATGGGAATGCACGAAGATCCGAACTCCATAATTTATTTCCTTAAACTCCTGGATTGTTTAGAATGAAGTATAACTAACATACTGCCTACGATTTTAGGTTTGAGCTAAACCGAAGTAGCTAGCAACCAAGTAATTTCAGGAGGGCCAGGTAAGTAGAGTTTGTATTTGCCTTCGGGCCTACATCACGAAACACTAGGATTTTCTTGTATGCATGAAAGTATGTTTCATTTCAATTGCCATGCATCATATTTTGGAAAGAAAAACGAAAATGAATTTACATGAAGTAGCATGGTGAGTTGTGAACAGATTGGGACAATACATTTTTAAGGGAATTAATCCGCCCCTTAATCGAACATAACTAGATTCATACCTTGGGAAAAACCGATCCACCTCCCATTGTATCAGGGATCAATCATCTGTTAAGGGAACTAATCCACCCCTTAAGTGACATATATGTGGATTCATACCCTGGGAAAGCTGATCCACCTCCCATTGTATCAGGGATCATCAGACCGGTTGAATGAATGCAATATAACTGAGGAAGAGGAATGTAGAAATTGCATATTTAGGATTTGCATATCTCTGTACTTCCATCATTTCTTGCTCTGCTTACTTAGCATTAGGCTAATAGATGAGTTTTGTGATGTAGGTGTTGAGAATATAGCAGGTGATTTCCTTGATCGTGCAAATGAATAGATGTGGTTGGAGGAGTACTCTCATGTTCTGATTCGGCAAACTATTGAGGCGGATTAACTGATGTCTGCAGATATGAGAAATTAATTGACAATGATTTAGTCTGAGTATGTTGAATTTTTATAACAGTAGAGATTGCAACCTTTTGAATACATTTTAGAATTTTTGATGTTAGTGTCCTGTTGAATTTCTAGAATGCTGATTTTACGGAATTTGAGTAATACAATGAATTGAGGTGTTTTAGAATGAGTTTTGGTAAAATGTTGAGTCCAATTGTTAGTCAAGTTTACTGTCAAATTGTTCAGTCCATCGATATGAAGTTGAGTAATACGTCTATTTGATGTTGTTTGGTAAAGTCTATCGGCAGGAGAAGAGTAGTTGTTTTGTTGTCCTACCGGTAGTTGATAAGCAGTAAACTTGCCTTCTATCGGCATACGTTTTAAAAGTCACGTGATAAGCACGTATCGGCAGAAGCTGGATAATTAAGTTATCCTGCTGACGTCATCGGCATAAGTAGGACATTCTGCTTAGCCGTTTAGCAATCGGCAGAAGTTAGATAATGGGTTTATCTGGCTGACGTCACCGGCAGGAGAAGCTGGATAATTAAGTTATCCTGCTGACGTCATCGGCAGAAGCCTGTTATTTATATATGGCTTATTCCGTTGACTAGTCGTCGGCAGCTGTGTTTGAGTCGTGACGTCATCGGCAGAAGCATGTTATTTATATATGGCCTATTCCGTTGACTAGTCGTCGGCAGGGGCGTTTGACCTCTGTCACCCCATCGGTATTTAACGATTTAAACTTTTACTTCCTTCAACTAATTATTCCTTGACACTTCAACTGATTCTTTCAAACATTATTTTACAGTTTTTATTAATTCACATCTTGTCTAAATGATTTTCCGCTGCAAGTTTTAAACATTTTTAGGTTTTAATAAGCATCAAATCTTGATCCTCGAGTGAAATTGTAAATTGCTCCGAGAGTTCTTGGTGATGTTTGCGTTAGTGGTAACGAACCGGGTTCAGATAACTCGGGGCGTTACAGGTTGGTATCAGAGACATTCAGTTAAACCGTTCAAAAGATTACTCATCAGTGCCAATCATTGCATGGAAGTGCTCCAACAACTGTAAGTGTTTACCTTGACCTTAGTTATTAGATATTTACGAGCATACTTAACCCTGTCCAGGAATTTAGCATATGGCTAGACGACCAGGAAGACCGAGGATACCAAGAGAGGTACCAAGTCCAAGACGTGAGGAGGACTCTAGTGTGATCAGACAACTGACTGAGTTGATGCGCCAACAGACTGACATAGTGCGTCAACAATCCGATCAATTAGGGGTGCTGTTGAATCGAGAAGCACAAGGAAGTGCCAACTCGGGTCCTGGTGGTGAGCATTCTGGAGATAGGTTTAGGAGACTTAGACCACCCACATTTGATGGACAGTCAACGGATCCAGTCATAGCTGAAGGATGGCTTAGAAAGATTGAAAGTATGTTTAGGTGTGCCAGCATAGGAGAAGAAGACAAGGTCACGTTGGCAACCTTCCATCTTGCTGGTGAAGCTCAACTCTGGTGGGAGACAATAGAGACCACCACAGATGTTCTGACCATGCCTTGGTCACAATTCATGGATGCTTTCTATGAGAAATATTTTAACAGTACTGTCCAAACCGCAAAAAAATTGGAGTTCCTCAACTTGAAGCAGACAGGGTCTGTGGCCGAGTACAGTAAGCAGTTTGAGTCTCTGTCCAGATTTGCTGGACATTTTGCCCCCAGGGATGAAGATAAGGTGTTTAAGTTTGTGCATGGATTGAAGCCAGAAATTTACCGAGGAGTAAAATTCTGCGGTATAAAGGGTTTGACATTAAGTGAAGTAGTGTCCACTGCTCTGGAAGTGGAAGAGGCTGAAAGGAAGTGTGCTGGACCAAAGGAGACCCCGCAAAGGTTTAACCAGCCACACCAGCAGAAGGGAATGAAGAGGCCAAGTGAAGGCCAAAATAGCAAGGAAGCAGGAAGAAAAATACAGAAGGTCAAGAATTTTCCCCAATGTCCAACGTGTTTGAAGAATCACCCGGGGGAGTGTAGGTGGACTTCTAGAAGGTGTTTCAATTGTGAGGAGGTCGGGCATTCGTTCAAGGACTGCACCAAGCCCAGAGTCCTTCGATGCTTCAACTGTAACAAGACAGGACACATGGTTAGAGACTGTCCAATCCCTAAGAGTGGCCCTGCTATGGTTAAACCGAGGATATTCTCAATGGTAGAGTCAGGAGAAGAGGAACAGCCTGCTGTAGTGTCAGGTACTATATTGATCAATTCAGTACCTGCTTTCACTTTATTAGACTCTGGTGCAACGCACTCATTTATAGCATCTACTTTTGCCAATAAATTAGATGTACAGTTTACCCCTTCCATGCATGTGTTTAATGTTGCCTTACCCTCTGGGGAAAACATGCACTCTGACCAAGTGATGCTAGATAGCAATGTGTTAGTAGGGAATGTAAGTCTACCTGCTGATCTTATAATTATGGATATAATAGGATTTGATGTAATCCTAGGTATGGACTGGTTGTTTAAACACCACGCCACAATTGATTGTAGAACCGGAGTAGTTAGTTTTCAACCCCCTGGTAAGTTGAAACATACCTTTCAAGCTTCGAAGAAGAGTAAGGAAATGTCTGTGATGACTTCTATTGCCACTAGACCTTCCCTGTGTAGGGAGTATTCGTGCTTCTTAGCTAGTGTTTTAGACACACAGCATATAGGAAAATCGAGTCCTCGAGATGTTTTAGCCGTCCAAGATTTTCCTGAGGTATTCCTAGATGACCTTCCTGGCTTACCGCCAGATAGAGAAATTGAATTTGTTGTAGATGTATACCCCGGAGCCGAGCCTGTGTCTAAAAATCCATATAGACTAGCACCAACAGAACTTAAAGAGTTAAAGAAACAGTTGGAGGACTTGTTGGAGAAGGGATTCATACGCCCTAGCTTTTCACCATGGGGTGCACCTGTCCTTTTTGTCAAGAAGAAGGATGGATCAATGCGCATGTGCATTGATTACAGAGAATTGAATAAGCTTACAGTCAAGAACAAATACCCTTTGCCGAGAATTGATGACTTATTTGACCAGCTTAGAGGTGCGAGAGTTTTCTCAAAAATTGACCTTAGATCTGGTTATTACCAGCTTAAGGTTAAAACTGAAGATATCCCGAAGACTGCCTTTCGTACTAGGTATGGACATTATGAGTTTCTGGTCATGTCTTTTGGTTTGACAAACGCACCAGCAGCCTTTATGGATCTTATGAACAGAGTGTTTCATGAGTATTTGGACAAGTTTGTCATTGTATTTATAGATGACATTCTAATCTATTCCAAAACCAAGGAGGAGCATGCAGAACACTTAAACTTAGTGTTAGGATTACTGAAACAGCACCAATTATACGCCAAGTTTTCTAAGTGTGAATTTTGGTTGGACCAAGTTCACTTTTTAGGATATGTCATTTCTGGAAATGGATTATCTGTTGATCCAGCTAAGGTTCAAGCAGTTAGGGAATGGCCCCAACCGAAGAATGCCACCGATATCAGAAGTTTTCTTGGACTAGCAGGATACTATAGAAAGTTCATTGAAGGATTTTCAAAGATTGCTACACCTCTCACTAAGTTGACTAGGAAGAATGTAAAGTACACATGGACCGATGAATGTGAACTTAGTTTCCAAACTTTGAAACAGAAACTGACCAATGCTCCTATTTTAACCCTTCCAGTTGAAGGTGGTAAGTATAGTATTTACTGTGATGCATCCAAGATTGGACTGGGCTGTGTCTTGATGCAGGACGGGAAAGTTATAGCTTACGCTTCCAGGCAGTTGAAAACGCATGAGAAGAATTACCCCACGCATGACTTAGAATTAGCTGCAGTGGTGTTTGCACTTAAGATTTGGAGACATTATCTGTATGGACAATCTTGTGAAATATTCTCAGACCATAAAAGTCTGAAATATATTTTCACTCAAAAAGAATTAAATATGAGGCAACGTAGATGGTTAGAATTTGTAAAAGATTATGACTTTGAGATCAAGTACCATCCCGGAAAAGCAAATGTTGTGGCAGATGCCTTGAGCAGGGTAGCAACATCAGCCCCGACTATGAGTTTCAGTATGCCGTTAGCCTTAGAATCTGAATTTCAAAGGTTTAATCTAGAAGCAGTATCTAGCGTATCAGCTATACTTTCGGCCATAACCTTAAGACCTACTATTCTTGAGAAGATAAAGGAAGCTCAGTCGAACGATGATGACTGTAACAAGTTCAAGTCAAGCATAGACTCCACGGACAAATCGGATTTCAACTATTCTTCCGATGGAATCCTTAAGTTTAGAAACAGATGGTTTGTTCCAGCTAATGTCGAGCTTCGAAAGGAAATTCTATCCGATGCTCATTCTTCTAGACTCTCTATTCATCCTGGAAGTACTAAGATGTACAGAGATCTCAAGCAACATTTTTGGTGGCCTGGAATGAAAAGAAGTGTGGCAGAATATGTAGGATCATGTTTATGTTGTCAACAGGTTAAAGCCGAACATCAGAGGCCTGCAGGAACATTGCAACCCCTACCAGTTCCGGAATGGAAGTGGGAACAAGTGACAATGGATTTTGTTACAGGATTGCTTAGAACAGCAAAAGGACACGATGCAATTTGGGTAATAGTTGATCGTTTGACCAAATCCGCCCACTTCCTGCCTATGAAGATGACATACTCAATGGATCAACTTGCTGAGTTGTATGTGCACGAAATTGTCAGATTGCATGGAGTTCCAAGTATTATAGTCTCAGACCGAGATGCTAGATTCACATCTAAGTTTTGGAAGAGTTTGCATAAGGCAATGGGGACTCAGCTTAGTTTCAGTACAGCTTTCCACCCTCAAACAGATGGACAATCCGAAAGGACTATTCAGATTTTAGAAGATATGCTTCGTGCTTATGTTTTAGATTTCCAAGGTTCCTGGAGTAAGTACCTAGCTTTAGTAGAATTTTCTTACAATAACAGTTTTCAGGCAACAATAAGAATGGCACCGTATGAAGCACTGTATGGACGAAAATGCAGATCACCTTTGTACTGGAATGAAGTTGGTGAAGCGCAGTTGCTTGGTCCTGATATTGTGCAACGAACTGTGGAGAAAGTTGCTCTTATCCGACAAAGAATCTTGACAGCTCAAAGCCGACAGAAGTGTTATGCCGATAAGAGACGCAGAGAATTGGAGTTTGAAGTTGGAGATGAAGTTTTCCTTAAGGTGTCACCTTTCAAGGGAGTTGTAAGATTCGGAAAGAGAGGGAAGTTGAATCCTAGATTTATTGGACCATTCATAATCTCGAAGAAGTTTGGGAAAACAGCCTATCAGTTACAGCTGCCAGTCTCTATGGATGGAGTCCATAATGTGTTTCATGTTTCCATGTTGAAGAAGTGTGTGCGGGATCCGTCTCAGATTGTGGAACAGCAGAGTATTGAAGTTCAACCAACCCTTTCTTATGAAGAGAAACCAGCAAAGATCCTAGACTTTGCTGTAAAAGTATTGCGGAACAAAGAAATCCCACTAGTTAAAGTCTTGTGGCACAATCAAAACCTTGAAGAGACAACTTGGGAACGCCAACAAGACATGATGGATCAATATCCCGAATTGTTCAGGTACTGAATTTTGAGGACAAAATTCTTTTAAGGAGGGTAGATTGTAATACCCGGTTTTTATATAGACCAATTCTCTATCTCTTGTAGCTAATGGTGCATTTTATATGGCAATATTAAATGTAGGGTTGGTGGATGACTAGACAAGGGCATATGAGTAATTGGAAATTTAAAAAGTGGATAACGTATTTAAGGAAAGAGGTTTTGAGTTATTTCACGGTAGCCGCCACCCTTTCCCTCATTTCCTCTCGGTTTTTCAGCTCGAGCAGCAGGATTCTCCAGGCGATTCCCCTGTTCGATTCTCCTTCAACCTAGGTGAACTCTCCTCGTCTTCTTGTGATTTTAGTAGTTAGAAAGCTGAGGGAATACAATGTATGAAGTTTCGAGGAAAACGCTATGATTTGGTATAGTTCGGGTTTCTGTGAAATGGGAATGCACGAAGATCCGAACTCCATAATTTATTTCCTTAAACTCCTGGATTGTTTAGAATGAAGTATAACTAACATACTGCCTACGATTTTAGGTTTGAGCTAAACCGAAGTAGCTAGCAACCAAGTAATTCCAGGAGGGCCAGGTAAGTAGAGTTTGTATTTGCCTTCGGGCCTACATCACGAAACACTAGGATTTTCTTGTATGCATGAAAGTATGTTTCATTTCAATTGCCATGCATCATATTTTGGAAAGAAAAACGAAAATGAATTTACATGAAGTAGCATGGTGAGTTGTGAACAGATTGGGACAATACATTTTTAAGGGAATTAATCCGCCCCTTAATCGAACATAACTGGATTCATACCTTGGGAAAAACCGATCCACCTCCCATTGTATCAGGGATCAATCATCTGTTAAGGGAACTAATCCACCCCTTAAGTGACATATATGTGGATTCATACCCTGGGAAAGCTGATCCACCTCCCATTGTATCAGGGATCATCAGACCGGTTGAATGAATGCAATATAACTGAGGAAGAGGAATGTAGAAATTGCATATTTAGGATTTGCATATCTCTGTACTTCCATCATTTCTTGCTCTGCTTACTTAGCATTAGGCTAATAGATGAGTTTTGTGATGTAGGTGTTGAGAATATAGCAGGTGATTTCCTTGATCGTGCAAATGAATAGATGTGGTTGGAGGAGTACTCTCATGTTCTGATTCGGCAAACTGTTGAGGCGGATTAACTGATGTCTGCAGATATGAGAAATTAATTGACAATGATTTAGTCTGAGTATGTTGAATTTTTATAACAGTAGAGATTGCAACCTTTTGAATACATTTTAGAATTTTTGATGTTAGTGTCCTGTTGAATTTCTAGAATGCTGATTTTACGGAATTTGAGTAATACAATGAATTGAGGTGTTTTAGAATGAGTTTTGGTAAAATGTTGAGTCCAATTGTTAGTCAAGTTTACTGTCAAATTGTTCAGTCCATCGATATGAAGTTGAGTAATACGTCTATTTGATGTTGTTTGGTAAAGTCTATCGGCAGGAGAAGAGTAGTTGTTTTGTTGTCCTACCGGTAGTTGATAAGCAGTAAACTTGCCTTCTATCGGCATACGTTTTAAAAGTCACGTGATAAGCACGTATCGGCAGAAGCTGGATAATTAAGTTATCCTGCTGACGTCATCGGCATAAGTAGGACATTCTGCTTAGCCGTTTAGCAATCGGCAGAAGTTAGATAATGGGTTTATCTGGCTGACGTCACCGGCAGGAGAAGCTGGATAATTAAGTTATCCTGCTGACGTCATCGGCAGAAGCCTGTTATTTATATATGGCTTATTCCGTTGACTAGTCGTCGGCAGCTGTGTTTGAGTCGTGACGTCATCGGCAGAAGCATGTTATTTATATATGGCCTATTCCGTTGACTAGTCGTCGGCAGGGGCGTTTGACCTCTGTCACCCCATCGGTATTTAACGATTTAAACTTTTACTTCCTTCAACTAATTATTCCTTGACACTTCAACTGATTCTTTCAAACATTATTTTACAGTTTTTATTAATTCACATCTTGTCTAAATGATTTTCCGCTGCAAGTTTTAAACATTTTTAGGTTTTAATAAGCATCAAATCTTGATCCTCGAGTGAAATTGTAAATTGCTCCGAGAGTTCTTGGTGATGTTTGCGTTAGTGGTAACGAACCGGGTTCAGATAACTCGGGGCGTTACAACTTGGATGTGTCTGTGTGTGTGTTATGCATCATGTTTTAAAAGTATACGAAAATGAATTTGAATGCATGTTGGCATGGTAAGGAATGAACATATTGAAACAGTGAATCAGCTTTACTGTTAAGGGAGCTAATCCAACCCTTAATGAGACAGTGGATGTTTATACTTTGGGAGAGTTTATCCAACTCCCAATTTCACAGGGGGATCTGAACAGTGAATCAGCTTTACTGTTAAGGGAGCTAATCCAACCCTTAATGAGACAGTGGATATTTATACTTTGGGAGAGTTGATCCAACTCCCAATTTCACAGGGGGATCTGAACAAAAACAACGCATGAACAACTGAGAGGAGAAAGTAGAAATTGCACGTCTAAGAATTTATGTTCCAGCATTTCATTCTTTTCTTTTCATCATTGCTTTGCTTACTTAGCATTAGGCTAATAGATGAGTTTTGTGATGTAGGTGAAGAAGTGACAACAGGTGATTCTTCTGAGTTCATTGAGGGATAGACTGGTTGGGGGAGCACACTCATGCCACGAACCTGGTGAACTGATGAGGCGATTTAACTGATGTCTGTTTGGTGAGAAGGTTTAGTTGTCAGTGATTAAAACTTAGAAATGCTAAGTTTCCATAGCAGTAGTGGTTTCAGTATTTTAAACACGTTCTGAGATTTTTCTGATAACGCTGATCTGTTGTGTTTTAAATGTTATTTTTACTGGATTTGTTTACTGTAGTGGTTTGAGTTGTTTCTGAATGGTCTTGGAAAAGTAAGCAAATTCCTTTCTGTAATCAGTGTTGTGTATGTTTTGTGAGGAGTCGTTGAAATGTACTCAGTTTTCTACCGGTAGATGATGTCTATCGGTAAATGTTGAGTTATGTTGTCTATTGGAAGATGTCTTCAGAAAAGTCATCGGATGATGTAGGTTTAAGTTTATCGGAAGATGTCTTTAGATAAGCCACCGGATGATGTCTCAATAAACTCATCGGCAGATGCGTGCTGACGTCATCGGCAGATGTAGGAGAATTATCGTCGTTTAGTCTATCGATAGATGATGAGTTATTGTTCTGTCACCTACCGGTAGATGAAGACCTTGCATTATCGGAAGGAGAGGGTGTCATACTTTGTCGTGTAGTCATCGGTAGATGCAGTCTACTGAAAGTGGTCTGTGTTGTATATTTTCCGGGTGACGTCATCGGTAGAAGCCTCCTATTTCCTGTTTCTACTTCCTCCGTTGACTTTGTCGTCGGCTGATTGGTTTGACCTCTGCAATTTCTCGAGTATTCCTCGTTTAAAAACTTTATTTCTTTTGGCTGATTATTCTGAACATTTCCAAAACATTATTTTAACAATGTTTTTTTTTACATTTTGTTTAACTCCATAGTTATTCAAATGATTTCCGCTGCAAGTTCTCAAAGGTTTTGAGGTTTTAGTAAAATGATCAATCTTGACCTTCGGGTAAAGTTTTAACTTAATCCAAAATTTCTTAGTCATGTTCGAGCGATGAGTAGCGAACCGGGTTTAGATAACTCAGGGCGTTACAAAATCATTTCTTTCTTAGATAAAAGCTCATTTACATCACAAAATTACAAACTATGAGAATAATTCAGTAAACAAAAGTACGTGCAGGTGCAAAATTAATATTATATTTTACTGAATCTTGACTTAATAGTTACATACTAGTCGGAACTCATTTTTCAACGTTCGTTCAGACTTAGTCATCTCATTGTCGTTCAGGCTTTGTCATCTCAATTTTTTTTAAGCATAACCATTTCATTGTCGTTCAAACATAGTCATCTTATTTTTGTTCATGCATAGTCATCTCACTGTCGTTTAGGCGTAGCCATCTCATTTTTTTTCAAGTTCAGTCATCTCAATTTCTTTCAAGCATTACCATTTCATTGTCGTTCAAGTATAGTTATCTTATTTTCGTTCAGACATAGTCATCTCACTGTCGTTTAGGCGTAGCCATCTCATTTTCGTTCAAGCTTAGTCATCTCATTGTCGTTCAGGCTTTGCTATTACATATTTTTTGGCAATTTCATAATATTCATACACATACAAAATGTCCTACCAATTTTATCTTTATACAATTCTATGCCAATGCCTAAACATGCGTGATCAAATATCAGAATTACGTAATAAAATAATTATAAGAAAATAACATAGATTTTGAGATATAGACTCGTAGCCAAAACGTTGTATTTTCATTTACCTGGATTCCAAGAGGTTAGGGTTATTGAGATTTTTTCGAGACTCCAAATAATAACATGCCTAAAAATATTTGGTATTAAATTCTCATTTAAATAAATTCACTTTTAGAATAATTTATGGAGAAATTTCTTACGGTGCACTCTTAGGTCTGATAAGGTCAAATGAGATCGATGCAGATAACTTTCGGGACTTTTCTTGCCTAAATAAAATATTTGTTATCAATTTTCTACTTTAATAAATCCAATTTCATAAGAATTTAGGTAAAAATTCTTTATCAGTTTATTCTTAGATCGGTTCGGTTGGATTATGATTGTTTCAGATAGCTTTTGGTCGAATTTGACGGTCCTGAAACAATCTGGTTCGGTCTGGGTCTATTCTATCAAAATTGGAGTTGGGTGCGGTTCAGTTGGACCGAATTTGGTTATGTTGGAACGATTCTAGTTCAGCTGGGCCGATTCGGTTTGCTGGGCCAGTTCGGATGGACCACCTTTAAGTGAACTGATTCTGGTTAAAAGAAAACTCAAGCCTACATCTTCTTCCTTCCCTTCATGAGCTTCTTCACGTTTCTCTCTTGGTTGAAAAACACAGAGTGTGTTTCTGTAACGACCACAGCCCGGCCCACAGTCCTCAGGCCCAGAAGACCGAGCCCAGAAGTCGTGCATCACTGCCACGTGGGATCCCTCAGGCGGTACCACGTGTACTCATGATCTTCCCACCCCCTGTAGTGGGTGGGAAGATCGTGAGTACACGTGGTACCGCCTGAGGGACCCCACGTGGCAGTGATGCACGACTTCTGGGCTCGGTCTTCTGGGCCTGAGGGCTGTGGGCCGGGCTGTGGTCGTTACAAAAAAGGCACCTTTTTTGTAACAACCACAGCCCGGCCCACAGTGTAAAGCCCCCGAACCCACCCTGGCTCGGTGCGCTACTTTGCTAACCAATCCCACGATAAAACATATTTGACATCGCGAAATTTAAAACTAAATCTCTCGAAACTCTCTTATGATATACCCAGCTGCCTAGACTCACTAATTTCCTTTAATCCTAACCTATAAGCACCACGGCGTCCTTCTCGAAAATTTCGGCAAAGTAACGCCTGTAAATGGCGCCTCCCAAAATGCTAAATACCTGCACAAAATCCAATCCAGAATATTCCTAATCTCCAACAATCAACTAGAATGAAGAAAATCCACAATACTCCTCATCAACGTATCCAGCATACGAAATCACCAAATGGCAGTAAAGAGGGAACCTAAAATACTAACATCCCTAAATGAAGAAAGTCCACAGTACAGGGCGATACACCACCCTTAACTATGACTACATACAACAAATACACATAACACATCCACCCAAAAGGAACTACACATTTCCATCAATTCACAAGCAGACATTTACAATACTACCAAAATACAAAACCCACATTCTCCGAAGACTATGGTCGAGGCGCCCCGACAACTACCCGCACCGGCATGCCTCGTACTCCTCCGACTGCTGCCTAGTCCTGGGCTGTCTCCTCTACCTCACCTGTAAAAACTCGCCACCTACACCATAGAACACAAAAGTAAGCCTAACGCTTAGCAAGTAGGGAAATAATGCACAACAACACACTAAATGCTCGACTCAACCCTAACATGCAGTTTCTACACACTCTGTTGCTTTCTTTTCATTTCGGTTGCAATTATCTTTCACTTTCAGGTGAATCAAGTAGGCACACGCCCCAACACAATCCTGGACGGCCACGCCTTGACCCACGAAACAAGACCGGAGGCACACGTCCTAACACAATCCTGGACGGCCAACCAAATCTCCCCCAATCGATCGTAGAATCCTCATTGTGCCTTCAAGCACGAGCATATCGAGGTATTCATACTCACGACACATTACGTAAATTTTTGCATAGCATCTCTAGTAAAATACCTCGCGGGGTGCTCAGCGAGCCACGAGCCCACGAGGCTATTCTACTCGAGACCAAGTTGCATAGCATCTCTAGTAAAATACCTCGCGGGGTGCTCAACGAGCCACGAGCCCACGAGACTATTCTACTCGAGACCAGTTGGCATATCAATTTTCTTATCTTTCAATTCATTCTCACCGCTCAAGCATGCAAAACACATGGTTTCGTAGTTAGAAAACAATGATGCATGACACACGATGCTTGACACGAAGTAAAACATAGCAAACAAATAAACATAGCAAACAAACAAACATAGCAAACAAACAAACATTCCCTACCGTTCTATGGTGTAGGCCCGAAGGCAACAAACAAGCACTCCACTACTTACCTGGCGTCCTAGCTCGCGGAGGTTACTCGGTTACCTGTCCATCTACATCTCGACCTACGACAATAATTCAAACTTCATTAAAATCAAGCCTACTTTCACCAATTAACTCACAAACTACTATTTCTAGCCTAATCCAACTAAAACCCAACTAAACAGGCCACTAATTTGGGTTTGGTAAAAACCGACCCGAAACTTCGAACGCGCATAACTTTTGCGCCGGATATCGGAATCTAACGATTCTAGCGGCCACGTACTCCTCTAATAACCTATTTTAACCTGCCAAAAGGAATTTGAAAAAAAAACGACTCTAACTAGGTCAAATTGACAAAAACCCAAAATACCCCTAACCGGAAAATTCCCCGTTTCTGATTTTTCATCAATTCTCACCAATCTCTTCACCAATCAATCCCCCTAACCTCCAATTAACATAACCTAACAAGAAAAACCAGAGTTCCACACAAAACCCCGAATTGCCCGAATAGGGCTTACTGACTTTTGCCCAATTCGAGCTCCCCACGGCAAGGCAACTAAAGCTGGCCTAATGTCCGACAATCCCGAGCCAAGACCGCCAAAAAACGGCCGGCGATCGGAGCTCTAACAGCTCGGCGATCCACGGTCTCGAACAGAAAGAAAAACAGGGGAAAACCGAGATTACCGGCCGGTTTGTGCGCAGCGACGGCTGAAATGGCAGCCCTAGACGCCGTCGACGTTGTCTGGCCGGAACCACGGCGGTGAACGGCCGTAGCCTTCGTCGCTCGCCCCTCCCCCGTCTCCCCTGCTTCTCTAGGCGTCAGGCACGCGAAGACAACAGAATGGCGATTCTGTTGTTTTCGTGTTGTTTTTTTTTTTATAAAACTAATAATAATAATAATTTCTATTAAAACATTAATAACTTGACATTTACCGTTTTGCCCTCCCGTATTTCCGACCATGTCAAATTCCATTAAATCTCATTCTTAAATTAAAATCTCTGGCTTAATTTCACTAGGACCCGAACTTAAATTAGAAACTTCACTTTTCTTTTAAATTAATTAAACAAACCTATTTTATTATTATTTTATTTTCTCTTCAATTTTTCCTAAAAAAATCCCGGGTGTTACACACAGCCCTCAGGCCCAGAAGACCGAGCCAGCTAGCTCAGTGGTACTCCTCATTCGTAGCCTGGGTGCTTGTCTCTGAGGGCCTGGGTTCGAGTGGGGAGGAAGGCAAAAACCCACTGCAGGGGGTGGGAAGATCGTGAGTACACGTGGTGGGCCTGTGTGGCTGCCACGTGGTGGGCCTGTGTGGCTGCCACGTGGCAGTGATGCGCGACTTGTGGGCTCGGTCTTCTGGGCCTGAGGGGTGTGGGCCGGGCTATGGTCGGGGTGTGGTCGTTACAGTTTCTCTCTTCGGTCGAAGTTGCTGCACGCATGAGAGAGATTTCTTCGCATCGGAGAATGTTCGTTGCACCGGAGGAGGTTTGCTAAAGAGCTCGACTTCTTAAGCAGAGCTGCTGCCTCCTTGAAGCTCTTGCTGCGTTCGGAGACCAAGTGGTGGTCGGAGATAGAGCCAAGAATTTTCTAATTATAGAACTCGAAAGAGAGAGCTCTGGTGTGCTTTCCTCCTTCACCGAGTCTCTCTATTTATAGGAGAGATTCGTAACAACCCTTCCCCCAAAAATCCGAGATCTATCAAATTTTTAGCTAGTAAATCTGATTCCAATTCGAATTTCCAGAGATACTATATGTGGTTAAGTGGTTAGGAGAGTTTGAATCAGATTTTATTCGGTTTTCTGAATGATTTTTAGGCTAAAAACATATAATTTATTGTTTCTGATTGGTTTGGAATCGATATTCATATGATTCTTAGAGATTTTAAGAATCAAATTGTAGATTAGGTTTTTACTTTGAATTTATTTGAGAATTTTTAAATTTGAAGTTAGAATTTGAAACCCTAAACTGTTACACTAACGGAGAAATTGTTGATCATTAGTTTAGAAAATGACAACATCTTGGCGAATCCTAAGCGTCATTGATACCAATAATTTATAGTGTAGAAGTAACTAAATATTAATTTTAAAAGGAATGTGCATAAATAATACTTTGATAACTAGAAAGACTATGTGAAAATTGTAAGATCAATAATAACTAGGGTGACGAGTAAGAAAGAGAATCTCTCCGTGAAAACATAATTGAGATGAACTCAAATCTTAAACTTAGTGAACTAAGCCTTCAACTTTCACGCCTAAAAGGAGACCTGAGACTGAACAAGGATCGATCCGACCCAGAATCTAGACTTAGCTGTTCGACTGTTAAACTTAGTTTTAATAAACTAGGTAGAGAAATACTTTCATTACAATTATAAATCAGGGCCCAAACCGAAATTGTTTTATTTTAGGTCCAAAGTGACATTAGATAATGCAGTAATACATGTCAAAAAATAAATAAATGTGCTAGACAAAAATTAAGTAAATGAAATGGTTTGTAATTTGCAATAACTTCTAACCTCTCGAGTTAAACAAATTTCTAAGTAAAATGTCATATTAAGACATCTGCACGCCGAGTGTATTCTCGAGTCGGCAACTGTTCACCTTATTAAATCTTGAAAGGGGTGTCGTTGGAGTGAGTCGATTAAACTCAATAGAGATGTAATTTTTGTTTCTAATTTTCATGTTTAATTTGACAGTTTAATAAAATTTTAAAATATGAATAAAAATAGAATCACTCACGATCTTCATGCAAATCATGTCTTATACAAAGAAATGAAAATAGCGATATCAAGAAATTGTCAACGCCATATAAAATAACTTGATCAAATTTAAGATTTTACATCTAAAAACACAGCACAGTCAGTTGCCTCATATTCTAGTTAAACAAGTTTTTCATGTCGATGTATGCAATCGTGAATAAAAAAACATATGCATTAACGTAAAACAAAGTAAGAAAATTCTAACAATTATTTTATTAATTAAAACGTGCAAAAATATACATAAAATAAATTTCTACCTTCATTGGCTTACTAACTACCAAAGCCCAAGTTCAATGGTACGAATTCCAAAATTACATGATTTGATTAAAAATTCAAAACCTAAAAATAAAGTCGTCAATTTAGGTTGAAGTTTCATATCTAAAACTGCAATTTTTTCCTTTACAAAAAATCCATAATTTATTGGGTAACTTTATCCATTATATTTTTAGTTTTCTTTTCAATAAAAATAACATATTTTATTTGAGTAATTAACAATCGAAAAAGGACCTAAAATAGACCCATAGTTAGGCAAAAAGGGGCTGGAAATGCAGGCCCAATTTCAACACGGGCATGAGAGGGATTTTGACTTACCGATCGATTCCTCCGTTGCAAAAGTAGAAATCAAGCTCCGATTTCATTCTAAGACCTCTAGAGAGAAAGAAGAAAATATTGGTTTGCTGAGAATTTCAAAGTGTAGTTGGGTAAGAGAGAGAGAGCGATATGAGGGGTGCGGCAGTTTCAATCGCATAGGGAAATAATGGAGAGAAGGAAATAAGGAAAGGAATTTTCGTCTGTTTGAAACGCTCCGCAGGCAGAGGGATTACCAAAATTTAAAAACAAAAAATTCCTCCAATTTACTGTCGGCCATCACATTCATCCCGTTTAGAAAATTTTGTCCTCAAAATTTAGAACAACATTCAAAGATCAACCGACCAAATGAAAGTATTTTGCTGCTGTCTTAGACTCGAGTTCTCAAACGGATTCTTTTCACTATAAATAATCCTTCCATTAAAACTGAATCGAGAAAATACTGTGATGATGTATAATTCTGATTTCACGTCCAGAATTTCCTCATATTTCTCCCTATAAAAATTAGCTTCCAAGGCATGCAAAATAGTGCAAGAGTTAACACGTGATAAGTCTAAAACATATCACCTCAACGTAAACACGTAAAAACGCGAAGCACACAATTCAATTGCAGTGCTAAATTCAATCACTAAGTCATTGAACTAACTCGATAATCTAAAAAAATTTAATATACCTAAAGATACCTTATTCTTTTCACCAATACGGCTTCTATAACAATATTGTAAAACTTTTAGAAAGACCAAGTTGCTAACCTCAAATTAAACTTCTTTCCTCAAACAATATGCTTAACTTTTCTACTGACTCTGAATAGTTCTCAATTCATTCCTAAGGTCTCGAACCTTCTCAGTTGATTCTCACACGTATACAACAAAAGACAAAATTTGACACAATTAGGATCTATTTCAATAGGTCAAATTTAATTAACTAAAGGTGATTTCCCAAAAATCATTAAAGTCCAAAACATAAAATCAAATCATGACCTTAAGAATTTAAATAGTACATCAGACCCAACAATAGAATGAGGTCGCTACATCGCAATCAATTTAACTTAGAGTTGATGTCTTTCATTATGACAATCCAAAAACTCAAACATAACTTCAAATACCCAAATTTTACCATAAATATTAAAACATGGCTAAACTTGACAGATGTCTTTAATACCAAGCCTTTCCAAGCTTAAATAAAGACTAACCATCGTCGACGAGTTAACAAGTACAATTGACTAGTCAAACTAACACCAAATTAAACAATATTATATTACTGCATAATTCTCAACCAACCAAATACAAGGTTTACCTTAATCATCTTCCATTTATACTCTTTGCCATGGGAAATGATGCTCGAACAAGTCTCAATTGCTTGATTCAAATTTTTTCGAATTATATAAAAGATCTAATTAATGTTGCAACACATATAGCTCAGAAGTAGGTCAATTGTTAAAATTTAATTTACTAAGCACTTTAACACCAACTGATAAGTTATGAATTCTCAACTTATGTCTCGACTAAATTTGTCTGTTTAAATGCAAAACACCAAGTACGAAAATCAATTGGTTATTAGAGAAAAGAAAAATCCCTCCGCACGGAGATCCAAACTCTTATACACTTCAACGAATAACCTTTGCATTGATTTAAACTAATTTTTAAATCACTATCTATTTCTTGCATTATCCTACTTATTGAAGAAGAACATTAATCCCCATTGCTTTACGATCAAAATCACACGATGTACCTCAAATTTTACTGTATACTTAAATCACAAGACTAGAATAATAATATGAACTTTCGAACGGTAATAAATTTCAAATTTTATACTTATAATAATTCTATCACTAGATTTCACCGTCATCAATAGACCGTATCTGTGGTTAACTTAATTGTCACACCTCAAACGATTTAACTCAATCTAACTTTATAACACATAACAAGGTCTAACAATGTCTTTTATATAAGTGACATATGGCAAACCAACATCAAATATGCCCAAAAACAATAGAATGGTTACCTTAACATTTCACTCTCAAGTTTAATGATAGTCAACATATATTTTATTCTCAATTATCTTAATTCATTCAACGTCAAAACTCTTCAATCCCAAATAATAATTAACGTTTGACATCGATATAACATCCGACAATAAAAAATTCAGCTATGACAGTGACAATGTCTCTAATTGAATAACAAAGGTACATCCCACGAAATTTACAACACTATAAATCATTATATTTTCTACGTATACTTCTCCACTAAATTGAAGCTAATATGAACAAAGTATAAAAAATTAGAGCAATGCCAAAATAAAATTAATGTAACATAAAAGTCTCATCGTCGGATGGTAACCTGGCATATCCTAAAAAACAAATGTCAAGACACACGGTCACAACTAACAAACCTAGACAGTGTCTAACTGTCACATAGTCCCCACTAACAATAGAAAACATACCATCTTATAATGTTCCTATGTAACGCCCCGAGTTATCGGAACCCGGTTCGTTACCCAAAAGCTTGTACATGACTAAAATTTCTACCATATATATTTTTTTTTTAAAATAACTTGCAGCGGAAATCATTTGAAATATTAAGAAATAATCGGTCAAAAGAAATAGAAGTTTGAATCGTGAAAATACTTAAAAAGTTGCAGAAGTCAAACGCACCTGCCGATGAGTAAAGTCAACGGAAGAAGCAAAAAACAGGAAAGGTAGAAGACTCCTGTCGATGACGTCACCTGAATAAAAAAAAAGACATCTCTCGGTAGACTGTATCTACCGATGCCTAAACGACAATTCACTTCCTACGTCTTCCGATGACGTCAGCACACATCTGCCGATGAGTTTACTGAGAACATCAACCGATAGACTCATACTACATCTACCGATGCCGTCATGCACGCATCTGCCGTGAGTTTTGCTGAGACATCAACCGATAGACTCATACCTACATCTACCGATGACGTCAACAGCATCTGCCGATGAGTTTGCTGAGCATCTGCCGATGAGTTTGCTGAGACATCAACCGATAGACTCATACCTACATCTACCGATGACGTCAGCACGCATCTGCCGATGAGTTTACTGAGACATCAACCGATAGACTCATACCTACATCTACCGATGACGTCAGCACGCATCTGCCGATGAGTTTGCTGAGACATCAACCGATAGACTCATACCTACATCTACCGATGACGTCAGCACGCATCTGCCGATGAGTTTGCTGAGACATCAACCGATAGACTCATACCTACATCTACCGATGACGTCAGCACGCATCTGCCGATGAGTTTGCTGAGACATCAACCGATAGACTCATACCTACATCTACCGATGACGTCAGCACGCATCTGCCGATGAGTTTGCTGAGACATCAACCGATAGACTCATACCTACATCTACCGATGACGTCAGCACGCATCTGCCGATGAGTTTGCTGAGACATCAACCGATAGACTCATACCTACATCTACCGATGACGTCAGCACGCATCTGCCGATGAGTTTGCTGAGACATCAACCGATAGACTCATACCTACATCTACCGATGACGTCAGCACGCATCTGCCGATGAGTTTGCTGAGACATCAACCGATAGACTCATACCTACATCTACCGATGACGTCAGCACGCATCTGCCGATGAGTTTGCTGAGACATCAACCGATAGACTCATACCTACATCTACCGATGACGTCAGCACGCATCTGCCGATGAGTTTGCTGAGACATCAACCGATAGACTCATACCTACATCTACCGATGACGTCAGCACGCATCTGCCGATGAGTTTGCTGAGACATCAACCGATAGACTCATACCTACATCTACCGATGACGTCAGCACGCATCTGCCGATGAGTTTGCTGAGACATCAACCGATAGACTCATACCTACATCTACCGATGACGTCAGCACGCATCTGCCGATGAGTTTGCTGAGACATCAACCGATAGACTCATACCTACATCTACCGATGACGTCAGCACGCATCTGGATCATACCCGGATAGACTACAAACGACTCAACCTCTGTCGGTAGACTTCATCTACCAATAGAGAACAGAATCGCATTTCATCCACCCCTTGGCATACTAACACAACTCTAATCACAGAAAAAAATTTACTCACTTCACTGAAACCATTCAAAACATTTTTAAACCATACGTTGCTAGAACCCAGTGAGTACCAACATTTAAATTCCAACAGAATACTTTTAACAGGAAAATCTCAAAAAAACGTATTCAACCATTGATGCTACTGTCATGAAAACTCGGCATACTTAAATTGAACATTAACAACTAAACCTTCAAACTACTGACACCAGTTAACCCACCTCATCAGTTTACCAGGCCGAAACATGAATGTACTCCCACAACAGCCTACTCCTCAATGAACTCAGAGAAATCACCTGCTGTATCTTCAGCACCTACATCACAAACTCATCTATTAGCCTAATGCTAAGTAAGTAAAGCAGTAATGAAATGAATTGCTGAAACATAAATTCCTAAACATGCAATTTCTACCTTCTCATCTCAGTTGCATAGTCGTACGTTCATAAACTGATCTGATCCTTAGTTCCCTTGGGAGTGGGATCAATTCTCCCAATGTAATACATCCTCTACCTCGATTAATTCCTTTAATAGCTGATCTGATCCCATGGTTCCCTTGGGAGTGGGATCAATTCTCCCAATGTCATACATCCTCTACTCGATTAAGGGGCGGATTAGTTCCCTTAATAGTTTGTCTGTCACATTCAGTTCATACCTCACTGTTCTTACATGGAAATTCATTTTCATAATTTTTCAAAAAACATGATGCATGACATACAGAAAGTACTCAAACATGCAAAAACCTACTGTTTGTGATGTAGGCCCGAAGGCACACACAATACTTTACTTACCTGGCTCTCCTGGTGATTGTTTGGGTTGCTAACCACTTCAGGTTTTGGCTCAACCTAAAACCGTAGACAGTGTATTAGTTAAACTTCATTCTAAACTATCCGGAATCTAAGGAAACTAGTTTGGAGACTCTAGTCATTGTGCATTCCCGATTTCAACTTAAACCGAAACTAGCACTCGCATACCGCATTCTCAAAACTTCATTCATCAACCCTCCTACCAACGATAGTTACAATGTAGCAAGAAATAGAAGCAAAACTCACCTAGTTCGGAGGAAATCGCTGGAGGAAGTTGAAGGGGGTCTCCTATCGCGCTCTGCTAAGCTGAGGGGCTGAGAATGGAGAGGAAATGAAATAAACAGTGGCGGCTACTTCATTAATAGTTTCCTTAAATACGTTATCCACCCTTGAGTTTCTAGTTACCCTTATGCCCTTGCCTAGTCATCCTCTAACCCTACATTTAATATTGCCATATAAATTGTGCCATTAGTTTAAAAAAAGAATCGAGGATCGGTTTGATAGAATCGGGTATTACAATCTACCCTCCTTAAAAGAATTTTGTACTCAAAATTCAGTACCTGAATAATTCCAGATGTTGGTCCATCATGTCTTGCTGGCGCTCCCAAGTTGTCTCCTCTATGTTCTGATTGTGCCATAAAACTTTCACTAGTGGAACTTCCTTGTTGCGCAATACCTTCACTGCATAGTCCAAGATCCTAACAGGTTTCTCCTCATATGCAAGAGTAGGAAGAACCTCAATGTTCTGCTGTTCTATAATTTGTGAAGGATCCCTAACAAATTTCTTTAGCATGGAAATGTGAAACACATTATGAATTCCCTCCAGAGAGACTGGTAACAGAAGTTGATATGCTGACTTCCCAATTCTCTTCACGATTTGGAAAGGTCCAACATATCTGGGGTTTAACTTGCCTCTTTTCCCAAATCTCACAACTCCTTTGAAAGGTGACACATTAAGGAAAACTTCATTACCAACATCAAATTCTAATTCTCTCCGTCTTTTGACTGCATAACTCTTCTGCCGGCTTTGAGCTGTCAAGATTCTTTGTCGGATAAGGGCAATCTTCTCCACTGTCTGCTGCACAATGTCAAGACCAATCAACTGTGCTTCTCCAACTTCATCCCAATATAATGGAGATCTGCACCATCGTCCATATAATGCCTCATATGGTGCCATGCCTATTGTTGCTTGAAAACTGTTATTATAAGAGAATTCAATCAATGGTATATACTTACACTCTAAGAACCTTGAAATTCCAACACACATGCACGGAGCATATCCTCCAATGTTTGAATAGTCCTTTCCGATTGTCCATCTGTTTGAGGGTGGAAAGATGTGCTAAAACTAAGCTGTGTTCCCATAGCCTTGTGCAAACTTTTCCAAAACTTAGATGTAAATCTGGAGTCTCGGTCAGAAACTATGGTGCTTGGAACTCCATGCAATCTAACAACTTCGTGCACATACAACTCAGCCAGTTGATCCATCGAGTATGTTACCTTTATTGGCAGAAAGTGAGCAGATTTGGTTAAACGATCAACTACTACCCAAATTGCATCGTGACCTTTTACTGTTATAGGTAACCCTATAACAAAATCCATAGTTATTTGTTCCCATTTCCATTCGGGAACTGGTAAGGGTTGCAATGTTCCAGCAGGCCTCTGATGTTCTGCTTTGACTTGCTGGCAAACCAGACATGACTCCACATACTCCACCACACTTCTCTTCATACCTGGCCACCAATAATGTTGCTTGAGATCTCTGTACATTTTCGTACCTCCAGGATGAACAGAAAGTCTGGAGGAATGTGCCTCAGATAGGATTTCCTTTCTAAGTTCAGTATCAGCCGGAACAAACCATCTACTTCGAAACTTGAGAATTCCATCAGCTGAGCAGTTGAAATCCGACTCATCAGTAGAATCTATGCACAACTTATACTTATTACATTCAGTGTCATTCATTTGAACTTCCTTTATTTTCTCCAAAATAGTTGGCCTCAAGGATATGACCGAAAGTGTGGCTGACATACTAGACACAGCTTCCAGGTTAAATCTTTGGAATTCTGTCTCTAAGGCTATCGGTATGTCTAGAGTCAGTGCAGAGACAAAATGGGTTACCCTACTCAAAGCATCAGCCACCACATTCGCCTTGCCAGGGTGGTACTTAATCTCGAAATCATAGTCTTTGACAAACTCTAACCACCTACGTTGCCTCATATTCAGTTCTTTTTGCGTGAAAATGTATTTCAGACTTTTATGATCTGAAAATATCTCACAGGTTTGTCCATACAGGTAGTGCCTCCAAATCTTTAATGCAAAAACCACAGCATCTAATTCTAAGTCATGTGTGGGGTAATTCTTTTCGTGTACTTTTAACTGTCTAGAAGCATAAGCTATAACTTTTCCATCTTGCATCAAAACACAACCAAGTCCAACTTTGGATGCATCACAGTAAATACTAAATTTACCATCCTCAGTTGGAAGGGTTAAAATTGGAGCATTGGTTAGTTTCTGTTTCAAGGTCATGAAACTATGTTCACATTCATCGGTCCATATATACTTCACATTTTTCCTGGTTAACTTAGTAAGGGGTGTGGCAATCTTTGAAAATCCCTCGATGAATTTCCTATAATATCCTGCTAATCCAAGGAAACTTCGGATATCAATGGCATTCTTCGGTTGGGGCCATTCCTTAACAGCTTGAACCTTGGCTGGGTCAACAGATATTCCATCTCCAGAGATCACATGACCAAGAAAGTGAATTCTGTCCAACCAAAACTCACACTTAGAAAATTTGGCATAAAGTTGGTGCTGCTTCAGCAATCCTAACACCAGGCTTAGGTGTCCTGCATGCTCATCCTTAGTTCTAGAGTAGATTAAAATGTCGTCTATGAATACGATGACAAACTTATCCAAATACTCGCGAAACACCCTATTCATGAGATCCATGAAAGCTGCTGGCGCATTTGTCAAACCAAAAGACATAACCAAAAACTCATAATGTCCATACCTTGTGCGAAAGGCAGTCTTTGGGACATCTTCAGATTTAACCTTCAACTGGTAATAACCGGACCTAAGGTCAATTTTAGAGAAAACTCTCGCACCTTTGAGCTGATCAAATAAATCATCAATCCTCGGCAGTGGATACTTGTTCTTGACAGTTAGCTTATTCAATTCTCTATAGTCTATGCACATACGCATTGATCCATCCTTCTTTTTGACAAAAAAGACAGGTGCACCCCATGGTGAAAAGCTAGTGCGTATGAACCCCTTCTCCAACAAATCCTCTAACTGTTTCTTCAACTCCTTAAGTTCAGTTGGAGCTAATCTATATGGATTCTTAGATACTGGCTCAGCGCCGGGATAAACATCTACCACAAATTCAATTTCCCTATCTGGTGGCAAACCAGGAAGGTCATCTAGAAATACCTCTGAAAAATCTTGGACAACTAAAACATTTTTGGGCTTGATTTTTCTATTATTTGTGTGTCTAAAACACTGACCAAAAAGCACAAATATTCTCTGCAAGGGGAGGGTCTACAATTAACAGAAGTCATTACAGTCATTTCCTTACTCTTCTTCAGGGCTTGGAAAGTATGGTTTAAACCACTAGGGGGTTGGAAACTAACAATTCCAGTTCTACAATCTATAGTGGCATAATGCTTAAACAACCAATCCATTCCTAGGATCACATCAAATCCCATTATGTCCATAACAATAAGATCAGCAGGCAAATTCATGTTCCCTACCAACACCACACTATCAGGCATCATTTGACTGGAGTGCATGTGCTCACTAGAAGGTAATGCTACGTTATACACATGCTCAGAAGGAGTAAACCGTACATCTAACTTATCAGCAAATGCAGAGGCTATAAAAGAATGAGTTGCACCCGAATCTATCAAAGTAAAAGCAGGTACAGAGTTAATCATTACAGTACCTGACACTACAGCAGGCTGTCCTTATCACCTGACTCCATCATGGAGAATATTCTTGGCTTAATCCTGGCAGGGCCACCCTTCAGAGCCGGGCAGTCTCTGTTGACATGGCCAACCTTGTTACAGTGGAAACACCGAACGATCCGGGGCTTTGGACAATCCTTGTACGAGTGTCCAACCTCTTCGTAGTTGAAGCACTTTCCCGATCCAAATCTACACTCGCCCGAGTGATTCTTCGAACACCTTGGGCACTGAGGAAACGTCTTGGTGTCTGGTACCTTCTTTCCTATCCCTTGACCGTGCTGGCCATCATTGGACCTCTTCACTCCCCTCTGCGGCGGTGGTTGAATAAACTTCCTCGGGGTTTCCTTTAGTCCAGTACATTTCAATTCGGCTTCTTCCACCTCCAATGCTGTGGACACAACATCACTGAAGGGCAAACCTTTATAACCGGAAAACTTGACCCCCCTGTACATTTCTGGTTTCAGTCCATTCATGAATTGAAATACCTTATCTTCATTTCGGTGAATAAAGTGTCCAGCGAATCTGGACAGGGACTCAAATTGTCTAACATACTCAGCCACAGACCCTGTCTGCTTCAAGTTCAAAAACTCCACATTCTTTGCTGCCTGTACTGTGCTATTAAAATATTTCTCATAGAAGATGTCCTTAAACTGTGACCAAGTCATAGTCAGAATGTCAGTGGTGGTCTCAATTGTCTCCCACCAAAGCTGGGCATCTCCAGCAAAATGAAAGGTCGCCAGGGTGACCTTGTCTCCTTCTCCGACGTTGGCACATCGGAGCATGCTTTCAATCTTCCTCAACCACTCTTCTGCAACAATCGGGTTAGATGATTTTCCATCAAACGTAGGCGGCTGAAGCTTTCGGAATCGGTCTCCTGAATGCTCATTGCTAGAACCTGAGTTGGCACTCCCTTGCACCTCTCGGTTCAGTAACACCCCAAACTGATCGGACTGCTGACGCACTAAGTCTGTTTGCTGACGTACCAAGTCTGTTAATTGTCTAATAACACTAGGTTCTTCCTCACTCCTCAAGTTTGGCATTTCCCTAGGTATCCTAGGTTTTCTTGGGCGTCTGGCCATTAAACTCACTTCCTGTACAAGGTTAACTATATTCATAAATGTCTAATTACTGAGGCTAACATAAACACTTACAGTTGTTGGAGTACTTCCATGCGACGATTGGCACTGATGAGTAATCTTTTGAACGGTTTAACTGAATGTCTCTGATACCATACTATAACGCCCCGAGTTATCGAAACCCGGTTCGTTACCCAAAAGCCCGTACATGACTAAAATTTCTACCATATTTTTTTTTTTAAAATAACTTGCAGCGGAAATCATTTGAAATATTAAGAAATAATCGGTCAAAAGAAATAGAAGTTTGAATCGTGAAAATACTTAAAAAGTTGTAGAAGTCAAACGCACCTGCCGATGAGTAAAGTCAACGGAAGAAGCAAAAAACAGGAAAGGTAGAAGACTCCTGCCGATGACGTCACCCGAATAAAAAAAAAGACATCTCTCGGTAGACTGTATCTACCGATGCCTAAACGACAATTCACTTCCTATGTCTTCCGATGACGTCAGCACACATCTGCCGATGAGTTTACTGAGACATCAACCGATGGACTTAAACCTACATCTATCGATGACGTTAGCACGCATCTGCCGATGAGTTTACTGAGACATCAACCGATAGACTCATACCTACATCTACCGATGATGTCAGCACGCATCTGCCGATGAGTTTGTTGAGACATCAACCGATAGACTCATACCTACATCTACCGATGACGTCAGCACGCATCTGCCGATGAGTTTGCTGAGACATCAACCGATAGACTACAGAACAACGACTCAACCTCTGTTGGTAGACTTCATCTACCAATAGAGAACAGAATCGCATTTCATCCACCCCTTGGCATACTAACACAACTCTAATCACAGAAAAGAATTTACTCACTTCACTGAAACCATTCAAAACATTTTAAACCATTACGTTGCTAGAACCCAGTGAGTACCAACATTAAATTCCAACAGAATACTTTTAACAGGAAAATCTCAAAAAAACGTATTCAAACTATTGAAATTGCTACTGTCATGAAAACTCGGCATACTTAAATTGAAACATTAACAACTAAACCTTCAAACTACTGACACCAGTTAACCCGCCTCATCAGTTTACCAGGCCGAAACATGAATGTACTCCCACAACAGCCTACTCCTCAATGAACTCAGAGAAATCACCTGCTGTATCTTCAGTACCTACATCACAAACTCATCTATTAGCCTAATGCTAAGTAAGTAAAGCAGTAATGAAATGAATTGCTGAAACATAAATTCCTAAACATGCAATTTCTACCTTCTCATCTCAGTTGCATAGTCGTACGTTCATAAACTGATCTGATCCCTTAGTTCCCTTGGGAGTGGGATCAATTCTCCCAATGTCATACATCCTCTACTCGATTAAAGGGCGGATGAATTCCCTTAATAGCTGATCTGATCCCATGGTTCCCTTGGGAGTGGGATCAATTCTCCCAATGTCATACATCCTCTACTCGATTAAGGGGCGGATTAGTTCCCTTAATAGTTTGTCTGTCACATTCAGTTCATACCTCACTGTTCTTACATGGAAATTCATTTTCGTAATTTTTCAAAAAACATGATGCATGACATACAGAAAGTACTCAAACATGCAAAAACCTACTGTTTGTGATGTAGGCCCGAAGGCACACACAATACTTTACTTACATGGCTCTCCTGGTGATTGTTTGGGTTGTTAACCACTTCGGGTTTTGGCTCAACCTAAAACCGTAGACAGTGTATTAGTTAAACTTCATTCTAAACTATCCGAAATCTAAGGAAACTAGTTTGGAGACTCTAGTCATTGTGCATTCCCGATTTCAACTTAAACCGAAACTAGCACTCGCATACCGCATTCTCAAAACTTCATTCATCAACCCTCCTACCAACGATAGTTACAATGTAGCAAGAAATAGAAGCAAAACTCACCTAGTTCGGAGGAAATCGCTGGAGGAAGTCGAAGGGGGTCTCCTATCGCGCTCTGCTAAGCTGAGGGGATGAGAATGGAGAGGAAATGAAATAAACAGTGGCGGCTACTTCATTAATAGTTTCCTTAAATACGTTATCCACCCTTGAGTTTCTAGTTACCCTTATGCCCTTGCCTAGTCATCCTCTAACCCTACATTTAATATTGCCATATAAATTGTGCCATTAGTTTAAAAAAAGAATCGAGGATCGGTTTGATAGAATCAGGTATTACATCCTATCTCCTACACTCGTCAAAATAAGCCGACAATGTCTGGTCGAAGTCAGGCTAACTTCACGTGTTTCACTTAACAATCAACGTTTGTTTAATGTTAACTTATCTAGCTCATACACATTATTGAATCAATTTGTTCTATATAAACTATCAGTTTGCAGAGAAATCATGTCTAATGATTAAAACATTTGAAGACGTGAATTTACTAATTATTGTCATTTAGCTACCACCAGTTCATAAAAGAATATCAAAATCTTATATCACTACCTCTCAATTAAACACAATGACATGGCAATAACAACATGCCAAATTCTAATGTCCCATAAACTGATCCAATAAATTTGGTAAGAAATGTCGCACTATTGGTGACCAAAAAGTCCAATTCAATCATAAACATTTAAAGGAACTTCTCTATTAGCTCCTCCCACTCATCTCATTTTTATTGAGTTCTTCTTATCAATCAATTATTATCCTCATCAAAACACTCTACAACCAAGTTTCATCATGCTAATAAAAATGAACTAAACATCATATCCTTGAGTAATGAAATATTTGACCCAATCATAGGCATTAAAAGTACTATTAATGCAATATCAAAAAGACATTTTATCCATCATCATCATCCATTGACTAAATTGCTCATTTTTGAATATTTTCTCTATGCACTCAACACTTATCAAATCTGTCCTTAAAATTGTAACACCCGGTTTTACGGGATTTTTATAATTCCATAATATAAGGGCATTTTTATACATATGTCAAATTAAGCCCGTTTTGCAAGCAGAAAGTGTTATTAGAATCCTAATGATTTATATGGATTTTTGGAGAAATACGGGATTTAACGGAGTTTCAAAATGGTAAATGACGATTTATTAAAACGGTTTTAATAGGAATTATTAGTATTATTATTATTATTATTATTATTATTATTATTAATTAAAACAACAGAATGGTTAAAAACCATTTTGCTGTTTGTGTTTCTTCACCGCGACCCGAGCACCCGAGAGCGACAAGAGGAAGCCGAGCGACGATTTCGGCGACCACGCGATTCCGGTCACCGTCCAGACAAGCAGACTCCGGCGAGCTGGAGCCAGTGTTCGGTTCAGCCTTTCCGCTCCAGACTCGATCGAAAACCGGTGAGTTCTCCCCTGTTTATTGTTCGGTTTGTGGCCGGAAATGGCGAGCTGTGTTGAGCTCCGATCGCCGGCCCTTTCTGGCTGTTCTCGGCGTCGTCTTGCCGAGCTTCATGTTGGCAATGATTTCCTAACAGCAGGGAGCTCAATTTGAGCAAAAATTCAGAATGCCCTATTTTGGCATTTCAGTTTTTATGGTGTGTAGCTCGGGATTTTGATTAGATTATGTCAATTAGGTATGAGAGGGACTAATTGGTGAAGAATCGGAGGAGAAATGATGAAAATCGAAAAAGGGGATTTTTCGGTTTAAAGGGGCAGTTCGGGTTTTCGAATATTTGACCTAGCTACAGTCGTTTGTTTTGAAATTCCTTTTGGCAGGTTAAAATAGGTTATTAGAGGAGTACGTGGCCGCTGGAATTGTTCGATTCCAATATCCGACGCGAAAGTTACGCGCGTTCGAAGTTTCGGGTCGATTTTACTAAACCCGAATTAGTGGCCCGTTTAGTTAGGTTTTAGTTGTATTAAGCTTGAAATAGTAGTTTGAGAGTAAATTGGCGAATGTAAGCTTAATTTAATGAAGCTTGGATGTTTGTCATAGGTCGAGCCATAGGTGACGCGTGATGCCAAACCCAGCGAGCTACAGAAGACAGGTAAGTTCTCGTGATCTTCTCTGGCCGATAGGCCTACACCGTACGTCGAAGTCGTCTCGAGGATTTTCAGAGATGTGTATGTTTTCATTGTTTTTGGTTGGGTAGTTAGGTTAGTTGTTTATAGGTTATGTTTGTTTATCGTCTTGATGGTACACATGCTGGTTGTTTACTTTATGCATTTTACTGCTCATGCATCACGTCTATTAAAGCATCTGTTTAAGAGAACGAATGAAATAAATCTACGTAATCTGTTATCTGGTCACGGTGAGGTGGTTTAGCCTCGGTGACATTCTGTCTGCGACCTAATTAAAAAGTAAAATGAATCAACGAATCTACGTAATCTGGTCACGGCGAGGTGGTTTAGACCTCGGTGACAATCTGTCTGCGACGAAATGAATCTGAATATGTAATCTGCATGTTTTCTGAATGGCATACGCACGCATGCATCTGCATTAACGAAAGCTTGCTGAGATTTTTATCTCATAGTTTGTCTGTATGGTGTAAGTAGCCTAGACTTCGAGACAGGTGAGGACGACGTTCCTCCTCCTGATGTCTGATGCGGTTGATGGACAATGCTCGCGAGAGTGTGTTGGCGCAGTCGAGGCGTGTTTTGACCCGTGGGGATATGTGTAAGTCTTTTGGGGGATTTAATGGATAATACGAATGTATAGATGAACATATTAGGCTGTTTGGATTCTGTTTAATTGATTGATTGATGTTTAGATGGTTTGGTTCGGGTTAGTGGATAAAATAGGTTTTTATGTTTTGATAGACTTGTTTTATAAAACGTTTTGTTAAGGTTTTTATCTAAAGTTTAATGGAACTGCTTGGTATTTTCTTTTGAAACAGGAGGGATATGTTTGGTTTTTAAACATAACCACGCAGTTTGTTTTCACGAAAGTATGTTTTAAACACGTTTTAATATATGTTTATATCTCAAGTCGTTTTGAGTGAGATTATGGAGATGTAGGAGTATCTGCGGTTTAAAGTTAAGTTGTATTGTGAAGTGTATGTTTGTGATGTGGATAGAATTTGTGGTATAGATAGAATTGTGTTAGTGAAATGGTGAGGTTGTATTTTGTAGGTGGTCATGTACATGTTGGTTTAGGATTAATTGTTTTGTAATTATTTTAAACGTTTTATTAAATTGTTTTCCACTTAAACGCTAAGTATAAAAGAAAAAGAAGAATTTCGTACGGGAAAATTAGAAATAGTATGAGGGACGTTACAAAAATATTGCATGAAGTGACCAAACTTTCAAAAGCTTAGTCGATCACATATGGCCACACATAATTTCAAAGCTCCAATGCTTCTCAAACACAGTCAACACTACAATATACCAATTCCATAATTTGACACTATTTTCCAAAAATAGAGGTTCTCTCAATCCAATTTGTGATATAATCTTATCTCACACTACACCTAAATTTGTCCAAATTCCCTCAATCTCACTTGCCCAACCATTAAATAATTCATAAATTTTCTCTATTTTGACTTCAAAATACTCCTTGGCCAAGCCAATATCATGCTGCGCAACATTACAAGGACTTTTTAATCCTTCATAATTTCTATCAAAATGGTTTACAAATAAGTTTCAATCCGGGAGATATTTGTTGTAATCACCTCTCTACCTGAACGACTCTAGTATTTCTTCTAAATATCTTTAACCACTTATACAGAAACCTAATCTAGTGTAAAAACAAGACCTATTAAGAATGTTTACCAATACATGTACAAAAATTCATCACTGAATTGAAATTTACTAACGGAAGGTTTTCACTCGAATTAAAGAATTCCAAATCAAACAAGCTAAGTCTTGAATTTTTGAAAGAGATCATTTTTCTCATCATAAGATGAATTTCTTATTTTTAAAATTACATAGGCCCTCACACAAACCGAGAAGAGTTCTCTGACTCATATATTCCATCTCTTTTATCAATTTACGAAGCGTACACTTATTGCTTCACCCTAAATTTTACACCACTAAAAATCACATATGGACAGATAGGGAAATGTCCTCTTTCTCTAGCAAAAAACCTGAAGATGCTTTTCAAATAGCACATTTAACTCAATCGGTCTTTGTATCACGTCCTTAGGCATGGTAAATTAAAATTTTCATTTCTTTTATATTATCACAATATCTATCTTATTTATATCACTTTTCAAGATGTCAACTTTACTCTGATACAAAAAATTTTGTCATGCCCCAAAGAGGATTCAAGACAAAACGGAGAACAAATCGACCCAGAATGTAGATAGAGCTGTCCGACCCTCAAACTTATTTTAATAAATTAGATAGTAGAAGACTTTCATTAAAATTATAAATCATAGCTCAAACAAAAGGGATAAATTTTAGGTCAAATAATAACATATGAGATAATGCAGTGATACATGTCTAAAAAAAATGAGTGTGCTAGACAAAATTAAATAAATAAAAGGGTTTACAATTTCTAATAATTTCTAACATCTCAAATTAAACAAATTTCTAAGTAAAAATGTCATATTAAGAAATCTTCACGTTGAGCCTACTCTTGACTCGACAACTGTCCACTGATGACTCTTATTTTAGAGTCATTTTATGATAATTTTACATAAGAAAACTTATATGAATTGAGTGATTGTAATAATAAATTAGTATGAATTTACTGCAATTGCTATGAAATGCTGCAACATTAGTGCTTTGATTGAATTTAATTTATTTCATGCAGATTCTCTATTAAAAGTACAATTTTTCTCTTCAATTTAAATTTTATATTTTTATATTTGAATGTAATTTTATTAGAGGGAAAGTCAAATTCAAAAGTTGAAGATTTTAAAGAGAGAGGAATCAAATCAAGAAAAATCGGGAAATTTTTTGCTTTGAATATGGAACATAATAAATGGGTATTATTTGGCTGCAGAATTAATAAGGAAAAGTGTAGAGACAAACGCAGCGGTAGATGCACTAAACGACAAAAACCAGCGGTAGATATAGAAAGAAAACTGGGCAGCGGAAGATGTGAAGAAAATAAAGAAAAGCTGTAACGCCCCCGAACCCACCCTAGCTCGGAGCGCTACATTGCTAAAAAATCCCACGTTAAAACATAACTTAAATAAACCTAGACTCGTTAATTTTCTTTAATCCTAATCGCTAAGCACCACGGCGTCTTTCCCAAAAATTTCGGCAAAGTAACGCCTGAAAATGGCGCCTCCAAAATGCTAAGTACCTGTACACAATTCAATCTCAACCAATCCACAACCAATCCAGAATATTCCTAACCATCTAACCAGCATACGAAGTCACCAAATAGCAGTAAAGAGGAATCTAAAATACTAACAACCCTAATTGAAGAAAGACAACAATATAGGGCGACATATCACCCTTAACTTAACTATATACAACAACAGACATCTACAATACGCTATCAAAATACAAAGTCCACATCTCCGAAGACCATGGTGGAGTCGCCCCGACAATTGCCCGCACCGGCATACAGCGTACATCAACGACTGCGTCCCAATCCTAGCTTTCTTCGTAGCTCTAACCTGTACTCCAGTCGTCACCTACACCACAGAACACACACACACACGTAAGCTTACGCTTAGCAAGTAGGGAGTAACAAATAATAACAAGAAGAATGCACACACTACCCTACTCTAACACAACAACACAACATCACTCGACACGACAACTCAACACAAAGGCACAACACCACCCAATGCAACTCAACAAACTCACTCAACATAACACGACAACACACAGTGCAATCAACCTAACACATGCAGTTTCTATCACTCAGTTGTGGTTATTTGCTGTTCGTTGCTTTAATATTTCATAAGCCGTGTGGAACGAGTTGGCACACATCCCATAACCGTCTAGGATGGCCACACTCCGAACCACCAGAGCAAGACCAGATAGCACACATCCCATAACTGTCTAGGATGGCTATACATGACCTCCCTCGTCGTTCGTAGAATCCTATAACCATCTAGGAATTCATACTCACGACCTTTACGTATTTTAGTCAATCATCCTTCATAGAGTTCCCTTCGGGGTGCCACTGCAAGCACCGTATCCCGACAAGGCACACTATTCCAGATCTCGTATTTTTAGCCGGTCTCTCATAGAGTTCCCTTCGGGGTGCCACTGCAAGCACCGTATCCCGACAAGGCACACTATTTGAGATCTCAAGTTCCATTCGGGGTGCCACTGCAAGCACCGTATCCCAACAAGGAACATTATTTATCTGATTACGTTCAGGCTCACAATGCCAAACAATGCCACTCATCTCTAGCGTAGCGTACTATAACTCACGATGCATGTTTCAACAAAGATATGCAATCCTACTCGAAACAACCCAATGAAACACGACACGAAACAAAACAAACATCCCCCGAGGCTATAAAGCATTTCACACTATGATGCAAGTCGCACAAATACTTAACCAGACCAAAACAAAGCAAAGCAATCAACCAACAATGCTCAACCAACAAAGAAGACAAACAAACAACAAACAACAACCCTACCGTTCCGTGGTGTAGGCCCGAAGGCAAAACAAACGTCATCTACTTACCTGAACTCTGGCACCGCACTTACTCGATTTGGCTATGTACATTTGCCCACTCAGTAACCTATCACATTCACAAAATTCACTTAAAACATCACTATTCACTTCTAAAGAATATTTAAAGTAACTCTAACTACAATTAATCAAACTTCATTCAAATTAAGCCTACATTCACCAACTACCCTCAAACTACTATTTCTAGCCTAATCCAACAAAAACCTACTGAAACGGGCCACCAATTTGGGTTCGGTAAAAACCGACCCGAAACCTCAAACGTGCATAACTTTTGCGTCGGTTATCGGAATCGAACGATTCCAGCGGCCACGTACTCCTCTAATAACCCATTTTAACCTGCCAAAAGGAATTTCAAAACAACTAACCCTAGCTAGGTAAAAATCCCCAAAACCCGAGCTGCCTAAACCGGGAATTTTTTCCTTTTCCAATTTTTCCTCAATTCTCATCAATTTCTTCACCAATCGACCACCTATACGCTCAATTAATATAAACTAACCAAAAATCTCGAATTACATGCAAAACCCGAAATGCCCTAAAGAGGGCTTCACTGTTTTTCGCCCAAATTGGGCTCCTCACAACTCGACGACCATTGGTGGTCCAAGGGTCGGCAAACCCATGTCGAGAACTCCCAAAATCGGTCGGTGATCGGAGCCAAATCCTGCTTGTCACCGCCGGCCCGAACAGAGCAAAAACAGGGGATAAAACCGAGCTAAAAACCGAACCTTACCGTCGGTTCGTGCGCGGAGGCAACCGGAAACCGCTCCGGGTCGTCGTCATGCCGGAGACCGTCGGAAACCGCCGGTGATCGTCGTGCTCCGTCGATCGCCGCCCTCCGTCGTCTCTCCCCTGTTCGCGCTCGGGGCTCGGGCTCGATCTCAACAGAATAGCTTCGGCTATTCTGTTGAGTTTTATTTTATTTATTTTTATTTTAATAATAATAATAATAATAATTATTATAATTTCTATTAACATTCATACAAATTACATTTACCGTTTTACCCACTCGCGTTTTCGACCATTCGAATTTCTTTAAATCTCATTCTTAATGTATAACCCACGGCTTAATTTCATTGAACCCGAACCTAAATTAAGAATTCATTCACTTTTCTTTTTAAATTAATTAAAACAACTATTTATTAAACAATTACCTTATTATTTTTTCCTTCTTAAAAAAATCTCGGGTGTTACAATCCACCCTCCTTACAAAAATTTTGTCCTCAAAATTTGCGTACCTATTATTCCTCAATTTACTCACCTCAAGATACTTTCCTGACCTTAAGGTTGCACTGCAAACTTCCACTACGCTAAGGTTTCCATTCTAGTTTTCCCTCGAACTATATTCACCTATCGCGTATCGCTAACTCTCTACATCTCTAAAGTTATTTTCCGAACTTATGTCCGTTGACTTTGATTTGAGCACTTACCACTTAGACTCTCAATCTTTTCTATTCTAATTTCAACTTTAACTTTTTATCAACTCAGTTTATCTAATTCCTCCATCACATTTTTGTGTCTACTCCCAAAGTATCCTCAATACCGTAACACTAAGAATTTAATAAATACTTTCTTACCCTAAAATCCTCGAAGTTTAATTTAATTCCCCTTTTACTCCCTAATTCTAGGGTTACTATGCTAGACCTCGACTACTCTATGGTCTTAGTCGCCTATCGAGAAATGGCAATTTCCTATGTCTTCAAAGTCTTACAATACTTCAACTTACTCATTTCAAAATCTTCTCTTAACTTAATGATATTTCCCCTTAAAATTCACTTAAGCATCTCTTATTTACACCCTCAACTTCTCTACATTTCCACTTTCAAACTTCTTTGCATCTCCAAGGGTTTAACTGGGACTCCTCAATCCCTCTAACTTAATTCTTAAATCAAATTGTTCCCTGAGCTCAATGCACTTAGTCCCTCAATTCGCACATTACTAAATACTTAAGGTCCAACAATCTAATTTCCTCAAAATTCTTTCTAAAATGTCATAACTAATCTAATTTGAACGAACCTTACTTCTAAGTGCACTCCCTTAATCATTCCTGTGTAATTGTAATTTCTGCACTTCACTCAAGATGTTCAATTCTTACTGAACCCTCTACTTAATTTAATTCCTTACCTTACTTGCTCTCTAAATCTTGAATTGACTTGTCACGCTAAGTCTCAACTACACCACTGCCCAAATTACCTACCGAGTACTCCTAATAGCCTAACGAGCAATGAAAATTTGCCTACAACTTAAAGTTTTAACTTTCTCAGCTATGATCTTTATAGTTCCATCCTCTTACATTCATACATTCTTATGTTACAGTTGCATACGTAAACACTCTTCTATCCAAGTTTCAACTCTACCGTTTCCTCAAACTAATTTCTCACTTATTCCTCCTATCTTTTACACTCATGTCCTTCAAATAATCATGATATTTTATTGCTTATCCCTACGCACTCAAACACTTTTCGGAGCTAATTTTCGTCCCTTTCATTCGAACTCTACAAGTCCGCAAATCTTACCACTTAAAGTATAGAACTCAGATGCTAACCTACCGCTGAGTTTACTCATAAAATCTATGTGTGAGGCCTTTCTTTCCTTCTTATCCATTATTCTCTACGTTCTTCAGCTTTAATCCTTATCGACTAATCTCATTAATAAATCTCTTCCTTACTGACTAAATCTAGAAGGTATTCTAGTCATTCTTCTAACTTTCATCTCCCATCCTCAACTTATCGCTACAACCTGGCTAGTTACTACCTTAACAATTTCAAACTTTTTACTTAGACTTAGGCTTATTCCTAATGCACCTACCACCTCTCGTTCAAAAATCCCATCAACTCACATTTTACCAAATACTCAAAGTCTAAACCTAAATACTTAACCTCCTTTCCAAATTTCTCAACACTCATACAATTTTCAAGATTCACACGGGATTCTCTCCAAATTTCCAAATTTTACTAACTACTTGATTCTCTTTTGCCCTTCAACTTAAGATCTAATTATCTATCCCGAATCTTTTACAACTAGCCCTCCATAGTTCACCTACTCATACATCCTTAGACCTTAAATTGAGCATTCACTAATTTTCCTCAAAATGCTCTCTACAATGTAATAACTAGTCCACTCTCTTTTACTCTTCAACGCGATTCTACTCAATTCTAAATATTCCACTTAATATCGTTTCATTACTCTAACCTCAAAACATCACCATAATTCAAAAGGCTAGGCTTTTCTCTACCAAATCAAGGTATCAAGGTCTCTATTCTGACCTTTAGGTTTTGGCTCTAGGGTTTTAGGTCGAATGACACCAGCAACTAAACAACCTGTAATGCTCTTCTAACGCGCCGACCAAAATCTTTTCACTTATCCCCAATCATCTTTGATTGAATACCCTCCTAAAACGGTACCTACATCCGTAACAATCCACTGGTGTACCCGCATCCTCTAAATTGGTATCCCCGAAACTGAGTAATACGACCCTCTACATGACCCCTAAGCCTCTTAACACCCAATAAACTCTATTAATGTGGACTTCAATTTAATCGACAATTAATTACACTCACAACATTCTTAATCTTTAGGCCAGGTTCCCCTTTAGTCCTCGTGAATTTCATCCAACCTTTCCCCCCCCCCCCCCATAGCCTACCTCTTGTTGTCTCCATTCCTTAAATTCTTAAACCCTCGGATTCAGCTAAATACTGCCAACCCTATGTAACCTACTTTTTGTTATCCTCCCCATATCCTCGTAAATAAACTTACTTCTGACATTTCACTGTTCTAGGGTGTCACTCGATAATTTCTTTTCTAACTTCAAACTTTTCTAACTCTTCTTTGAATCATCGAATTCCTAAAACTCCAAGGGTTTACTACTATGCCCCAAGTCTATCTATGTGTATCATCATTACAATTTCTCATTCTAAGGTTTACCTTATTCTACCTTCAACCCACTGTGTCCTCACCCACCCATTTCATACTAGGACACAACTCACACTTTTCCTAACGACTATCACTTATACACAAGCTAACATCAATACTTAATTCAGATAGATTATACCTCTTTTCTCCTAAGGTTAAGTCTCATCCTAAGATTCTCTAATCTATCTATACTCAATCCTACTTCTATCTAATGTTACTTCGTTAGTTTCGCACTTCCAATAAATTCCTAGCTATTAGAACTATCAGTTCACTATGTCAACACACTTGTCTATGAATTAGCTTAAGGAATCCACCAAAGTTGTCTTGGTACTCTCGGAATGTTCTAATCTATTACAATTCCAAATTACAGTTCCAAAACAAACTGGGGTTAAACAATCTAATCTTAAAGATAAACTATCTAAAATTAAAGAAATACTTACGGTCGGTAAAGCACGTTGCACGGCGGCCGGCATTGTCAGGTAATCCTTTGAACGACTCGACCATTTACGCTCTGATACCATCTTGTAACGCCCCCGAACCCACCCTAGCTCGGAGCGCTACATTGCTAAAAAATCCCACGTTAAAACATAACTTAAATAAACCTAGACTCGTTAATTTTCTTTAATCCTAATCGCTAAGCACCACGGCGTCTTTCCCGAAAATTGCGGCAAAGTAACGCCTGAAAATGGCGCCTCCAAAATGCTAAGTACCTGCACACAATTCAATCTCAACCAATCCACAACCAATCCAGAATATTCCTAACCATCTAACCAGCATACGAAGTCACCAAATAGCAGTAAAGAGGAATCTAAAATACTAACAACCCTAATTGAAGAAAGACCACAATATAGGGCGACATATCACCCTTAACTTAACTATATACAACAACAGACATCTACAATACGCTATCAAAATACAAAGTCCACATCTCCGAAGACCATGGTGGAGTCGACCCGACAATTGCACGCACCGGCATACAGCGTACATCAACGACTGCGTCCCAATCCTAGCTTTCTTCGTAGCTCTAACCAGTACTCCAGTCGTCACCTACACCACAGAACACACACACACACGTAAGCTTACGCTTAGCAAGTAGGGAGTAACAAATAATAACAAGAAGAATGCACACACTACCCTACTCTAACACAACAACACAACATCACTCGACACGACAACTTAACACAAAGGCACAACACCACCTAATGCAACTCAACAAACTCACTCAACATAACACGACAACACACAGTGCAATCAACCTAACACATGCAGTTTCTATCACTCAGTTGTGGTTATTTGCTGTTCGTTGCTTTAATCTTTCATAAGCCGTGTGGAACGAGTTGGCACACATCCCATAACCGTCTAGGATGGCCACACTCCGAACCACCAGAGCAAGACCAGATAGCACACATCCCATAACCGTCTAGGATGGCTATACATGACCTCCCTCGTCGTTCGTAGAATCCTATAACCGTCTAGGAATTCATACTCACGACCTTTACGTATTTTAGCCAATCATCCTTCATAGAGTTCCCTTCGGGGTGCCACTGCAAGCATCGTATCCCGACAAGGCACACTATTCCAGATCTCGTATTTTTAGCCGGTCTCTCATAGAGTTCCCTTCAGGGTGCCACTGCAAGCACCGTATCCCGACAAGGCACACTATTTGAGATCTCAAGTTCCCTTCGGGGTGCCACTGCAAGCACCGTATCTCGACAAGGAACATTATTTATCTGATTACGTTCATGCTCACAATGCCAAACAATGCCACTAATCTCTAGCGTAGCGTACTATAACTCACGATGCATGTTTCAACAAAGATATGCAATCCTACTCGAAACAACCCAATGAAACACGACACAAAACAAAACAAACATCCCCCGAGGCTATAAAGCATTTCACACTATGATGCAAGTCGCACAAATACTTAACCAGACCAAAACAAAGCAAAGCAATCAACCAACAATGCTCAACCAACAAAGAAGACAAACAAACAACAAACAACAACCCTACCGTTCCGTGGTGTAGGCCCGAAGGCAAAACAAACGTCCTCTACTTACTTGAACTCTGGCACCGCACTTACTCGATTTGGCTATGTACATTTGCCCACTCAGTAACCTATCACATTCACAAAATTCACTTAAAACATCACTATTCACTTCTAAAGAATATTTAAAGTAACTCTAACTACAATTAATCAAACTTCATTCAAATTAAGCCTACATTCACCAACTACCCTCAAACTACTATTTCTAGCCTAATCCAACAAAAACCTACTGAAACGGGCCACCAATTTGGGTTCGGTAAAAACCGACCCGAAACCTCAAACGTGCATAACTTTTGCATCGGTTATCGGAATCAAACGATTCCAGCGGCCACGTACTCCTCTAATAACCTATTTTAACCTGCCAAAAGGAATTTCAAAACAACTAACCCTAGCTAGGTCAAAATCCCCAAAACTCGAGCTGCCTAAACCGGGAATTTTTCCCTTTTCCAATTTTTCCTCAATTCTCATCAATTTCTTCACCAATCGACCACCTATACGCTCAATTAATATAAACTAACCAAAAATCTCGAACTACAAGCAAAACTCGAAATGCCCTAAAGAGGGATTCACTGTTTTTCGCCCAAATCGGGCTCCTCACAACTCGACGACCATTGGTGGTCCAAGGGTCGGCAAACCCATGCCGAGAACTCCCAAAATTGGTCGGTGATCGGAGCCAAATCCTGCTCGTCATCGCCGGCCCGAACAGAGCAAAAACAGGGGATAAAACCGAGCTAAAAACCGAACCTTACCGTCGGTTCGTGCGCGGAGGCAACCGAAAACTGCTCCTCGTCGTCGTCTGGCCGGAGACCGTCGGAAACCGCCGGTGATCGTCGTGCTCCGTCGATCGCCGCCCTCCGTCGTCTCTCCCCTGTTCGCACTCGGGGCTCGGGCTCGATCTCAACAGAATAGCTTCGGCTATTCTGTTGAGTTTTATTTTATTTTTTATTTTTTTAATAATAATAATACTAATTATAATTATAATTTCTATTAACATTCATACAAATTACATTTACCGTTTTACCCACTCGCGTTTTTGACTATTCGAATTTCTTTAAATCTCGTTCTTAATGTATAACCCACGGCTTAATTTCATTGAACCCGAACCTAAATTAAGAATTCATTCACTTTTCTTTTTAAATTAATTAAAACAACTATTTATTAAACAATTACCTTATTATTTTTTCCTTCTTAAAAAAATCTCGGGTGTTACAAAAGCTGGGCAGCGGATGATTTAAAAAAGCTGGGCAGCAGATGATTTAAGGAAAGGGCAATAAAAGCTGGGCAGCGGAAGAAGCTGAAAGAAATAAAAAATAGGGCAGCAGAAAAAGACAAAATCCAGCGGTAGATGCTGAATGAAGAAAATAGAAGATGGTCACTGGGCAGCGGAAGACGTGATGAGGGGGCAGCACTAAAAGACGAAACCTAAATATCAATAGAAAGATTTATGGAGAGAGAAAAGTTATTCTGGAAATAACCACTAAAAGGTGGAACAATAAATGAGAATGGAGAGAGAAAGAGAAGATGGCATGCAGAATTAAAAATGATATTTTTCTAAAGAAAAAGGGAAGAAGGTAGAGAGCGTGACGGCTTGCTGGAGAAGGAGCTCTGAACAGAGGAGGAGAACAACGACCTTGCTGAATTTTCTTCTTCTTCTTCTTTATTACTATTTTTATGTTATTGAAAACTTTATTTTTATTTAGTATTGTTATCATGATTTGAGGCTAAATTATATTATCTTGGTTATGACGATATTACTCGTTACGGTTTTTGCTACGATCTTGGTTTTGTTATGCAATTTTCTATTGAACAATTATTTGTGATGCTTCTTGCTAAGTCAGATCATATTGATAGATAGGATGACGATTCATGTTTATATTATATCGATAAATAGATATAAATTCTTAGATGCATAAATAATTAATTGGATTAAATTGTTACAACGTGGTTAACATTAATTCAATTGGCAATAAGAATGAGACAAATCTGAAATTCAATATTAGTTACATTCATTCTAGGTCGAAGGAAATTCTAATTTGAATTTATCTAGGCAATTCGAAAAAATCCAAGAATTATTTAATTCTTGCTGTTCATAGACAATGCTGTAGAGCATTACCAAAGCATCAGTAGTGAAATTAACGTAACGAAGAAATCGATTCTAGCCAAGGCCTTCTTTTATCGTTTTTACCTCGTTTATTTTGATTTACTGTGTTTCATCGTCATTCTGATTTTATTTCTATTTATTTTCATTTATTATTTTAATATTTTTATAAGATTTTTATAGCAATTTACATACAATTAAAAATATCCTCGTGGGATCGATACTCTACTTACTTATTACTTCGTTAGCGACACGTGCACTTGCATGTAAGTGTGTAAAAAAACACTAACAAGTTTTTGGCGCCGTTGCAGGGTATATTGTTTAGTTGTGATTATTTTGCTATAATCATTTTGTTTTATTTTACGTTATTTTATTTTAGTTTGTTTATCTATTTTCAGATATTATCGATTTATGCCGGACGAAGAAAACGCACAGGATCTTGTACCCATAGATCCAGAAATTGAAAGAACCTTTACAGCTAGAAGAAGACGACATCAGCATCAGTTTCTTTAAGGAGACAATATGGCGAACATAGAGAGAGAAAGAGACAATGTTGAGAGAATTATTGATGACAGAGATATACCTATACAGGATTTTGCAATTCCTACACTAAATGATCTAAATCCTGGAATAGTCAGACCTAATCTTCGTGCCATAAGATTTGAGCTGAAACCAGTAATGTTCCAAATGCTCCAAACAGTTGGACAATTTACTGGAGCAATCACAGATAATCCTCATCGCCATTTGAAGGTTTTTGGAGAAGTTAGTGACTCATTTAACTTCCATGGTGTATCTGCAGAAGCTTTGAGATTAAAACTCTTTCCATATTCCTTGAGAGATCGCGCCAGGGATTGGTTAAATAGCATTCCTTCAGACACAATCACCACTTGGGGGGATCTGGCGAATAAATTCATTATGAAATATCATCCACCGGTAAGAAACGCAAGGATGAGGAATGAAATCACAAGTTTCCAGCAAAGAGATGGAGAATCACTCTACGAAGCGTGGGATAGATTCAAAGAGTTGCTGAGACAGTGTCCAAATCATGGGATCCCTCACTGGATTCAACTGGAAACATTTTACAACGGATTGAATGGACAGACCCGATCGATTATTGATGCAGCTGCTAATGGAACACTGCTGTCAAAATCTTTCAATGAAGCATATGACTTACTGGAAAGAATGGCGGTGAACAGTTATCAATGGCCATCAGACAGCAGTACAACAGCAAGAAGAGCTCCTGGAGTTTATGAAGTGGATGAAGTAGCTGCTCTTAATGCAAAGATAGCTTCATTGGAAAATGCCATTAAAGCCATGAACAAACAGCAGCAGCCACAATTACGGGAGGTTTCATGCATTTTCTGTGGAGAGAACCATGAAGATAGTTCCTGCTCGACGAATCCTGAATCAGCAAATTATGTGGGGTATAACCGAAATAATAACCCATTTTCACAGACGTACAACCCTGGATGGAGGCAACATCCGAACTTCCAATGGAACTCGCAGCAACAGAACACTACAATGCCTACAAGATCTGCTGATAACTATGCCCAAAATTACATTCAGCAAGTTCAGAAGCCAGTAACTCAAGAGAAACCAGATAATTTTGCAAGGGAATATGCTTCCAAGACAGACATAATATTGCAGAATTTAGAAGCTTCGATAAAGAACATTGAAACCCAACTGGGGTAGCTAGCGCAATCTTCTAACTCAAGGAGCATGGGACAACTACCAAGCGACACTGAGATTTCACAAAGACCCGGAAAGGAACATTGCAAAGCAATTTTATTAAGGAATGGAAGAGAGGTTGAAATTCCAGAGAAGCCACAGAGGGTGGAGAAACTAGGGATTATTAACCAAGAAAGGGAAAGAGAAAAGCAACCCAGTGCTGAGGGTTCACAGGAACGAGAAGTGATGATTGAGGAAGAAAGTACTCAGGAGACCGGAGAGAATAATTTTGATTCTGGAGAAATTAGTATCAATGCTGCAGTTTCGCTCGCAGCATCGCGACAGCATCGACCTACAGAGATGCAAATCCAAAAACCTCCCCCACCATTACCACAGAGTCTACAAAGACACCACCAGGAAAAGCAGTTTAAAAAGTTTCTGGACGTTCTGAAGCAACTCCACATCAATGTACCCTTGGTGGAAGCACTTGAAAAAATGCCAAACTATGCCAAATTCATGAAGGATGTTCTGTCCAAAAAGAGAAAGTTTGGAGAATATGAACTGGTGGCCATGACAGAAGAGACAAGCTACATTTTGCAAAACAAAATTCCACCAAAACTAAAAGATCCTTGCAGTTTCACTATTCCTTGTACAATCGGCAACAATTATTTTGGGAAGGCTCTATGTGATCTTGGAGCTAGTATCAACTTGATGCCCATGTCAATTTTTAAGAAGCTGGGAATTGGAGAAGTTAGACCTACAACTGTGACCTTGCAACTTGCTGATCTCTCATTTACTCACCCTCAAGGAAAGATAGAAGACGTGTTAGTAAAGGTGGATAAGTTCATTTTCCCAGTAGACTTCATTATTTTGGATTACGAAGCAGATCATGAAGTGTCCATAATTTTGGGAAGACCTTTCTTAGCTACTGGGAGAACATATGTCCAGAAAGGTGAACTTACAATGAGAGTAAATGATCAACAAATCACATTCAATGTGTTGAAAGCGATGAAATTTTCAGATGAAGCTGAAGATTGTTATTTGATAAAAGATGATGAAGTGCCACATGACAAAAAAAAGCCGTCAGTACCAGCAAACAGCAAGAGAAAAAGCTATGTAAAGAGAAGGAAAAAGAAAAGAAAATGGCGCGACAGAGAAATACAAAAGTGAGTTTTTGAAAGAATGAGAGAAGTTTATCCATATGGTACCTTGGAACTACGAGATGAAAAAAAGGCCAAAATTTCAAGGTAAATGGACAGAGAGTAAAGCTTTATCATAGAGAAAATTTGACAGAAATTGCCTCAATTACTCTCGAGGACATTAAAGAAAAGTGACATATGGAGAAGTCTGGCTGAAGACTTGAAAAACTTAGCGCTATAGGGAGGCAGCCCTCAATAATATCCTTTTGTGTTGGTTTTTATTTATTTTATTTTATTTTATTTTATTTATCTTAGTTTTAGTTCAGGTCTGCACAATCAGGGGAAAAAGAAGAACCACGCCACCATCCACAATGCTGCTCCAGGACTAAAAATCTGAATCAAAACCTATAACATAATCATCCAGGGAAGTCCTAATCCCCTTAGTTTTATTTTGCTTTAATTTCTTTTTTCTGAACTTCATGTGTTTGGCAGTGAGGACACTGTCAATTTTTAAGTGTGGGGGTGCATGTATGTTTAGTCTTGTGTTTAATTTGGATTTCTAGAAGTTTAGTGTTGATTGTTTAACGTGGATGTTTAGTTTTTGGTTAATTTGAGGGTTTGAAAATTGTTTAGAATACTTATTTGTTCTGTTTAGTTTTGTGCCCAAGGTTGTTTAGTTCGCTGTTTTATTTTTCTTTATTCTGTTAATTTGTGTTATTTGCTCTGTTTGGTTATTAGTGTTCTGTTTGGTCTATAGACTATTCATGATAAAAAATTTTGAAAAAATGAAGAAAAGTGAATTTTCGTAATATCCTTTAATTTAGTGAGTTATTGAATAATATCATTATCACACATTATTAAAAATTAATTAAGATTTGTTCCCATAAGCTTAGTTGTTCCTAACACAAACTCCTTATTGGTTGCTTAGGAATATCATCCTTTCTAGACAGTGTAATTATATCTAAGTGTCAATAATTTAGTGTTTGATGAAAGAAATTAGCAATGAAAGACTTCTTCTAAAAAAATAATAATATATAATAAATAATAAGTTTGTGGGTTAATACTAAAAAAAAAAAAAAAAAGTAACTTCCTAATCTACTTTCAATTTCGAGTGAGCCTTTTGGATACTCGATGGGTAGAAATAAATTGGAGGAACTTTGGGAGGAACTCCGTTGCATAATTTTTTGGTTATACTTCTCTATTTTATATATGAGTATATATCTTGAGGTGACATTACTGAGTAACCGGAGGACTTCATCACTAATGTTGGCAATCGCGTAAAAAGGTAGTGTGACTTAAAGATAAAGTCAATGCTAAAAATCATCATTGTGTAACCCCTTTACTTATTTATAAAAAAAAAAGAGAAGAAAAATCTTTGAAAGCTAATGGATTTAGGAAAAGCGTTAAAGAGTTGACACTCTATGATATGTATTGTGATTTTTAGTTTTGATTATTGAACTTAGCAATTCTAATGGAGTTTGAACACACACACTTAGAAAATTAGTTTATTGGGAATTAAATCTATATTGATTGCTTTTAAATGTAATAGTGAAATTTTTCAATAATTTACAAGTTACGAGATATTTCGGAAATTACATCAATTTTTAACGTTAATTTGGGAACTTATTTTTGTTGTGCATCACTCGAGGACGAGTAATGGTTTAAGTTTGGGGGTATTTGATGACTCTTATTTTAGAGTCATTTTATGCTAATTTTACATAAGAAAACTTATATGAATTGAGTGATTGTAATAATAAATTAGTATGAATTTACTGCAATTGTTATGAAATGCTGCAGCATTAGTGCTTTGATTGAATTTAATTTATTTCATGCAGATTCTCTATTAAAAGCACAATTTTTCTCTTCAATTTAAATTTTATATTTTTATATTTGAATGTAATTTTATTAAAGGGAAAGTCAAATTCAAAAGTTGAAGATTATGGAGAGAGATGAATCAAATCAAGAAAAATCAAGAAATTTGTTGCTTTGGATATGGAACATAATAATTAGGTATTATTTGGCTGCAGAATTAATAAGGAAAAGTGTAGAGACAAACACAGCGGTAGATGCACTAAATGACAAAAACCAGCGGTAGATATAGAAAGGAAACTGGGCAGCGGAAGATGTGAAGAAAATAAAAAAAAGCTGGGCAGCAGATGATTTAAAAAAGCTGGGCAGCGGATGATTTAAAGAAAGGGCAGTAAAAGCTGGGCAGCGGAAGAAGCTGAAAGAAATAAAAAATAGGGCAGCAGAAAAAGACAAAATCCGGCTGTAGATGCTGAAAGAAGAAAATAGAAGATGGTCACTGGGCAGCGGAAGACGTGATGTGGGGGCAGCACTAAAAGACGAAACCTAAATATCAACATAAAGATTTATGGAGAGAGAAAAGTTATTCTGGAAATAACCACTAAAAGGTGGAACAATAAATGAGAATGGAGGGAGAAAGAGAGGATGACATGCAGAATTAAAAGGGATATTTTTCTAAAGAAAAAGGGAAGAAGGTAGAGAGCGTGACGGTTTGCTAGAGAAGGAGCTCTAAACAGAGGAGGAGAACAACGACCTTGCTGAATTTTCTTCTTCTTCTTCTTTATTATTATTTTTATGTTATTGAAAACTTTATTTTTATTTAGTATTGTTATCATGATTTGAGGCTAAATTTTATTATCTTGGTTAGGACGATAGTACTCGTTACGGTTTTTGCTACGATCTTTGTTTTGTTATGCAATTTTCTATTGAACAATTATTTGTGATGTTTCTTGCTAAGTCAGATTATATCGATAGATAGGTTGACGATTCATGTTTATATTGTATCGATAGATAGATATAAATTCTTAGATGCATAAATAATTAATTGGATTAAATTGTTACAACGTGATTAACATTAATTCAATTGGTAATAAGAATGTGACAAATCTGAAATTCAATATTAGTTACATTCATTCTAGGTCGAAGGAAATTCTGATTTGAATTTATCTAGGTAATTCGAAAGAATCCTAGAATTATTTAGTTCTTGCTGTTCATAGACAATGCTACAGAGTATTACCAGAGCATCAGTAGTGAAATTATCGTAACGAAGAAATCGATCCTAGCCAAGGCCTTATTTTATCGTTTTTACCTCGTTTATTCTGATTTACTGTGTTTCATCGTCATTCTGATTTTATTTCTATTTATTTTCATTTATTATTTTAATATTTTTATAAGATTTTTATAGCAATTTACATACAATTAAAAATATCCTCGTGGGATCGATACTCTACTTACTTATTACTTCGTTAGCGATACGTGCACTTGCGTTTAAGTGTGTAAATGTAACACCCGGCATTTTTGCCATGTAATAATCTGTTGAATTATTGTATGGATTTAAATTGCCAAAAATAAAATAACTATTTTATTGTAAATTTTGGAGCATTAGTGAGGGGGAGAACCGAAATAATGGCTAACTAAACAAAACACTAAGTTTAAAATGCATGGAAGGGTAAATTAGGGAGAAATTAAGGTTGGTGGGAGATAGCCAATGGTTGAGTGACATCTGGCGACTTGGTGAAGAAGCTAAGTTCTTCCGCCTGCGTTAAACCCTCTTCACTTCTCCACTCTGCTCTCTCTCCATTTCTCTTCTCGGCATTCTCTCTTCCAGTCGACAAAACACCCATCGAAGCTACTTCGATCTCCTCGGCTCCTTTCTGTTTTTCTACTAGGGTAAGCATCTTTCAAATGCTAACAAGTTTGGACAAGTTTAAAGTGAGTTTTGGTGGGAGTGAAGGATTGCGATACTTTGGTAAAACTCACTGTTTTTGGATGAAAACACACCGATTTGTTTTCTAAGGGTTTGAATGAGTTTGGAACAAATTCTCCTAACTTATTTGTTAGCATTTGCAGCTTGTTTATTTTCTGAACGTGCATGTACAAGTTCGAGCATTTCCGAGACGTTCGGGACTTCTGACACCGCAGCAGACATGTAAGTTCATATCCGTAGGTTGGCCCTTAAGGCCCTACATCACGGAGGTACTAGGTTTCCTGTTCTGTCGGGTTGTTTTGAGTAGAAATGTTAGAGTTACGTTCTGAAATGTCTGGCTTAGATTCATTTTCTGCTGTCTTATCTCTGCTGTTTACCTGTTTAAGTTCAAGCACCGTTCATGCATACACGTTTTCTCTGAAAGACATGCAAATGTTTTCTGTACACTGTTTGAAACTAAATAAGATAAAATCTGACTGAAATGTACCAGTTAAATGCGGGACGGGGACTGGCCTACTAAAATCTGTTCTGAAATCTGTTCTGTAAATCTGTTGTGCCTGTTGTGCACTGCCTGTTCCCCTATAAGCCCCACTTATACCCCTCTGTCACTGAAACGTAATGTTCTATACTGTCACTGTATTCTGAAAACCGCATGCGTAGCATTTTGCATCACTACTTATCTATTATGTTCTTACTGAGCTTTAGGCTCATAGATGAACTCTCTGATGTAGGTACTGAACCCGAACATGTGGATTTTGTGCCACACTCTGATGAATAGATGGGTGGTGTCACGCCCCAAAGGGGACCCGCAACAGAACGGGGAACGACCCGACCCGGAAAGGGCTAGATCATCCGACCCTAAATCCCATTCACTTAAAGAAACATGCAGCGGAAAGGTTTATAAACTAATATAAAGTCAGGGTCCAAAAATATAAATTAAACAGGTCCAATAAGAGACACCAGATAATGTGATGATATACGTCCAATAAAATATCAAAATACCATACGACTTACAATCTCAAAAGTCCCTAACCTCAAAAGAAATTTAAAATGAAACTTAAGAAAATTCTTGATCCTTCGGTGATAACTAGTCCTCTTGATTCGATCCTGAAAAAAAGTAGTCGTTTGGGGTGAGTCGACTAAACTCAATAGGGATAGAGTTTATTTCCAGCAGTTATAAAATATTATGCAGAAATGTAATAAAAATGCAGTTTTCAATTTAAATAGATGTTTGGTGAAAATGGAGCCTCTCATGGACCCCGAGCACACTGGGCTATAGGCCAAAATATCGACATCAGGTGGTCGCACGCCATAATTACCCTGATCAGGTTTAGGGTTTCGCGCCCAAGGACACGACTCTTCAGCTGTCCTATTACTTCTAGTTAAAACCACACAATTTTTATCAATGATTGAAATAATGCTGTTGATAAATGTGTGAAAATACAATAACACAAAATTAAATGAACAGTTTATGCCAAATAAGTGAATTTAATTAATGAATTAAAAATAATAATGCTTAACCGAAAATAAAATAAATCCCTACCTCGAGTGCACTTACAACAGGTTAACTCACATAATTCAAGAGTCCAAGCAATGAGTCCACAGCTTAATTCTCTAAATTGGTACCTAACAAGGAATAAATTTTTTTCATTATTTTTGGGCTACCTATCTCTTAATTAGCCCTCCACAATCGACGTAATTTACAGCCCAAAATATCATAATTACATATTAAAAGAATATACTCAAACCATACAGATTGAAGAACAGTACCCAACTGTTGCTAATCGAACAACGCAGAAGAGATATTTATACCTTGAAAATCAACTCAAACTCTCGGTAATGATTTCTCAGTCAATATTTCAGAGCACATCGCAATATAATTTTGATCTTAGAGTCTATTCAGAAAGAGGTTAATCGAACATTAATCTTACTGAAAATCTCTAATTCCCTTTCATTCTGTTTTTGTCGAGTTCTTTTCTTCCCCAAACATCTTATTCACAACAGTCCAACTAAAACGAATCAGTTCCTAATCTGAGTTTTTAATCAACAGAGACTAGGGGATTACCTCTGAAAGTTGAGAAATTCGCCAGGGTTGAAGAATCAAGAAATAGATTTGGCAAAGGTTAGTTTCGTCCCTCTGTTTTCGCGTTCCACACAGGTCTGCGGCGCCCTCAACAGAAGGGTTTCTGGGGAAGAAAATAACAGAGGAAAACTTTTAAGTAGAAGACAAGGAGTGTTTTGAATCAAAAAATCGTTGGATTTGGAAACTAACCCGTCGCCGGCCGGTTCTCTCTCTATTCTCTGCGTGCGGCGTTCTCAGATGGTGATGGAGTCTCTGTGAATAATTTTTCACAGAAAAGAGGTTTTATGAAGGGTAGGTTTATGAATTTGTACACGTGGCTTTAATTAGGGAAAAAAAAAGAAAAAGAAAAAGAAAATAATTAATTAAACCTTACCTTTTTCTTTCATTTCTTTGGCGCCTCAATCCCCATCTCAGATGGCGGATTCCACATTCTCCCCCACTTAATGAAATTTCGTCCTCAAAATTTGGATCAACTATCGGCTTATTATTAAACAATTGAGGGTACCTATTTCTCATATCCGATTCGAGTTCTCAAGTACTTTCTCTTTCACTGTGATTCTTCCATTGCACTCTTACTAAGGGTACCTCCCGACGACGCAGTACCTTGATATCTCGACTTAATATTTTCTCGGGCCCCTCTTCATAGGATACATCTTCCTGGATAGGTACCGTGGTCCAAGATATGACATGTGATGGATCAGAAATATATTTCCTTAACATAGAAACATGGAAGACATTATGAACGTAGTTCAACTGTGGTGGTAAGTCCAAACGGTAAGCCACTGGACCAACTCGATCCATGATTCGAAACGGACCAGTATATCTGGGAGCTAATTTTCCTTTCACACCAAAACGACTTACACCACGACGAGGTCTTACTTTCAAAAATACAAAGTCCCCTACTTCAAACTCGACCTCTCTTCTTGAAAGATCAGCATAACTTTTCTGGCGGCTTTGGACTGTTCTCAATCTTTCTTTAATTATTTGAACTTTCTCAGTTGTCTCTCGAACCGTATCAGGTCCAAGGGTAACACGTTCCTCGGTCTCCGCCCAACACAAAGGCGATCTACAAGGTCTTCCATACAAGGCTTCGTAAGGTGATATTCCAATACTGGCCTGGTAACTGTTGTTATAGGCAAACTCCACTAAAGGTAAGTGGTTTATCCAACTATCTCCAAAATCCAAAACACATGATCTCAACATATCTTCAAGAATCTGAATAGTACGCTCCGACTGACCATCTGTCTGAGGGTGATGTGCTGTACTCAAATTCAATTCTGTACCCAAGGCTTTTTGGAGAGCTTTCCAAAACTTTGATGTGAACCTCGGATCTCTATCAGAAATTATACTCGAAGGAATACCATGTAGACGAACAATATTTTCAACATACAACTTACTTAACTTAGTCAAGGAAAAGTCCATTTTGACTGGAACAAAATGGGCCGACTTTGTCAATCTATCAACAATCACCCACACGGCATCAAATTTCTGCACTGTCCTCGGCAAACCTGTTACAAAATCCATGGTAATCTTATCCCACTTCCACTCAGGAATAGGTAAGGGCTGCAATAACCCAGTTGGTCTCTGGTGCTCAGCCTTAACTTGTTGGCAAACCAAACATCGGGAAACATATTCTGCCACATCTTGTTTCATTCCAACCCACCAATACTGACGTTTCAAGTCATGGTACATCTTTGTGCTACCTGGGTGTATAGCAAATTTGGATTTGTGGGCTTCTGTTAAAACTGCTTGTCTCAACTCTGGATCTTTCGGCACCACAACTCTCCTTTTGAATAACAAAAATCCATCAAGACTAACTTCCCAACCGTCAAACTGTTCACCAGAGCGAATTTTCTCAAATCTTTCTTTCAATTCATCATCAAATTTCTGCATATCTTTAACACGTTGAAATAGTGTGGGGGTAGCCACCAAATTAAATACTCGAACCGTTTGATTATCCTCCTGATAATGCAATTCATAATCATCTATAGTCATACACCTCTTCCAATCTTCTAACAAAAGACTAGAAAGAGATCCTTGAGGGTAACGACTCAAAGCATCAGCTACAACATTAGCTTTTCCAGGATGATACTCTAATTTAAAATCATAATCTCCCATATACTCCATCCATTGACATTGCCGGAGATTTAAATCACGCTGCGTAAATAGATGCTTTAAACTCTTATGGTCAGAAAATATCTCAAATTTTGCTCCATACAAGTAACTTCGCCAATTTTTTAAAGCAAAAATAATAGCGGCTAACTCCAAATCGTGTGTAGGGTAATTCCGCTCATGCGTCCTTAACTGTCGAGATGCATATGCTATTACTTTTTCTTGCTGCATTAAAACGCATCCCAAACCTACTCCAGAAGCATCTGTATATACGGCATACGGTAAACTTTCATCAGGTACTGCTAAAACTGGCGCAGTAGTCAACCTCTTCTTAAGCTCTTCAAATGCCATCTGACATTCATCATCCCAAACAAATTTTATATTCTTCCTGGTCAATTGAGTTAATGGCATAGTAATAGAAGAAAAATTTTGGACGAACCATCGATAATATCCAGCCAAACCCAAGAAACTCCGTACTTCAGTAACATTCTTAGGTGGTTTCCATTCTAACACTGCCTCGACCTTAACGGGGTCTACTGAGATGCCATTCTGAGAGACTACATGACCTAAGAACTTCACTTCTGCCATCCAAAAATCACATTTCTCTCGCTTTGCAAATAGCTGGTGTTCACGTAACGTTTGTAAGACAATTCTTAGATGTTCCATATGCTCCTCACGAGACTTAGAATATATTAAAACATCGTCGATGAATACTACCACGAACTGATCAAGATAAGGCCGAAGAATTCGATTCATCAGATCCATAAAAGCTGCTGGTGCATTAGTCAATCCAAACGGAAGTACCAGAAACTCATAATGTCCATATCGGGTGCGAAAAGCTGTTTTGGGAATATCTTGTTCACGAATCTTTAATTGATGGTAGCCAGACCTCAAATCGATCTTCGAGAAGTACTTTGATCCTCCGAGCTGGTCAAATAGATCGTCAATTCTTGGTAGAGGGTATTTATTTTTGACTGTCACATGATTTAATTTGCGATAATCAATGCACAACCGAAGTGAACCATCCTGCTTCTTGGCGAATAAGACGGGTGATCCCCACGGCGAAATACTATTCCGAATAAAACCCTTGTTCAACAAATCATCTAGTTGGGTTCTTAACTCCATCAACTCAGCAGGAGCCATGCGGTACGGAGCAGCTGAAATTGGAGCTGTATTAGGTAATAAGTCAATACTGAACTCAATCTCACGATCGGGTGGTAACCCAGGTAAATCGTCAGGAAAAACATCAGGGTAATCACAAACCACTGATAAATCAGAAATGTGCTCAACCATAAAATGATTGTCACTAATAGCAAAAACACTCCCATATAGCTCCAATCTCCTCCGACCTCCCAAACAAGTTCGTAAAACAGAAATAACAGGAAACATACGGGCATTGCATGGATGGACCAAAACTTTTCCATCCACCAAGGTAAGAGATATTCTTCTCCGATGACAGTCAATTATAGCCTTATAAAAGTTTAACCAATCCATGCCCAAAATCATATCGAATTGATCCATAGGCATAACTATCAAGTCAGCAGGTAATTCGTGTTCATTAATCATAATAGCCGCATAACGAACAATGTGATTCATTTCATATTTCTTGTTATAGGAATACTCAAAATAAGGGGATTATCAAGTTTCTCTACGGCTACGTCTAAAGCATGAACAGAAGATGTAGAAATAAATGAATGCATTGCTCCAGTATCAAACAAGACATGCATCATGGTATTAAATAAGGAAATCATACCATCGATAACACCATGGTCAGATGAATCATGAAGTTCAGATCCCGCAACTGCATAAGCTTGACCAGTCATCTTTCCTTTTCCTCTATTGCCACCTCCGAATCCACCCCTTGATGAACTAGGGTTAGCAGTAGTCATATAATTCGGAGCCACAGCTGGAATGGTGTTTGAAGCAGAGCTCTATTGATATCCAGTAGACTTCTGAAAGTTGGTACCAGATGGCTGATATTGATGCTGATTACGCTGATCCTGACCAGAGAATCCATTGTTATCTCCGAAACCTGACCTGCTAATATTTGTCTGAGAAGGTGCTGAATTATTTTGAGATTTCTGATTAGTAGGGCAATTCTTTCTTAAATGTCCAGGCTGTCCACAAGTGTGACAAACATATGATCCAGAATGCCCACTAGAATAAGGTGTAGTATCAGAGGATCTGCTAAAGTTATCTTGATTCTGACCATCACGGTTTCTCCCTTTCTTAAAGTCCTTCTTGGTTATCTTGCCTCCCACGGGCTGATTATCCTTCACTTTCCCTTTGTATACACCAAACTGTTCTTCCAAATCTGCCTCAACACGCTAAGCAGCAGCAACTACATCAGAAAGGGTCTTGAATGCAAAACCTGATAAATGGTGTCTGATCTTAGGCCTCAAATTCATTCGAAATTTCACCTGCATATCCACCGGATCCATGTGATTAATATACTGAGAGAACTCCATGAACTTGGCATAATACTCTAGCACGGTGAGACTTTCCTGCTCCAATTTATGATACGCCGCAATCATCTTCTGGTGATGCTCAGCATTACAATAGTTGTCTCTTAAAAGAGTTTCGAACTGTGTCCAAGTAATATCCTCTTTAGGGTAGTCTAATTTCAGAGACCTCCACCAAACTTCTGCCATTTTCTCAAATTGATAAGTTGCAAATCCAACCCAATAATCTGTCGGAGCTTTCAGAGCTGTCAGCTTGTTATGAATCACCCTTAACCAATTTTTTGCAACTTGAAGATCAGCATCGCCCACAAAAATCGATAAATTCATTCGCTCCCACTGCATAAAGTAGGTCATGCGGCGGTCCTCTACATCCTGATTGCCGCGCCGTTGGGTTAAATCTTGCAGTGCATCTCTAAAAGCTATTATTGGATCAGTAGGCTGCGATTCAGCTGATTGCACAGTAGGTGCTGCAGGAGTTTGGTTCCTAGGGACTCTTCTTGGAGGCATTTTCGTAAATCTGAAAAAAATAATTTGCTTCTAAGGTTAAAATATGTCTTTTGCACAATAATAATTCTTGTATATCATCACATCATCTATCTTACAAGTGTCACTTTTCAAGATTGCAACCTATGCTCTGATACCATTTTTTCTGTCACGCCCCAAAGGGGACCCACAACAGAACGGGGAACGACCCGACCCGGAAAGGGCTAGATCATCCGACCCTAAATCCCATTCACTTAAAGAAACATGCAGCGGAAAGGTTTATAAACTAATATAAAGTCAGGGTCCAAAAATATAAATTAAACAGGTCCAACAAGAGACACCAGATAATGTGATGATATACGTCCAATAAAATATCAAAATACCATACGACTTACAATCTCAAAAGTCCCTAACCTCAAAAGAAATTTAAAATGAAACTTAAGAAAATTCTTGATCCTTCACTGATAACTAGTCCTCTTGATTCGATCCTGAAAAAAAGTAGTCGTTTGGGGTGAGTCGACTAAACTCAATAGGGATAGAGTTTATTTCCAGCAGTTATAAAATATTATGCAGAAATGTAATAAAAATGCAGTTTTCATTTAATAGATGTTGGTGAAAATGGAGCCTCTCATGGACCCCGAGCACACTGGGCCATAGGCCAAAATATCGACATCAGGTGGTCGCACGCCCATAATTACCCTGATCAGGTTTAGGGTTTCGCGCCCAAGGACACGGCCTCTTCAGCTGTCCTATTACTTCTAGTTAAAACCACACAATTTTATCAATGATTGAAATAATGCTGTTGATAATGTGTGAAAATACAATAACACAAATTAAATGAACAGTTTATGCCAAATAATGTGAATTTAATTAATGAATTAAAAATAATAATGCTTAACCGAAAATAAAATAAATCCCTACCTCGAGGTGCATTACAACAGGTTAACCTCACATAATCAAGAGTCCAAGCAATGAGTCCACAGCTTAATTCTCTAAATTGGTATTTTTTTTTTTTTTTTTTTTTTTTTTTTTTTTTTTTTTTTTTTTTTTTTTTTTTTTTTTTTTTTTTTTTTTTTTTTTTTTTTTTTTTTTTTTTTTTTTTTTTTTTTTTTTTTTTTTTTTTTTTTTTTTTTTTTTTTTTTTTTTTTTTTTTTTTTTTTTTTTTTTTTTTTTTTTTTTTTTTTTTTTTTTTTTTTTTTTTTTTTTTTTTTTTTTTTTTTTTTTTTTTTTTTTTTTTTTTTTTTTTTTTTTTTTTTTTTTTTTTTTTTTTTTTTTTTTTTTTTTTTTTTTTTTTTTTTTTTTTTTTTTTTTTTTTTTTTTTTTTTTTTTTTTTTTTTTTTTTTTTTTTTTTTTTTTTTTTTTTTTTTTTTTTTTTTTTTTTTTTTTTTTTTTTTTTTTTTTTTTTTTTTTTTTTTTTTTTTTTTTTTTTTTTTTTTTTTTTTTTTTTTTTTTTTTTTTTTTTTTTTTTTTTTTTTTTTTTTTTTTTTTTTTTTTTTTTTTTTTTTTTTTTTTTTTTTTTTTTTTTTTTTTTTTTTTTTTTTTTTTTTTTTTTTTTTTTTTTTTTTTTTTTTTTTTTTTTTTTTTTTTTTTTTTTTTTTTTTTTTTTTTTTTTTTTTTTTTTTTTTTTTTTTTTTTTTTTTTTTTTTTTTTTTTTTTTTTTTTTTTTTTTTTTTTTTTTTTTTTTTTTTTTTTTTTTTTTTTTTTTTTTTTTTTTTTTTTTTTTTTTTTTTTTTTTTTTTTTTTTTTTTTTTTTTTTTTTTTTTTTAAAAAAAAAAAAAAAAAAAAAAAAAAAAAAAAAAAAAAAAAAAAAAAAAAAAAAAAAAAAAAAAAAAAAAAAAAAAAAAAAAAAAAAAAAAAAAAAAAAAAAAAAAAAAAAAAAAAAAAAAAAAAAAAAAAAAAAAAAAAAAAAAAAAAAAAAAAAAAAAAAAAAAAAAAAAAAAAAAAAAAAAAAAAAAAAAAAAAAAAAAAAAAAAAAAAAAAAAAAAAAAAAAAAAAAAAAAAAAAAAAAAAAAAAAAAAAAAAAAAAAAAAAAAAAAAAAAAAAAAAAAAAAAAAAAAAAAAAAAAAAAAAAAAAAAAAAAAAAAAAAAAAAAAAAAAAAAAAAAAAAAAAAAAAAAAAAAAAAAAAAAAAAAAAAAAAAAAAAAAAAAAAAAAAAAAAAAAAAAAAAAAAAAAAAAAAAAAAAAAAAAAAAAAAAAAAAAAAAAAAAAAAAAAAAAAAAAAAAAAAAAAAAAAAAAAAAAAAAAAAAAAAAAAAAAAAAAAAAAAAAAAAAAAAAAAAAAAAAAAAAAAAAAAAAAAAAAAAAAAAAAGTTCTTTTCTTCCCACCAACATCTTATTCACAACAGTCCAACTAAAACGAATCAGTTCCTAATCTGAGTTTTTAATCAACAGAGACTAGGGGATTACCTCTGAAAGTTGAGAAATTCGCCAGGGTTGAAGAATCAGAAATAGATTTGGCAAAGGTTAGTTTCGTCCCTCTGTTTCGCGTTCCACACAGGTCTGCGGCGCCCTCAACAGAAGGGTTTCTGGGGAAGAAAATAACAGAGGAAAACTTTTAAGTAGAAGACAAGGAGTGTTTTGAATCAAAAAATCGTTGGATTTGGAAACTAACCCGTCGCCGGCCGGTTCTCTCTCTATTCTCTGCGTGCGGCGTTCTCAGATGGTGATGGAGTCTCTGTGAATAATTTTTCACAGAAAAGAGGTTTTATGAAGGGTAGGTTTATGAATTTGTACACGTGGCTTTAATTAGGGAAAAAAAAAGAAAAAGAAAAGAAAATAATTAATTAAACCTTACCTTTTTCTTTCATTTCTTTGGCGCCTCAATCCCCATCTCAGATGGCGGATTCCACATTCTCCCCCACTTAATGAAATTTCGTCCTCAAAATTTGGATCAACTATCGGCTTATATTAAACAATTGAGGGTACCTATTTCTCATATCCGATTCGAGTTCTCAAGTACTTTCTCTTTCACTGTGATTCTTCCATTGCACTCTTACTAAGGGTACCTCCCGACGACGCAGTACCTTGATATCTCGACTTAATATTTTCTCGGGCCCCTCTTCATAGGATACATCTTCCTGGATAGGTACCGTGGTCCAAGATATGACATGTGATGGATCAGAAATATATTTCCTTAACATAGAAACATGGAAGACATTATGAACGTAGTTCAACTGTGGTGGTAAGTCCAAACGGTAAGCCACTGGACCAACTCGATCCATGATTCGAAACGGACCAGTATATCTGGGAGCTAATTTTCCTTTCACACCAAAACGACTTACACCACGACGAGGTCTTACTTTCAAAAATACAAAGTCCCCTACTTCAAACTCGACCTCTCTTCTTGAAAGATCAGCATAACTTTTCTGGCGGCTTTGGACTGTTCTCAATCTTTCTTTAATTATTTGAACTTTCTCAGTTGTCTCTCGAACCGTATCAGGTCCAAGGGTAACACGTTCCTCGGTCTCCGCCCAACACAAAGGCGATCTACAAGGTCTTCCATACAAGGCTTCGTAAGGTGATATTCCAATACTGGCCTGGTAACTGTTGTTATAGGCAAACTCCACTAAAGGTAAGTGGTTTATCCAACTATCTCCAAAATCCAAAACACATGATCTCAACATATCTTCAAGAATCTGAATAGTACGCTCCGACTGACCATCTGTCTGAGGGTGATGTGCTGTACTCAAATTCAATTCTGTACCCAAGGCTTTTTGGAGAGCTTTCCAAAACTTTGATGTGAACCTCGGATCTCTATCAGAAATTATACTCGAAGGAATACCATGTAGACGAACAATATTTTCAACATACAACTTACTTAACTTAGTCAAGGAAAAGTCCATTTTGACTGGAACAAAATGGGCCGACTTTGTCAATCTATCAACAATCACCCACACGGCATCAAATTTCTGCACTGTCCTCGGCAAACCTGTTACAAAATCCATGGTAATCTTATCCCACTTCCACTCAGGAATAGGTAAGGGCTGCAATAACCCAGTTGGTCTCTGGTGCTCAGCCTTAACTTGTTGGCAAACCAAACATCGGGAAACATATTCTGCCACATCTTGTTTCATTCCAACCCACCAATACTGACGTTTCAAGTCATGGTACATCTTTGTGCTACCTGGGTGTATAGCAAATTTGGATTTGTGGGCTTCTGTTAAAACTGCTTGTCTCAACTCTGGATCTTTCGGCACCACAACTCTCCTTTTGAATAACAAAAATCCATCAAGACTAACTTCCCAACCGTCAAACTGTTCACCAGAGCGAATTTTCTCAAATCTTTCTTTCAATTCATCATCAAATTTCTGCATATCTTTAACACGTTGAAATAGTGTGGGGGTAGCCACCAAATTAAATACTCGAACCGTTTGATTATCCTCCTGATAATGCAATTCATAATCATCTATAGTCATACACCTCTTCCAATCTTCTAACAAAAGACTAGAAAGAGATCCTTGAGGGTAACGACTCAAAGCATCAGCTACAACATTAGCTTTTCCAGGATGATACTCTAATTTAAAATCATAATCTCCCATATACTCCATCCATTGACATTGCCGGAGATTTAAATCACGCTGCGTAAATAGATGCTTTAAACTCTTATGGTCAGAAAATATCTCAAATTTTGCTCCATACAAGTAACTTCGCCAATTTTTTAAAGCAAAAATAATAGCGGCTAACTCCAAATCGTGTGTAGGGTAATTCCGCTCATGCGTCCTTAACTGTCGAGATGCATATGCTATTACTTTTTCTTGCTGCATTAAAACGCATCCCAAACCTACTCCAGAAGCATCTGTATATACGGCATACGGTAAACTTTCATCAGGTACTGCTAAAACTGGCGCAGTAGTCAACCTCTTCTTAAGCTCTTCAAATGCCATCTGACATTCATCATCCCAAACAAATTTTATATTCTTCCTGGTCAATTGAGTTAATGGCATAGTAATAGAAGAAAATTTTGGACGAACCATCGATAATATCCAGCCAAACCCAAGAAACTCCGTACTTCAGTAACATTCTTAGGTGGTTTCCATTCTAACACTGCCTCGACCTTAACGGGGTCTACTGAGATGCCATTCTGAGAGACTACATGACCTAAGAACTTCACTTCTGCCATCCAAAAATCACATTTCTCTCGCTTTGCAAATAGCTGGTGTTCACGTAACGTTTGTAAGACAATTCTTAGATGTTCCATATGCTCCTCACGAGACTTAGAATATATTAAAACATCGTCGATGAATACTACCACGAACTGATCAAGATAAGGCCGAAGAATTCGATTCATCAGATCCATAAAAGCTGCTGGTGCATTAGTCAATCCAAACGGAAGTACCAGAAACTCATAATGTCCATATCGGGTGCGAAAAGCTGTTTTGGGAATATCTTGTTCACGAATCTTTAATTGATGGTAGCCAGACCTCAAATCGATCTTCGAGAAGTACTTTGATCCTCCGAGCTGGTCAAATAGATCGTCAATTCTTGGTAGAGGGTATTTATTTTTGACTGTCACATGATTTAATTTGCGATAATCAATGCACAACCGAAGTGAACCATCCTGCTTCTTGGCGAATAAGACGGGTGATCCCCACGGCGAAATACTATTCCGAATAAAACCCTTGTTCAACAAATCATCTAGTTGGGTTCTTAACTCCATCAACTCAGCAGGAGCCATGCGGTACGGAGCAGCTGAAATTGGAGCTGTATTAGGTAATAAGTCAATACTGAACTCAATCTCACGATCGGGTGGTAACCCAGGTAAATCGTCAGGAAAAACATCAGGGTAATCACAAACCACTGATAAATCAGAAATGTGCTCAACCATAAAATGATTGTCACTAATAGCAAAAACACTCCCATATAGCTCCAATCTCCTCCGACCTCCCAAACAAGTTCGTAAAACAGAAATAACAGGAAACATACGGGCATTGCATGGATGGACCAAAACTTTTCCATCCACCAAGGTAAGAGATATTCTTCTCCGATGACAGTCAATTATAGCCTTATAAAAGTTTAACCAATCCATGCCCAAAATCATATCGAATTGATCCATAGGCATAACTATCAAGTCAGCAGGTAATTCGTGTTCATTAATCATAATAGCCGCATAACGAACAATGTGATTCATTTCATATTTCTTGTTATAGGAATACTCAAAATAAGGGGATTATCAAGTTTCTCTACGGCTACGTCTAAAGCATGAACAGAAGATGTAGAAATAAATGAATGCATTGCTCCAGTATCAAACAAGACATGCATCATGGTATTAAATAAGGAAATCATACCATCGATAACACCATGGTCAGATGAATCATGAAGTTCAGATCCCGCAACTGCATAAGCTTGACCAGTCATCTTTCCTTTTCCTCTATTGCCACCTCCGAATCCACCCCTTGATGAACTAGGGTTAGCAGTAGTCATATAATTCGGAGCCACAGCTGGAATGGTGTTTGAAGCAGAGCTCTATTGATATCCAGTAGACTTCTGAAAGTTGGTACCAGATGGCTGATATTGATGCTGATTACGCTGATCCTGACCAGAGAATCCATTGTTATCTCCGAAACCTGACCTGCTAATATTTGTCTGAGAAGGTGCTGAATTATTTTGAGATTTCTGATTAGTAGGGCAATTCTTTCTTAAATGTCCAGGCTGTCCACAAGTGTGACAAACATATGATCCAGAATGCCCACTAGAATAAGGTGTAGTATCAGAGGATCTGCTAAAGTTATCTTGATTCTGACCATCACGGTTTCTCCCTTTCTTAAAGTCCTTCTTGGTTATCTTGCCTCCCACGGGCTGATTATCCTTCACTTTCCCTTTGTATACACCAAACTGTTCTTCCAAATCTGCCTCAACACGCTAAGCAGCAGCAACTACATCAGAAAGGGTCTTGAATGCAAAACCTGATAAATGGTGTCTGATCTTAGGCCTCAAATTCATTCGAAATTTCACCTGCATATCCACCGGATCCATGTGATTAATATACTGAGAGAACTCCATGAACTTGGCATAATACTCTAGCACGGTGAGACTTTCCTGCTCCAATTTATGATACGCCGCAATCATCTTCTGGTGATGCTCAGCATTACAATAGTTGTCTCTTAAAAGAGTTTCGAACTGTGTCCAAGTAATATCCTCTTTAGGGTAGTCTAATTTCAGAGACCTCCACCAAACTTCTGCCATTTTCTCAAATTGATAAGTTGCAAATCCAACCCAATAATCTGTCGGAGCTTTCAGAGCTGTCAGCTTGTTATGAATCACCCTTAACCAATTTTTTGCAACTTGAAGATCAGCATCGCCCACAAAAATCGATAAATTCATTCGCTCCCACTGCATAAAGTAGGTCATGCGGCGGTCCTCTACATCCTGATTGCCGCGCCGTTGGGTTAAATCTTGCAGTGCATCTCTAAAAGCTATTATTGGATCAGTAGGCTGCGATTCAGCTGATTGCACAGTAGGTGCTGCAGGAGTTTGGTTCCTAGGGACTCTTCTTGGAGGCATTTTCGTAAATCTGAAAAAAATAATTTGCTTCTAAGGTTAAAATATGTCTTTTGCACAATAATAATTCTTGTATATCATCACATCATCTATCTTACAAGTGTCACTTTTCAAGATTGCAACCTATGCTCTGATACCATTTTTTCTGTCACGCCCCAAAGGGGACCCACAACAGAACGGGGAACGACCCGACCCGGAAAGGGCTAGATCATCCGACCCTAAATCCCATTCACTTAAAGAAACATGCAGCGGAAAGGTTTATAAACTAATATAAAGTCAGGGTCCAAAAATATAAATTAAACAGGTCCAACAAGAGACACCAGATAATGTGATGATATACGTCCAATAAAATATCAAAATACCATACGACTTACAATCTCAAAAGTCCCTAACCTCAAAAGAAATTTAAAATGAAACTTAAGAAAATTCTTGATCCTTCACTGATAACTAGTCCTCTTGATTCGATCCTGAAAAAAAGTAGTCGTTTGGGGTGAGTCGACTAAACTCAATAGGGATAGAGTTTATTTCCAGCAGTTATAAAATATTATGCAGAAATGTAATAAAAATGCAGTTTTCAATTTAAATAGATGTTCGGTGAAAATGGAGCCTCTCATGGACCCCGAGCACACTGGGCCATAGGCCAAAACATCGACATCAGGCGGTCGCACGCCATAATTACCCTGATCAGGTTTAGGGTTTCGCGCCCAAGGACACGGCTCTTCAGCTGTCCTATTACTTCTAGTTAAAACCACACAATTTTTATCAATGATTGAAATAATGCAGTTGATAAATGTGTGAAAATACAATAACACAAAATTAAATGAACAGTTTATGCCAAATAAGTGAATTTAATTAATGAATTAAAAATAATAATGCTTAACCGAAAATAAAATAAATCCCTATCTCGAGTGCACTTACAACAGGTTAACTCAAATAATTCAAGAGTCCAAGCAATGAGTCCACAGCTTAATTCTCTAAATTGGTACCTAACAAGGAATAAATTTTTTTCATTATTTTTGGGCTACCTATCTCTTAATTTGCCCTCCACAATCGACGTAATTTACAGCCCAAAATATCATAATTACATATTAAAAGAATATACTCAAACCATACAGATTGAAGAACAGTACCCAACTGTTGCTAATCGAACAACGCAGAAGAGATATTTATACCTTGAAAATCAACTCAAACTCTCGGTAATGATTTCTCAGTCAATATTTCAGAGCATATCGCAATATAATTTTGATCTTAGAGTCTATTCAGAAAGAGGTTAATCGAACATTAATCTTACTGAAAATCTCTAATTCCCTTTCATTCTGTTTCTGCCGAGTTCTTTTCTTCCCCAAACATCTTATTCACAACAATCCGACTAAAACGAATCAGTTCCTAATTTGAGTTTTTAATCAACAGAGACTAGGGGATTGCCTCTGAAAGTTGAGAAATTCGCCAGGGTTGAAGAATCAAGAAATAGATTTGGCAAAGGTTAGTTTCGTCCCTCTGTTTTCGCGTTCCACACAAGTCTGCGGCGCCCTCAACAGAAGGGTTTCTGGGGAAGAAAATAACAGAGGAAAACTTTTAAGTAGAAGACAAGGAGTGTTTTGAATCAAAAAAATCGTTGGATTTGGAAACTAACCCGTCGCCGGCCGGTTCTCTCTCTATTCTCTGCGTGCGGCGTTCTCAGATGGTGATGGAGTCTCTATGAATAATTTTTCACAGAAAAGAGGTTTTATGAAGGGTAGGTTTATTAATTTGTACACGTGGCTTTAATTAGGGAAAAAAAAGAAAAAGAAAAAGAAAATAATTAATTAAACCTTACCTTTTTCTTTCATTTCTTTGGCGCCTCAATCCCCATCTCAGATGGCGGATTCCACAGCTGGTGGCTCGAGCTCTCGGGGGTGGTTGCTGCAGTCAGACACAATTTTCTGTCCCAAGGTTTAAGCTGTTTCTTTTAACGATAATCTGTATCTGTAAAGATTTCTGGAATTCTGGTTTTGTGTTAAAACTCTGTAGAAAACTTCTGTTTGGAAATTCTGTAGATATGTGTTAGGTTCTGTACTGATCCTCAGATTTTAAACTATGTACAGATTTTGATGTTTAAGTTTTAAAAACTGCTGTATTTGATAGTTGAATTCTTGTTCTGAATGTTCTGGAATTTGTTTGGAATATTTCTGTTAGTTCATGCGTGAATGATTTCTGGTTTTGGAACTATCCATGTAGTCTTTTTCTTCAAATCTGTCAATTGTAAAGTACGTTTTACAATTTTGTTTAGAATCGGGTTTTGAAGGTTTGAAACCTTTATGCCTTCTGTTTTGAGGTTTTCTGTTTGTATGTCTTCCGATTAAAAGTTGTCAAACTTGCCTTTAGAAATTTCATCCACCGCTGCCCTTAAAATTTAGTCTTCCGCCCAGTTTATTCACAGCTTCTGTCTGTATCTTCCGTTTGACGTCATCCATCTTCCGGCTGACGTCATCATCTCAATTGATTTCATCTGCTGTCTGTATCTTCCGGTTGACGTCATCCATCTTCCGGCTGACGTCATCATCTCATTTGATTTCATCTGCTGTCTGTATCTTCTGGTTGACATCATCCTTACTTCTGTCTTTAGAAATGCATCTTCCGGCTGACGTCCCCCAAGTCCTCCGCCCAGTTCATTTACGTCTTCCGGCTGACGTCATGCAAGTCTTCCGCCAGTATAATTAAGTCTTCCGGCTGACGTCACCAGCTCTTCCGCCCAGTTTTTACTCAGCCTCTTCCGCTGAACCCTGTTCATCTTTTGTCGTATTTGAATTCACCGCTACCCTTTTTAAACTAAGTCTTCCACCAGTCTTTTGCCTAAGTCTTCCGACTCCATTTCCGATTTTCTGCTGTTATTTATAACTTTTACCTAGATTCTTTTTATAGTTCTTTCCTGCTTCCTGCTTCCTGCCTCCTTTTTAAATCGTTACTGGCTTCTTGTTTTACTTTCCGCTCCAGAGAACTCTCTCCCTCTGTAAATGTTTTAAAAGTATAATGTACAAAAAAAAAATACAGTCCCCGTTTTCTGTTATCTGTCCCGGAGTGATGGCTCCAATCCCGGACCTGGATCGGGTTCGGATTCGGGCCGTCACAGTAAAAAAAACACTAACATCCACCTAATTAAATCTTGGAAGGGGGTGTCTGATGTGCCACGGGTCTATTACCCCCAAGTATTGAATGGATGCTTTCTAACATAATATCAAGTTTATGTTTTGAAGGAGAAACTTATATCAAAGACAACGTCAACAATGGCGAGCCACTGGATTTGGAGACAAATCCTTACTCACTCGGAGAGGATGATACGCCTTAAGAGTCGTTGACAAAACCCAAGGTAAGGAACGTCGATCCGTCAATGTTATTCCTAACTTGTTCATTATTTCTTGTAGGAAAGTCCCTCTTTAAAGCATAGAAGGGCACGTGCGGCATAAAGATGATAATCGGAATTGGCGCGTAAAGCAAAGAGGCATGACCGGGTCGAACAAGCACAAGAGGATTGGATGATATATCATGCCCCGGGGTTGAAGGCCAGTCTCAAAATGAGTGGCAAAATGTTGCCATTTATTTTAAATATATATATACTTGGAAAATCTTGAGTCACCGTGGCAAGGTTTGGGCTTCAGCAAAAAAAGGTGGGCATGACTAGAGAAAGACAATATCAGATACGTCAGCAGCTTTGCATAAGTGGACACCTCAGCATCACACGCGGGCTCACCTGAGCGCTCACAGGTTCATCGTCGTTGATAGCGCACATCAGCAATCGGCAGCACACCCGTAGCCGAGTGCCACCCGTAGTTGAGTGCCGAAGACCAACGGCTATATTTTTGCTGGAAAATAACGGCTATTCCTGCTTCCTGCTTCCTGCTTCCTGCTTCCTGCTTCCTGCTTCCTGCTTCCTGCTTCCTGCTTCCTGCTTCCTGCTTCCTGCTTCCTGCTTCCTGCTTCCTGCTTCCTGCTTCCTGCTTCCTGCTTCCTGCTTCCTGCTTCCTGCTTCCTGCTTCCTGCTTCCTGCTTCCTGCTTCCTGCTTCCTGCTTCCTGCTTCCTGCTTCCTGCTTCCTGCTTCCTGCTTCCTGCTTCCTGCTTCCTGCTTCCTGCTTCCTGCTTCCTGCTTCCTGCTTCCTGCTTCCTGCTTCCTGCTTCCTGCTTCCTGCTTCCTGCTTCCTGCTTCCTGCTTCCTGCTTCCTGCTTCCTGCTTCCTGCTTCCTGCTTCCTGCTTCCTGCTTCCTGCTTCCTGCTTCCTGCTTCCTGCTTCCTGCTTCCTGCTTCCTGCTTCCTGCTTCCTGCTTCCTGCTTCCTGCTTCCTGCTTCCTGCTTCCTGCTTCCTGCTTCCTGCTTCCTGCTTCCTGCTTCCTGCTTCCTGCTTCCTGCTTCCTGCTTCCTGCTTCCTGCTTCCTGCTTCCTGCTTCCTGCTTCCTGCTTCCTGCTTCCTGCTTCCTGCTTCCTGCTTCCTGCTTCCTGCTTCCTGCTTCCTGCTTCCTGCTTCCTGCTTCCTGCTTCCTGCTTCCTGCTTCCTGCTTCCTGCTTCCTGCTTCCTGCTTCCTGCTTCCTGCTTCCTGCTTCCTGCTTCCTGCTTCCTGCTTCCTGCTTCCTGCTTCCTGCTTCCTGCTTCCTGCTTCCTGCTTCCTGCTTCCTGCTTCCTGCTTCCTGCTTCCTGCTTCCTGCTTCCTGCTTCCTGCTTCCTGCTTCCTGCTTCCTGCTTCCTGCTTCCTGCTTCCTGCTTCCTGCTTCCTGCTTCCTGCTTCCTGCTTCCTGCTTCCTGCTTCCTGCTTCCTGCTTCCTGCTTCCTGCTTCCTGCTTCCTGCTTCCTGCTTCCTGCTTCCTGCTTCCTGCTTCCTGCTTCCTGCTTCCTGCTTCCTGCTTCCTGCTTCCTGCTTCCTGCTTCCTGCTTCCTGCTTCCTGCTTCCTGCTTCCTGCTTCCTGCTTCCTGCTTCCTGCTTCCTGCTTCCTGCTTCCTGCTTCCTGCTTCCTGCTTCCTGCTTCCTGCTTCCTGCTTCCTGCTTCCTGCTTCCTGCTTCCTGCTTCCTGCTTCCTGCTTCCTGCTTCCTGCTTCCTGCTTCCTGCTTCCTGCTTCCTGCTTCCTGCTTCCTGCTTCCTGCTTCCTGCTTCCTGCTTCCTGCTTCCTGCTTCCTGCTTCCTGCTTCCTGCTTCCTGCTTCCTGCTTCCTGCTTCCTGCTTCCTGCTTCCTGCTTCCTGCTTCCTGCTTCCTGCTTCCTGCTTCCTGCTTCCTGCTTCCTGCTTCCTGCTTCCTGCTTCCTGCTTCCTGCTTCCTGCTTCCTGCTTCCTGCTTCCTGCTTCCTGCTTCCTGCTTCCTGCTTCCTGCTTCCTGCTTCCTGCTTCCTGCTTCCTGCTTCCTGCTTCCTGCTTCCTGCTTCCTGCTTCCTGCTTCCTGCTTCCTGCTTCCTGCTTCCTGCTTCCTGCTTCCTGCTTCCTGCTTCCTGCTTCCTGCTTCCTGCTTCCTGCTTCCTGCTTCCTGCTTCCTGCTTCCTGCTTCCTGCTTCCTGCTTCCTGCTTCCTGCTTCCTGCTTCCTGCTTCCTGCTTCCTGCTTCCTGCTTCCTGCTTCCTGCTTCCTGCTTCCTGCTTCCTGCTTCCTGCTTCCTGCTTCCTGCTTCCTGCTTCCTGCTTCCTGCTTCCTGCTTCCTGCTTCCTGCTTCCTGCTTCCTGCTTCCTGCTTCCTGCTTCCTGCTTCCTGCTTCCTGCTTCCTGCTTCCTGCTTCCTGCTTCCTGCTTCCTGCTTCCTGCTTCCTGCTTCCTGCTTCCTGCTTCCTGCTTCCTGCTTCCTGCTTCCTGCTTCCTGCTTCCTGCTTCCTGCTTCCTGCTTCCTGCTTCCTGCTTCCTGCTTCCTGCCAACAGTTAATTCCTTTTGGATTTAATTTTCCTTTTACATTTCTTATCTTCTGTAAACCTCTGGTTTTCAAAGGCTATAAGAGGTTGCTCCACAATTGTAAAAGAAGTTTTTAACTTCGAATATTTGGAAAACAGAAGTTATCTTCTTCAGTGGAGTTGTCTCTCCCAAGGGTCGGTTTCCCCTTTCTCGCCGGTGCTCTGCACCAAGCAAAAGCCGATTGCTCTCCAAGGAATGGTACTTGGAGGTGCTCTCATCCCGTTTCTTCTCTTCCAATCCACAGGTTGGACTGGAAGAAAATGGTTTAAAAGAAAAACCGAGCCCAATGCTGTGAACTCTTTGTCCGCGAAGATGCTTCTCCCCGAAGGCGCAGAGTTGGGCATCGCACTGCCTTTGGACCAGCCACGGGTCCTTCATTTCCACCCTCCCCCGTCGGCCTCTTCTGTGGAAGAAGCATGGAAATGGCAGGGGCTTTCATCCTGTTGCTGGAACTTTCTTCGTCAGCGAAGGAGTTTTCCGATGTAGCGCAATGAACGTCTACCGGCCGGCAAGGACCCCCTTCAATCCAACGACGTCCTCTGAGGTATTTACAATCGATAAATTCCTCACCCACCTTCCCATCGACTGGTAACATTCTTCTCGTCACTCTCTCGCCATTTTTTGTTACGTTGTTTTCTCTGTTTTGGGGTGTTCTTTGGGTTCACCTGAGAGCACAGAATTTTTTTTAATTTTCAGCTTCTGCATGCTTTGTTTAGCTTACATTTGGTGTACCAAGTGGTACCCCGAAGCCCATCAGTGTCGTTGTGGTAAGTCGACAAAATCAATGAGGATGTATTTATTATTTCTAGTTCCCATGTTTAATTTAACAATGTAATAACAATTTAAAATCTGAATAAAAATAGAGTCACTCACGGTCTCCGTGCATATTATGTATTATGCAAAGAAATGAAAACAACAATACCAAGCAATTGTCAACGCCATATAAATAACTCTGATCAAGTTTAGGATTTTGCGCCCAATGACACGACACAGTCAGTTATCCTATACTCTAGCTAAAACAAGTTTTTCATGTCGATGTATGCAATCGTGCAAAAAAATATATGCATTAACGCAAAACAAAGTAAGGGATTTCTAAAAATTATTTTATAAAATAAAATATTTAATTAAAATGTGCAAAACTATACACAAAATAAATCTTTACCTCAAATGGTATTACCAATAAACAAAACCCAATAATTCAAAAGCTCAAATCTGAGGGTGCGAATTCCAAGAGTCCATGATTTGATTAAAAATTCAACACCTAAAAATAAAGTCTTTAATTTAGGTTGAAGTTTCGTATCTAAAACTTAAATTTTTTTCTTTAAAAATAATCCATCATTTATTGGGTTACTTTATCTATTAAATTCTCAATTTTCTTTTCCTTAAAAATATCCCATTTTATTTGTGTAATTAACAATCGAAATAGGACTAAAAACAGGGTCCAAAGGGGCTTGAAATGCTGGCCCAAGGTGATTGTTCTTGCAGCTCAAACATTGCCCAGTTTACAACCCAACGCCTAGTCCACAACACAAGGGACAACTCAATAGCCCAAATTTTGTCAAGCCGGAAACACAGCCACTAAAAGACAAAATAGTGATTCAATCAATTTGCGGTCTAATTAAATCCATTTAAAGCTAAAACGTGGTCCAAAACAAAGTACGGATCGAGACCCAGCGAATTGCTGGACTGCACTGCGCAGAATGAGACATCGTGTTCTCACGACGTTGTCTGCGACTTCATCACAAGGTCGCCGAACTTCATCCACTAGTCAGACAATTCTGAAGCTCAAACTAAAATGAAATCAAAGTAAGAATTTGAGCATGAATCCTCATAAAAAATATCCAGCTCTCACGTACAAAATCCATGGCAAAAACTGTCACACCCCAACAGAGATTCGAGACAGAATGATGAAAGACCAATCCAAAAATCGAGTCAAACCGTCAAACTCTTAATCTCATTTACTTGAAAAATGCAGTTAAAAATTTATAAAATTAATATAAATTCAGAGCCTAAAACACATGGATTAAACAGGTCCAACAAATAACACCAGATAATGTGATGATATAAGTCCAAATAAAGTAACATAGGAAAGTAGCTAGATTAAAGCTTACAATTTTTCAATAGTGCCTAACCTTAAAATTAAAATTAGTTCTCAAAGGAAAATTTATTAAAAATAGAAAGTCCTTATCAAGAGACTGCTCCCGAGCCAATAATTATAACTACTCTTGATTAGATTCTAAAAAAAAATAAGGAAGTGGTTTGGGATGAGTCGACTAAACTCAATAGGGGTAGAATTTATTTCCAGCATTTATAAATTGTTATAGATAAATTTAATAAAAATCCCTCAATGCTATTTTGATAGGAGTTCAGTGAAAATGAAGTTACTCATGGACTCCGAACACACTAGGTCATTAGCCATGGTTTTAAAACATCGACACTCGGCGGTCGTAGCCACATAATTACTGTGATCAGGTTTAGAATTTCACGTCCAAGGACACGACTCATTCTGTAATATCCGGCTTGTACGAGATTTTTTATATTACGTAATATATATTGGTATTTTTGTAAATATGTCAAATTAAATCCGTTTTACGAAAGAAAAATGTCATTAGAATCCTAATTATTAATAGGAATTTTAAGAAAATTATGAGAATTTTTGGAGTTTAGATGCTTAATTCCGAATAATTACGTTTCTCGTAATATGAAGGACGTTTGAGAAAAAAAATAGTAAACAAGGTCCGATTTGCGAACGGACAGTTTTAATAAATCTCAAATAATAAGTTGGATTTATTGGTGAAATAAGGAGATTTGGAGACAACGAATCGTCAGTTAATTAACGAAACAAAGGACGAAACAAACAGAAAATTGGAAGGAAGGGCAAAATGGTAATTTGCAAAGCCAAAATTTAATTAAAAACCAAATTTTTTCTTCTCTCCACGCCATTTCCTCTTTCTCTCTGTTTTTCTCTCCTCCCCGCGGCGACCATTTTCTTCTCCTTCACGGCGTCCTCCATTTCTGGCGATCAAGCTCTCCGATCGTCTCGTTTTCTTCACGTTTCTTCCTCCTCTTGCAGTTCTAAGTATGATTCTAAAGCTTTAAAAGCTTATTGTTCCGTTATTATGGAGTTAAAGATGATTAGGGTTTCGTTTAGGGTTTGTGAAAAACGTGATTTAGAGTTAGAAATCGATAGGTTTATCGAGATTAAGGATGTAAAGAACATATTGAACATTATTGGACGAAGTTAGATCGAATTGTAAGAAACGTTAAAATTGAGGGATTTTCGGGTTTTTTAGGAAAAACTCGTTAATTGTGATTTTAAACTATCGAGCGTTAATCGTTGTTTAAATACTTCGATTAGTTAAGATAAAGCTTTAGGAAATTTCCTTAGTTAAGGTTTTGTTGAATTCGGACGATTAGAAGTTTAAATGCGTGGTATTGATAATCGTTGTGTTTTGCCTCAGACAAACAACGCTCGTGGACGGAGCTTGAGCTGCTTTGGACACGAGGAAAGTTCTCGTGACTTGCTTGACCGATTGGTCTACACCGTACGTCTAGGTCGTCTCGAGGAGTTTTGATGACGTGCTCGTTTATTTGCTTGGATGGGTAGTTAGGTTTAATTATTTTATAGATTATGTTCCTTATAGTCTTGATGGTACACATGTTGCTTGTTTACGTTTATGCTAAACTGTTCATGCATCACAGTTTTCAAATAAGCATAAGAAAAATGAATTTTCGCACGATGTTTTAAAGAAAATGGCAATGCGGCTTGGAGAGGGGCTATTGATCTATTGTGTAGGCACGAAGGGGTCTGTCACAATACCGCATTTAACACGTACTCATACAGTTTACAGTTTATAGGTTATGCGAGATGGGGCTCAGGCACGGCTGTACGTGTTGTAAGCGTGTACCCCCATCCTCTAGCTGGAAAGAGTAGTCCGACCGCTGGATGTGCTCTCTCTGGTTAGGGGGTTGAGATCTCGGTGACAACCAGAGTAAAGATAATGAAAATGATGCATGATTACGAACTCATACGCACAACATGCACTGCATTTACGTAGAACTTGCTGAGATTTTTATCTCATAGGTGTATGTATGGTGTAGGTGACTTCGACATAGGTGAGGACGAGATCCCTCCACCTGGGGAGTGATGCGGTTGACGGAGGATGGTCGCGGGAGTGCGTTGGCGCAGTCGAGGCTCGTTTTGACCCGTGGGACTCATGGTTAGATGTTTTGAGGGTTTTGGTGATATTTTTGGCTAACGGTGGATTAGACAGATTTATTGTATAGATAGATACATTTTAGGTTGTTGGATCTGGATAGGTTTATGTATTGATGTTTTGAAATGTTTTGAAAATTGATCTTATAATCTTTTGTTGATTTCAAAACAGGAGGATTTGTTTAGGTTTTAAACATATCCACGCATTTTATTTTAAAAAAAAAAAAATAGGCTATGTTTTGAACGTGTTTCGAGTCGTGGTTTTGAATGAGAGTTGAAATGAATTTATGTTGGAACGTACATGTTGGAACGTATGTGTGTTAATGAAATTGTGAATGAGTTGTGTTAAGTGTAATGGTATGCAGGAGAAGAAAGAAGGAAGGAAGAGAGCTGCCTATCCTTTGGAAAATCCAAGGACATGGCGATCGATCGCCCAAGGGTGGGGATCGATCGCCCCAAAGTGCGCCACGCTCTGGAAAATTTCCAGAGTGTGTGGCGATCGATCGCCCAATAGGGGCGAACGATCGCCCCTTTCTCTGGTCGCGCTTCTGGCGTGCAATAGGCGATCGCCTAGAGTGGCGATCGCTGGCGGAAATGACGATCGCCGAAGGGCGATCGTTCGCTGAGGCGAGGGGCGAACGTTCGCCCCTCCATTTTGTCGACAGGCGATCGATCACCAGAATGTTTTACACAGCTTTTGCCTTTTTTGCCCTCTTCTCCTCTGCCGATTGTTTTCATTTAATTTTAATAGTTTTATTTAAATTGTTTTAAGTTTAATTTAAATGGTTTAACAATTTAGACTTCAACGATTTTAGTTTCAATCCCGATCTCGATTTTAAAGTTTTATTTCCGCTCAAACGTCAGGTAAAAAATTTTAAGTATAAAAAAAAATATAGTACGAAAAATTGGGTACAGTGTTAGGGTCGCTACACATTCAGTTGTCCTATTACTTCTACTTAAAACACACAGTTTGCATCAATTAATAAAAGTATGCAATTGATAAAGATGTGAATAAAACAATGATATAAAATTAAATAATTAATTTATGCTAAATAAATGAATTTAAATATTGAATTAAAAATAATGCTTAACCGAAAATAAAATAAACCCTTACCTCGAGTACACTTACAATAGATCAAACCCAATAAATCCACGAGTCTAAGTCAATGATTCTACACTTTAATTTAATAAATTGGTACCTAACAAAGAGTAAAGTCACTCATCATTTTTAGGTTATTTTATCTCCTCATTTATTCTAAAAGAATGATCTATATCCAATTGGTTAATTAGTCTATAAATTGGGTCAAAGAAAAACCCAAAACTCAACTCAATATGGTTGGGTCGTGGCTATCCTAGAGGTCCAAAAAGGATGTCTCTCTTCTTTAGTCTGGCCTGCGGCCCACGATGGCCCAAAAATCTGAACCTGGCAGATCAATACAAAAATCGCAGGAAGCTAACTCAATATACTCTGATTCTTAATTTGAGTTTTTCATGCATTCAATAGAGAATAAAACTATAACCTTCTAGCACAAACAATTTGATATACTCAACTGTACAATCCAAAAATGCTATTAACAGTGAGTAGAGGAAGACCTAAAAGTTGAGTTTTTATACCTTTGGCGATCAAAACAACGGCTCGGATCCGTTCCACCATTCTAAAGTACTTAGCACCAATCCTCTAAAATTTCAATAGCAACCCTAAAAAATCAGTATTTCTCCCTTTTCAGATCCTATATCAAAAGTGAGGGAAATTGACTTACCAAACTGGTTACCTATGTCCATTCAAAGGCCGAGATTGGTGTTCTGAACGCCTTGTTGAAAGTAGCCAAAGAAGAGAAAAATGGTTCTGTAGGAAAAAAAAAATTCCAAAGACAAAGTATGTGTATACAAGTGAAAATAAAATGAGATGAAGGAAGACTTCTGTGGAAGAAACTCTACAGAAGGATGATTTTTATGGAGAGAGAGAGAGACCAAGAGACAGGGAGAGGGATGAAAGTTAAAGGAGGAAATAAATATTGGAAGAAGGGGATGTGGACTTTTAATGAGGGAGGAAAGATTTACTTACACGTTTCCTCGTCTTGCGTTGTCGTTTTTCTCCCCACTTCAATTGGTGGGTTTCACATTCTCCCCCACTTAATGAAATTTTGTCCCCAAAATTTGGATCAATCGTGAACACATCATTAAATAGACGAAAATACTTTATTCTCATCTCTGATTCAAGTTCCCAAGTTGCTTCTCTTTCACTGTGATTCCTCCACTACACCTTTACCAACGGTACCTTAAAGTGACGTAGAACCTTGATATCTGGGTTTAAAATTCCTCCTCGTAGGAGACATTTTCCTGGATAGGCACCATGGTCTAGGGTATGACATGTGATGGATCATAGATATATTTCCTCAACATAGAAACATGGAAGACAATATGGACATAATTCAACTATGGTGGTAAGTCTAAACGATAAGCCACTGAACCAACCCGTTCTATGATTTTAAATGGGCCAATATATCTGGGAGCTAATCTTCTTTTTACACCACGACTAGGTCTTACTTTCAAAGACATGAAGTCCTCTACCTCAAACTCGACTTCTCTTCTCAATAGATCAGCATAACTTTTCTGACGGCTTTGAATTATTCTCAATATTTCTTTAATTATCTGAACATTCTCAGTTGTCTCTCAAATCATATCAGGTTCGAGAGTAACACGTTCCTCTGTCTCAGCACAACACAAAGGCGATATACAAGGTCTTCCATATAAGGCTTCATAAGATGATATACCAACACTGGTTTGGAAACTATTGTTGTAGACAAACTTTACTAAAGGTAAATGATTTATCCAACTACCTCCAAAATCCAAAACACATGATCTCAACATGTCTTCAAGAATTTGAATAGTACGCCCAGATTGACCATCTGTCTGAGGGTGATGTGTTGTACTCAAATTTAGTTCGGTACCCAAAGCTCTCTGAAGGGCTTTCCAAAACTTTGATGTGAACCTCTGGTCTCTATCAGACACTACACTTAAAGGAACACTGTTAAGACAAACAATGTTTTCAACATACAACTTACTTAACTTTGTCAAGGAAAAATCCATTTTGATTTGAATAAAATTAGCAGACTTTGTCAATCTATCAACAACCACCCACACATCATCAAATTTCTGCACTGTCCTTGGCAAACCCGTTATAAAATCCATAGTGATCCTATCCGACTTCCACTTGGGAATAGGTAAGGGTTGCAATAACCCAGGTGGTCTCTGATGTTCAACCTTAACCTGATGATAACTTAAACATCGAGAAACATATTATACTACATCTCGTTTCATTCCAACCCACCAATACTGTTGTGCTCCATAGGCCCATTACACGATCTTAGGCCCGAATCAATAACTTAACTAACACACTTGTCTCTTTTGCAGGTTATGGATCGTGTGAAGACTTAGAGGACACCGTGCCCGACTTGAAGTGGGAGACTAAACTTGGAGACGTTGACCAACCAAAGCACCTCCTTATGTGGAAGGACTAGAGAGGCAACCCAATGCTCACATGGGAATTTGTCTTCCCGAGCTGTGATGTCTGTAATTTTTTTTATTTAAAACTTATTGACAAACATTGGCCTTTTTGTTAATCTTTATATATGCATGCATGATTAGGCATTTTAGGATTAGATGAATGTTAGGCTTAGTTGGTGGTTTGGCTATTGGTTTGGCCCACTTGACGTTGAAGACATGGCTTGCCCAAATGAGGGCCCAAGCCCAACCCACTCAAAACCCTAGCCCTCCATTAGGACTATAAATTCATAGCATTGGTGATTGTAATTTTTTTGGTTGATTTTTATGAGCATCCACAAATTTGTCTTCTCTCGACAGAAGAAGCTTGGAGCAAGGAGCTTCTAAGGTAAGCTCGGTTGACAACAATCGAGGGGTTGCACCCCCGAAAAAAACCGATCTTCAAGCTTAGTAGCTTGTAAGCACGGATCTGCCATCTTCTTCTCCTTTCTTTTGAGATTGGAAAATGGTAAGAAGTGGCCTAACCGATTCCTTGAATCGAGTTCTCTTCCTTGGAAGAAAACTCTTGCCAAAACGCTCCAAATAGCGGTTATTGGCCGATTCTCATAAATATTTTTGTTTCAATCCGAGCACTTTTAATATTTCATTTACATTCTGTATTCTCGGATCTATTGGATTTATGCCTCAAGGAAGCTAACGATCTTTCTCTTTCGAGCTTTGAGTTGACTTGCAGGTCGAAGCTCAACATCTGGTATCAGAGACATGATTGGCTTTCCCTTGAAGGTTAACAATCGATTGGTTGGAAATTTCTGACCTTTCGATTTTTCGTATTTGGGTATGCGAGTTTTCGCAAACACCAGATCTGTTTTATTTGGTATCTGTTCTTGTTCTGTGTTTTCGAGTTTTCACCAGATCTGTTTTATTTTAACACAACTGCCACCATCGATAATCACTGAACACACTTTATCTTTGTCTGCACAACGATTGTGGAAAATGTTTTCCCTTTGACAGTTTTCTTTTGTGTTCTTGGTCATTCGTCTAATAACCATAAGTAGAGGTCCGTTTTGAGCCGAGCATACATCGTCTTCAGTGTCATTCTCCTCTACTATCTCGGCGTCATCTTCCTTATCATATTGCTCTTGGTTATCCTCACTTTCCCACTCCCCAGTGGACTCCTTGATAACCATCACGTGTCGGTTAGGGCATTCATTAGCATAATGGCTCTTACCTAAGCACTTATAGCACTGGATGTCATGTGCTTTTTGTATGTTAGGGGTGTTTCCTAGGGGTTTACTTCCTTGCATGGGTTTACTACTCACTTCTTTGGGTGGCCAGTTATGGTTAACCGGCTTCTTTCATTCAGTCCTTCCAGTACAAGTAGTAGTCTTGTTGTATTCTTGGGGTTTAGGTGTAAACTTGGGTGGGTAGTTAACCTTCCTTTTCCTCTTGAGTTGCCTTTCAACGATGAGGGCTAGTTGTACTACCATGTCCATGGTCTCCAACTGTTGCAACTCCACAATATCTCTAATGTCCCGATTTAACCCTTGTATAAACCTAGCCACAACCTGTTTCTTAGGTTCTTCTAATCCGCCACGCATTTTAAATGTTTCGAATTCAGTGAGGTATTCATCTACAGATTGTCCATATTGCCAGAGGTTGTATATTTGTTGAAAAAGTTCGTGTTTATAATGTTTGGGTACAAACCTCCTATGCATGAGATCTTTCATTGCTCTTCAGGTAGGGATGAGGTATCCTACTTCCCTCATCCTTTGGGCTTTTAGGTTGGACCACCATAGTGCAGCATGACCCGATAGTTCGAGAGCTACTAATTGTATCTTAACTCTCTCGGAGTAGTCATGACATTCAAAGACCTTTTCTACTTTATCTACCCAATTTAGGAATGTGTTTCTGTCACATGTTCTAGAGAAAGGGGGAATAGATAACTTGGCATTCCGAAGATCATTGTTGTCCTTACGACGATTTGGGCAAAAGCTTTCTTCTTCGTCTAACGTCCATTCATCATCTTCCGAGTAATCATAGCCTCGGGTTCTCTTTCTAGGGTGTTCGGCCCATTCTTCGTCCTCTTGGGGCCCTCGGTTATAACTTCGTTCCCTAGAGTTTTTCGGCATTCTCCAATTGTCTACCCTACGGGGGTTTTGAATTGATTGTTCCTAGATGTGGCTTAGTTAGAGGGAAACGTCCTCTAGTTGGGCCGAGTCGGGCCCGTATATTAATATTAGGGTTTTACATTTTCTCTATATATTGATGCTTGAGTCGCAAAACTCATTGTACCGAATTTGATATTAGTGATTCTCTCCTCTGCCTGTGGTTTTTTCCCTTCTAGGGTTTCTACATAAAATTTGGTGTCCATTATTTTCTTGTTTTTTCTTTTTCGGTTTTCTCGATCGTTCGTTACAGGTGGATTAGGGCGTTTAATCCTAACAACTGGTATCAGAGCTTCAGGTTGAAGTGATGTTTTGAAAATAAATATAAAAAAAAGGGTGAAAAGAAAAGGTGAAAAAGAATTCACCTTGGATTGTTTTCTTCGACTGTGTGAAGAACAGTGAAAGAGAGAATCTCTCTGGTTTACTTCTTCAATAGCGAAGGCCGAAGAACTGAACAGAGCCTTAGCGCCGATCCGCCATCCAAAGGAGAAGCTCTGCCGCCCCCCGACCGCACAGACCACGCTGACCACCGACGCCGGCAGCGACGCCTCTGTTCTTGTAACGCTCCGAGTTATCTGAACTCGGTTCGTTACACAAAAGATCGTACATGACTAAGAAATCTCAATTGTATTATTTGTTTTTTTTAAAACTTTGCTCAACATTCAACATTTGACATAAGCAAAAGTCTCAAAACATTTAAAACTTGCAGCGGAAATCTTTTGGACAACAATAGAGTTAAACAAAACTATGAACATTGTTTGAAATGTAAGAGATAAACGGCTAAAAAGAAATAGAGGTTTAAATCGTGAAACACTTGGGAAGTCGCAGAAGTCAAACGCATCTGCCGATGGATAAAGTCAACGGAAGAAGCAGAAACAGCAAATAGAAGGCTTCTACCGATGACGCGGACCAGAAGAGTTGGAAACAAAAGACATCTCTCGGTGGACTGCATCTACCGATGACGTCAGCTGGATTAATCAATTATCCAACATCAACCGATCGCAAAACGACAAGCATAATACTCACTCATACCGGTAGTGCAAAATCTATATCTTCCGATAGAATTAAACCTACATCATCCGATGGCTTTTCTGAAGACATCTTCCGATAGAATCAAACCTACATCATCCGATGGCTTTTCTGAAGACATCTTCTGATAGAAATTAACCTACATCATCCGATGGCTTTTCTGAAGACATCTTCCGACAGAATCAAACCTACATCATCCGATGGCTTTTCTGAAGACATCTTCTGATAGAAATTAACCTACATCATCCGATGGCTTTTCTGAAGACATCTTCTGATAGAAATTAACCTACATCATCCGATGGCTTTTCTGAAGACATCTTCTGATAGAAATTAACCTACATCATCCGATGGCTTTTCTGAAGACATCTTCTGATAGAAATTAACCTACATCATCCGATGGCTTTTCTGTTCCATCACCTATCCGACCGGACAATTCCAAACCTACCTCATCGATGGCTTTTCTGAAGACATCTTCTGATAGAATCACAGAGCAACATTTTAACTACTCCTTGCTGTACAAACACAACTCTAACTACAGAAAGGAATTTACTTAACCCACTAAAAATCATTCAGAAACAATTCAAACCAAAGCATGTATCAAACTCCAGTAATTACCAACATCAAATCCCAACAGAATACTACTATCAGAAAAGTCTCAAAGTACTTTTTGAAAACATCAGAGCAGCTTCTATCATCAGAAAGTTTTATATACTCAAATTGAAATCATTGTCCACTAAACCTTCACAACCACTGACACCAGTTAAACTGCCCCATCAGATGCCATATCGATGCTTGATTGCACCCCTCCAACCTGCCTAGTCCTCAACAAACTCAGAGAATTCACCTGCGGTATCCTCAACACCTACATCACAAAACTCATCTATTATGTGACGACCCCAACCCGATCAAGGCCGCCACGGACTTCCCGTGACATAATCATTTCCTAAGCCCTCGTATTTTCTCATAAACTTTTTCATTTTTACTTTAAACATTTCCCAAAACCCTTACACAAACTAACCATAACGTAACCTTAACTTTAAACTCTCGCAACCACGTAAATTTTTCTTTTTATCTCACTCATAACGTCTCGACTTCTAAACCATTAAATTGAAGTCTCGGATTGTTGAAATCCCTTAAAATCACTCATTCCTTGATCATCAAAACATGACACTAATATAACCTACAATTTCAGACAATTCAAGAAAATGAACTGCATGGATCGCTCTAAAAATTGAGCTTATCCTTACCTGTTAAAAAAATAACCCAAGCAGTTCCAGTAAAATTCTAAAATAAAGACACCTAAACTCATCCAAAGATAATCCAATCAAATCCCCAATCAAACGTGAATATAAACATTTAAACCCCTAAACTTCCCTTAAAACAAATTCATTAATCAATTCATTCAAATTAACACTTAACTCCAAACCAATATCCACTATAAAACTATAAAATGCCAAACTTCAATATACAACCTAAAATCTTCCAAACAACTGGTAACCTTCTAACTCACATTCAATTACCACAAAACCGCTCGGAGCACAACCATAGACATCAGACCTTGCCAAAACACACCCCGTCGCCACAAGCACCATCCTCGACCACCTATTCTTCGTCATCGAGTTCACACCTGTCACCTACATCATACAACATAAACAGTAAGCCTAATGCTTAGTAAGGGGATGCACTATATGAATTTAAACATTTTACTTAACATGTGCAGTTTCTACAGTGTCATCGTATAAATCATTGCAGTTTCTCAGTGTCATCTTTAAAATCATTTCGTTTCTTTCATCGTCATATTCATTTCGTTTGTGTTTCATCATACATTTTCGATTTCATTTCGTTTCATCATTCATATTCCTTTCATTTTGTTTTCTAACATTTTCATTTCATTTCGTTTCATCATTCATATTCATTCATTTCCCGTTAGAACACATATCATTCAGTCAAGCCCGCCGCCCAACCTGGATCCGCGACGTTTCAGTAAGCCCGCCGGCCCAACCACTGGGATTCCGCGACGTGTCATGTAAAGCCCGCCGGCCCAACCATTGGGATCGGACGTTTCATGTAAGCCCGCCGGGCCCAACCACTGGGATCCGCGACGTTTCATGTAAAGCCCGCCGGCCCAACCACTGGGATCCGCGACGATTTAACCCACCTCCGGCCCAACCACTGGGATCCGCGGAGATCGGGTGGCCCACTCACGATCTTCCCTCAGACACTTTACATTTTCGTTTTACATCGTTGTCGTTTCTACGTTTAAATCATGAAATCATATGCTAAACATTTTCGTATTTTTTTCTAAAACATGATGCATGAGAGATCTATATACGACATATCATCAAACACTTCACGACATATATAGACATATACTATTCTCAACAGACTTCTCAACAACTAACATTCTAAGCTACCCGACTCATTAATCCCCACAATCAGAAAATAATCATCAAAATAGTAAAGCCTAAAGTTGCCACGATGTAGGGCCTTAAGGGCCGGAAACCTAATATCCACTTACCTGGCGTCCGTAGCAAGCCGAGCACCGTCCAAAAGCCGTGTCCACCTAAAGCATTTCATAAATAAGGTACATTAAAATCAATTCTAATTAAACTAATTTCAAACTTAAACTAATCTCCTAATTTAGGAAATTCTTTCCTAAAATTTCCATTTTCTCATTCGGGCATAACTAAACTCTCATTTTATTTGTGAAAACATCTTAAACTACTATTTCTAGCCTAATCCAAGTAAAACCTAATCAAACGGCCACTATATTTGGGTTCGGTAAAAACCGACCTAAAACTTCGAACGCGCGTAACTTTCGCGTCGGTTATCGGAATCGAACAATTCCAGCGGCCACGTACTCCTCTAATAACCTATTTTTATCTGCCAAAAGGAATTTTAAAACAAATGACCGGAGCTAGGTCAATTTTGCAGAAACCCGAATCTGCCCCTTTTTCCTAAAATTTCTCTTTTTCGATTTTTCATCAAAACTCATCGATTCCTTCACCAATCGACCACATATACACTCAATTAGAATAATCTAACCTAAAATCGAAACTACATTAAGCAAAACCCGAGTGCCCTAAATCGGGCATTCACTGAATTTTGCCCAAATCGGGCTCACCACTGCCAGTCGACCAAAGCCGGACCAAGGGTCGGCAAACCCACGCCGGAGGTGACCTAAAACGGCCGGCGATCGGAGCTCAATCGAGCTCGTCACGCACAACCCAAAACCGAACCGAAACAGAGGAGGAAAACGAGCATACCGGTCGGGTTTGTGCGCGAAAACGGTCGGAAATGGCGGCCCTAGAGTCGCCGACGATGTCTGGCCGGAAAACGTCGAGGTCGGACGTCGGCGTTCGTCGGAGGAGTCGCGCTCGTCGATCGTCGCCTCTGTTCTTCGGCGTCGGGCTCGGCAGCAGAACAACAGAATGGTTTTTTAACCATTCTGTTGTTTTAACTATTAATAATAATAATAATAATAATAATAATAAACCTAATACTAATTACTATTAAAACATTAATATACCGTTTTGTTCCTCCGTAAATTTCGTTAAATCTCGTTCTTAATTTCACCGGAAGTGCCCGAATCTAAATTAATTAACCAATTAGGTTAACCAAACTTATTCACTTTTCTTTTAAATTACTTAAAACAATTATTCATTAAATAGTTACCTTATCATTTTATTTTTCTCTCAAAAATCCCGGGCGTTACATCCTTCCCTCCTTAATTGGAATTTTGTCCTCAAAATTGCTGTTTGGTTAAATTTCTAATTACTCACCCTCACATTATTTACTTAACCATGCTTGCAATACCATTCACGACACTCCTATGGTCTTACCCATCCCTCGGGTCTCAATGGTCTCCTATATCTCCGAAGCTTTCAATCCATCTAACTTCGCACTTCGTAAGTCAATTACTCATACATCTATCGACTTCAACTTAACCCTTTGTCGCCTAGACCTTCAAATTTCATTTAACTTAACTTCAACTCTAGTTTGTCCCTCAAGCTAAGTTCATTCAATTTCCAACTCTTCAAATTTCGTAACAACAATTCGTACCTAATCACTTCAAACCCTTAAAGCTTCTTCAATTCTATAATACTAAGGACCTGATACTTAGATCCCTCATCATAATCCTCTTCTTCGAACTCTTCTTTACACTACTATCTCCTTCCAAATTATCAATCTCATTTTCTAAACTTACTTACCTTGGGCAATCATAACATTTCCTTAGCTACTCTAATATCATTCCTGTATACAGGACTGTAATTATTAAATCTATTTCTTTACGCTTTCACGGTATCCACTAGGTTTCTATAATTATTTCCTCTATGGTCGTTTTGTCCAACTTTTATCTCGGTCGTCATTAATCACTAACATCATCAATTACTAACAAATTCTTAAGTCTAAACCAATTCGTTAAACTATCCACCCAACACCTAAAAGAAAATGTGCATAAGCACATCGACGTAACTTACAAGTCAACTTTACTAAACCTCAAAATCTACTCTCACCTCTAAGTTCACTTGGATAGCCTTCATACAATTCTCCCTTCATTTCATCCAACATGCTCCAAATTTCCTACCTTAACTGCTTAACTCTTATTTCGAGTTTCCGTTCGATCTAGTAAAACTTCTTACTTACTCGTACTACATTATTCGAAATCCAAATATCTACTACACTATTCGAAATCCAAATATCTACCTAACCGGTCATTTCTTCTAGTCAGGTTCATAATGTTCTCCTTAGCTTCTTCACAATAATTCATCTAACAATTTTCTTGTTAGCAAACTTGTTGTAGGTAGACCTACAACCTTAATCTAGATCTTCTAAAGTTCTTAAATCTTATTCTTCTATTTTCCCCAAAATTTAGAAGCATCCATAACCTTTAATGGAGCTAAGCATGCCATGACTCATACTACAAGCTCTATTTATTCTCAAGTCTCTAGGCAAACACCAAAGTGGTCGAGTTCACTTCCTTAAACTCTCACACCACTAAATACTTAAATGCTAACCTTCTTATTTTAACTCTCAACTAAACCTAAAGGCCTTTACACTTACTCTTATAAATCTATACACAATTCTAAATCTATCCAACCATCCTTTTTACCTTACTTTGCATAGTTCATATTTTTCTCATTCAAAATTTCCTATATTTTTCCAATTTGCACACCACTAGATTCTAGTGAATTAAACCTCAACTTTCGGCCTTCCCTTCTTATCTAACTATCCTCTTCTTCCTATCTCTTAACTTTACAATATTAATTTCATCCTTCCTCAAAAATTAGGTCCTAAGCATTCTTCTAAATTCTTTTATAACATCTCATCCCTACAACCTTTTTGTTTGCAAACTTGTTGTATGTAATTTAACACCTCCCTTCCAAAAATCCTTGCCTTCCTAAGTCACCAAGCATAATTCTAAATTCAATGCTAAACTCTCCAGTCAAGTCTTTTCCCTAAAATCCGGAAGTGACTCTTCATTACAATCTACCTCTCGGGTCTTTTAAACACTAAAGCTCCTACTTCCATCTTGGAGGTAAGTCACAAGTTACGGTGTTTAACTTGAACTGTGTCAACTTTAGACTTACTACTTATCTCTTATCCTTTTTAAACCAAAAGTTAGAAATCAACTACTCGTTACCCTTTCTAATTGGTATTCACTCTGTCGAACAACACGCACTCATGACTTGACGCGTCTAATATCCACAGACCGCCCTTAGCTTAACTAAGTTTTCTCCCTTATCGCTTTGGTCGTAAACCTCACACGTCCAAAAAGAGAAACGAATCTCCCTTTATCGACTAACCTTCTAAAGTGGTACATACCTCCTAGCAAACGTTTAATTCTCGTAACTTAAGTACCACCTTATATAAGATTCCCTATTTTCTAACATCTCTAAATTTGTTAACCTAACAACTTTACCTCAATATCTTTGTTCTCCTCACCGATATTTACTAAGTCCAATACTCTTATTCGACAATTTACCTAAGCTAGACTTTTGATTACTACCTCCATTTAAATACTTAGGAGGTTCGTCAACTAAAGTCCAATTTACATTTATTCAACCGTTATATCTCTTAAGTTGTATCCCTCCAATGGTAATAAATTCTAGGTATGTGCACACTCGCACAACTATCCCAGGTTATTCATTTCAATGCGTAACTTTCTCTATTCACTATCCTCCTTCACCTTAATAAGGTCAACCAATCTTTCCATTGCTCGAACCTAAACCTCGGCCTGTATCGGATCTATAGCACATCCATCAAATATCGGAGGTCGAACTGCCTAATTCGTTCACTACCCTGGTTCCATGAAGTACTATCTTGTCTATTACCATTTCCATCTCGGTTGAGTAAGATCTCTATTTGTTCTGACCATTGGTGCACTATGTCCATAAGCTGACAAATGGATTTCTCCTCGAGTTTTCTAGGTGCTTTCGGCATTTTCTTGTTCCTAGACACATTAAGAAACACATGCAAAATAAACAATTTAGAATCATACATAAACTTAAACACTTACAGTCGATGGAGAGTCCTCGTGCGGCGGTGTGTTTTTGGCAGGCATATCACAGAACTCGCTTTTAAAACTCCGTCTCTCTGATACCATAACTGTGACGACCCCAACCCGATCAAGGCCGCCACGGACTTCCCGTGACATAATCATTTCCTAAGCCCTCGTATTTTCTCATAAACTTTTTCATTTTTACTTTAAACATTTCCCAAAACCCTTACACAAACTAACCATAACGTAACCTTAACTTTAAACTCTCGCAACCACGTAAATTTTTCTTTTTATCTCACTCATAACGTCTCGACTTCTAAACCATTAAATTGAAGTCTCGGATTGTTGAAATCCCTTAAAATCACTCATTCCTTGATCATCAAAACATGACACTAATATAACCTACAATTTCAGACAATTCAAGAAAATGAACTGCATGGATCGCTCTAAAAATTGAGCTTATCCTTACCTGTTAAAAAAATAACCCAAGCAGTTCCAGTAAAATTCTAAAATAAAGACACCTAAACTCATCCAAAGATAATCCAATCAAATCCCCAATCAAACGTGAATATAAACATTTAAACCCCTAAACTTCCCTTAAAACAAATTCATTAATCAATTCATTCAAATTAACACTTAACTCCAAACCAATATCCACTATAAAACTATAAAATGCCAAACTTCAATATACAACCTAAAATCTTCCAAACAACTGGTAACCTTCTAACTCACATTCAATTACCACAAAACCGCTCGGAGCACAACCATAGACATCAGACCTTGCCAAAACACACCCCGTCGCCACAAGCACCATCCGTCGACCACCTATTCTTCGTCATCGAGTTCACACCTGTCACCTACATCATACAACATAAACAGTAAGCCTAATGCTTAGTAAGGGGATGCACTATATGAATTTAAAACATTTTACTTAACATGTGCAGTTTCTACAGTTTCATCGTATAAAATCATTTCGTTTCGTTTCATCGTTCATATTCATTTCGTTTTGTTTCATCATACATTTTCATTTCATTTCGTTTCATCATTCATATTCATTTCATTTTGTTTCATCATACATTTTCATTTCATTTCGTTTCATCATTCATATTCATTTCATTTCCCGTGAGAACACATATCATTCAGTCAAGCCCGCCGGCCCAACCACTGGGATCCGCGACGTTTCATGTAAAGCCCGCCGGCCCAACCACTGGGATCCGCGACGTTTCATGTAAAGCCCGCCGGCCCAACCATTGGGATCCGCGACGTTTCATGTAAAGCCCGCCGGCCCAACCACTGGGATCCGCGACGTTTCATGTAAAGCCCGCCGGCCCAACCACTGGGATCCGCGACGATTTAACCCACCTCCGGCCCAACCACTGGGATCCGCGGAGATCGGGTGGCCCACTCACGATCTTCCCTCAGACACTTTACATTTTCGTTTTACATCGTTGTCGTTTCTACGTTTAAATCATGAAATCATATGCTAAATATTTTCGTATTTTTTTCTAAAACATGATGCATGAGAGATCTATATACGACATATCATCAAACACTTCACGACATATATAGACATATACTATTCTCAACAGACTTCTCAACAACTAACATTCTAAGCTACCCGACTCATTAATCCCCACAATCAGAAAATAATCATCAAAATAGTAAAGCCTAAAGTTGCCACGATGTAGGGCCTTAAGGGCCGGAAACCTAACATCCACTTACCTGGCGTCCGTAGCAAGCCGAGCACCGTCCAAAAGCCGTGTCCACCTAAAGCATTTCATAAATAAGGTACATTAAAATCAATTCTAATTAAACTAATTTCAAACTTAAACTAATCTCCTAATTTAGGAAATTCTTTCCTAAAATTTCCATTTTCTCATTCGGGCATAACTAAACTCTCATTTTATTTGTGAAAACATCTTAAACTACTATTTCTAGCCTAATCCAAGTAAAACCTAATCAAACGGCCACTATATTTGGGTTCGGTAAAAACCGACCTAAAACTTCGAACGCGCGTAACTTTCGCGTCGGTTATCGGAATCGAACAATTCCAGCGGCCACGTACTCCTCTAATAACCTATTTTAATCTGCCAAAAGGAATTTTAAAACAAATGACCGGAGCTAGGTCAATTTTGCAGAAACCCGAATCTGCCCCTTTTTCCTAAAATTTCTCTTTTTCGATTTTTCATCAAAACTCATCGATTCCTTCACCAATCGACCACATATACACTCAATTAGAATAATCTAACCTAAAATCGAAACTACATTAAGCAAAACCCGAGTGCCCTAAATCGGGCATTCACTGAATTTTGCCCAAATCGGGCTCACCACTGCCAGTCGACCAAAGCCGGACCAAGGGTCGGCAAACCCACGCCGGAGGTGACCTAAAACGGCCGGCGATCGGAGCTCAATCGAGCTCGTCACGCACAACCCAAAACCGAACCGAAACAGAGGAGGAAAACGAGCATACCGGTCGGGTTTGTGCGCGAAAACGGTCGAAAATGGCGGCCCTAGAGTCGCCGACGATGTCTGGCCGGAAAACGTCGAGGTCGGACGTCGGCGTTCGTCGGAGGAGTCGCGCTCGTCGATCGTCGCCTCTGTTCTTCAGCGTCGGGCTCGGCAGCAGAACAACAGAATGGTTTTTTAACCATTCTGTTGTTTTAACTATTATTATTAATAATAATAATAATAATAATAATAAACCTAATACTAATTACTATTAAAACATTAATATACCGTTTTGTTCCTCCGTAAATTTCGTTAAATCTCGTTCTTAATTTCACCGGAAGTGCCCGAATCTAAATTAATTAACCAATTAGGTTAACCAAACTTATTCACTTTTCTTTTAAATTACTTAAAACAATTATTCATTAAATAGTTACCTTATCATTTTATTTTTCTCTCAAAAATCTCGGGCGTTACATATTAGCCTAATGCTAAGTAAGTAAAGCAGTAATGAAATGAAATGCTGAAACATAAATTCCTAAACATGCAATTTCTACTTTCTCATCTCAGTTGCATTCACGTTCATTCATAAGCTGATCTGATCCCTCGGTTCCCTTGGGAAGTGGATCAATTTTCCCAGTGTTATACATCCTCTACTCGATTAAGGGGCGGATGAATTCCCTTAATAGCTGATCTGATCCCTCTGTTCCCTTGGGAGTGGGATCAATCCTCCCAATGTTATAAATCCCTTCATAAGTTAAGGGGTGGATTAGTTCCCTTAATAGTTGGTCTGTCACATTCAGTTCATGCCTTACCATCCTTACATAGAAATTCATTTTCGTAATCTTAAAAAAAAAAACATGATGCATGACATACAAAATCATTCACAAGATACATAACCCTACTGTTTTTCGATGTAGGCCCGAAGGCACATGCATACTTTACTTACCTGGCTTCTGGAAATTGTCTGGTCGCTAGCTACTTCGGAAATCTGCTCACCTAAGTTCATAACAGAATATAAATCAAAACTTCACTAAACCTCACCAAGAATCAAACAGTGGTTTGAGGAATCCAGTTAGAAACTCTACTATCCGAGCATTCCCCCTTTATTACTAAAACCCGAATCTACGCTCAATCTCAGCATCCTCAAAATCCTCACATTGTACCCCTTCAGGTATTTAACCACTATATCATAAGAGAAATGAGAAAAACTTACCTAAGTTGAAGGAGAATCGGGTGAGGAAAATCACCTAGAGAGCTCGGCTGCTTGAGCTGAAAACCCGAAGAGAAAGGTATGAAATGGTGGCGGCTACAGTGCATTAAACCCAACCCCTCTTTCCTTAAATACGTTATCCACTTTTAAAAATGTAATTTACTCTAATGCACTTGTCTAGTCTAATCATTCAATAACCCTACTTAAATTATTGACTAATAAAGTGTATACCATTAATAATAAAAGAGCTGGTTCGATAGAACCGGGTGTTACAATCTACCCTCCTTAAAAGAATTTTGTCCTCAAAATTCAGTAACTGAATAACTCTGGATGTTGGTCCATCATGTTTTGCTGGCGTTCCCAAGTTGTTTCCTCGATATTCTGGTTGTGCCACAAGACTTTCACTAGGGGAATCTCTTTGTTGTGCAATACCTTCATTGCATAATCTAAGATCTTTACTGGTTTCTCTTCGTAGGCAAGGGTAGGATGAATCTCAAGGTCTTGCTGTTCCACGATTTGATATGGATCCCTTATGCATTTCTTCAACATAGAAACATGGAACACACTATGTATCCCATCCATAGACGCCGGTAGCTGCAACTGATAGGCTGCTCTCCCAACTCTCTTCAGAATAGTGAATGGTCCAATAAATCTGGGGTTCAACTTTCCTCTCTTTCCAAATCTCACCACTCCTTTGAAAGGTGACACCTTAAGGAAAACTTCATTACCTACTTCAAATTCCAGTTCTCTTCGCCTTTTGTCTGCATAGCTTTTCTGCCGGCTTTGAGCTGTCAAGATTCTTTGTCGGATAAGAGCAATTTTCTCCACTGTTTGCTGTACGATGTCAGGACCAATCAATTGTGCTTCTCCAACTTCATCCCAATACAATGGAGATCTGCACTTTCGTCCATACAATGCCTCGTATGGCGCCATGCCTATTGTTGCCTGAAAACTGTTGTTATAAGAAAATTCAATCAAGGACAAGTATTTGCACCATGAACCTTGAAAGTCTAAGACACATGCACGGAGCATATCCTCTAATGTTTGAATGGTTCTTTCGGATTGTCCATATGTTTGAGGGTGGAAAGCTGTGCTAAAACTAAGCTGTGTTCCCATAGCCTTGTGCAAACTTTTCCAAAACTTAGATGTAAATCTAGAGTCTCGGTCTGAAACTATAATGCTTGGAACTCCATGCAGTCTAACAACTTTGTGCACATACAACTCAGCCATTTGATCCATCGAGTATGTTATCTTCATTGGCAGAAAGTGAGCAAATTTGGTTAAACGATCAACTATTACCCAAATTGCATCGTGACCCTTTGCTGTTCTAGGTAATCCTATAACAAAATCAATCGTTATTTGTTCCTATTTCCATTCGGGAACTGGTAAGGGTTGTAATGTTCCAATAGGCCTCTGATGTTCAGCTTTGACTTGCTGGCAGATCAGACAGGACTCCACATACTCCGCCACACTTCTTTTCATACCTGGCCACCAATAATGCTGCTTGAGATCTCTGTACATTTTCGTACCTCCGGGATGAACAAAGAGTCTAGAAGAATGTGCCTCAGATAGGATTTCCTTTTTAAGTTCAGTATCAGCCGGAACAAACCAACTATTTTGAAACTTGAGAATTCCATCAACTGTGCAGTTGAAATCTGACTTGTCAGTAGAATCCATGCACAACTTATACCTATTGCATTCAGTGTCATTCATTTGAACTTCCTTTATTCTCTTCAAAATAGTAGGCCTTAAAGATATGGTCGAAAGCATGGCTGTCATACTAGACACAGCTTCCAGGTTGAATCTTTAGAATTCTGTCTCTAAAGCTATCGGTATGTCTAAAGTCAATGTAGAGACCGAAGGAGTCACTCTACTCAAAGCATCAACCACTACATTCGCCTTGTCAGGGTGGTACTTAATCTCAAAATCATAATCTTTGACAAACTCTAACCACCTACGTTGCCTCATATTCAGTTCCTTATGCGTGAAAATGTATTTCAGACTTTTATGATCCGAAAATATCTCACAAGTTTGTCCATACAGATAGTGCCTCCAAATCTTTAATGCGAAGACCACAACAGCTAATTCTAAGTCATGTGTAGGGTAATTCTTTTCATGTAATTTTAATTGTCTAGAAGCATAAGCTATAACCTTTCCATCTTGCATCAACACACAACCTAGTCCAATTTTGGAAGCATCACAATAAATACTAAATTTACCATCTTCAAAGCATCTGCCACAACATTTGCTTTGCAAGGATGGTATTTAATCTCGAAATCATAGTCCTTTACAAATTCCAACCATTGACGTTGCCTCATGTTTAGTTCCTTCTGTGTGAAAATATACTTCAGGCTCTTATGATCTGAAAATATTTCACAAGATTATCCATACAAGTAATGCCTCCAAATCTTAAGTGCAAATACCACTGCAGCTAATTCTAAGTCATGTGTAGGATAGTTCTTCTCATGTGTTTTCAACTGTCTAGAGGCATAAGCTATTACTTTTCCATCCTGCATTAAAACACAACCAAGACCAATTTTGGTAGCATCACAGTAAATGCTAAATTTACCATTTTCAACAGGAAGGGTTAATATTGAGGCATTGGTCAACTTCTGTTTCAAAGTCTGGAAACTAGATTCACATTCCTCTGTCCATGCATACTTGATGTTTTTCCTAGTTAACCGAGTGAGAGGCGTAGCAATCTTCGAGAATCCTTCAATAAATTTCCTGTAGTATCCTGTTAATCCAAGGAAACTCCGAATATCAGTAGCATTCCTTGGTTGGGGCTACTTCTTAACTGCTTGAACCTTGGTTGGATCAACAGATATCCCATCTCCAGAGATCACATGACCAAGAAAGTGAACTCTGTCCAACCAAAATTCACATTTGGAAAACTTAGCATAAAGTTGGTGCTGTCTAAGTACTTCTAACACCAAACTCAAATGCCTTGCTTGCTCGTCCTTAGTACGTGAATAGATTAAAATGTCATCTATAAACACTATGACAAACTTATCCAAATACTCATGAAACACCCTATTCATAAGATCCATGAATGCTGCTGGTGCGTTTGTCAAACCAAAAGACATAACCAAAAACTCATAATGTCCATACCTTGTGCGAAATGCAGTCTTTGGGATATCTTCAGATTTAACCTTCAACTGGTAATAACCGGACCTAAGGTCAATCTTAGAGAAAACTCTTGCACCATTAAGTTGGTCGAATAAATTATCAATCCTTGGCAATGGATACTTGTTCTTGACAGTTAACTTATTCAATTCTCTATAATCAATGCACATACGCATTGATCCATCTTTCTTTTTGACAAAAAGGACAGGTGCACCCCATGGTGAAAATCTTGGACGTATGAACCCTTTCTCTAATAGCTCCTCCAACTACTTCTTTAATTCTTTAAGTTCTGTTGGTGCTAGTCTATATGGATTTTTAGACACAGGCTCGGCGCCGGGGTAAACATCTATAACAAATTCAATTTCTCTATCTGGTGGTAAACCAGGAAGGTCATCTAGAAATACCTCTGGAAATTCTTGGACAATTAAGACATTTTGGGGAGTTGCTTTTCCTACTAATTGTGTATCTAGAACACTGGCCAAGAAGCATAGGTACTCTTTGCATGGTGAGGGTCTACAATTTATCAAAGTCATAACGGACAGTTCCTTACTCTTCTTTAAAGCTTGGAAGGTATGAGTTAAACTACTAGGGGGTTGGAATCTAACTACTCCAGTCCTACAGTCAATTGTAGCGTGGTGTTTAAACAACCAGTCCATTCCTAGGATTACATCAAATCCCACTATATCCATAATAATAAGATCAGCAGGTAGACTTACATTCCCTACTAACACCTCACTGTCAAGAATCACTTGGTTAGAGTGCATGCGTTCACCAGAGGGTAATGCAACATTAAACACATGCATGGAAGGGGTGAACTGTACATCTAACTTAACAGCAAATGCGGACGCTATAAATGAATGCGTTGCACCAGAATCTATTAAAGTAAAAGCAGGCACATAGTTGATCAATATAGTACCTGACACCACAGCAGGCTGGTATTCATCTCCGGACTCCATCATGGAGAATATCCTCAGTTTAATCATAGCAGGGCCACTCTTAGGAACTGGACAGTCTCTACTAATATGGCCGACCTTGTTACAATTGTAACGCCCCCGAACTTGCCCCGGCTCGGTGCGCTACCTTGCTAACCCAAACGACGTTTAAAAGAATTTTTGATAAATTTTTCCACTCGGTTTTCGGATTATACGAACCCTCAATTTTTGTTGGGAAGCGGCCCAAAATGCATTTAAAATATGTCGGGAAATGTCGGGGTAAAACAATTTAGAAATAGGAAACTTTTAGAAAAAAAAACTAATTTTTTTTTTTAAACAGTGGCGATCGATTGCCCCAATGTGGCGATCGATCGCCACCCTCTCTGGTGCTACAGTGCTAGAGAGGCTGGCCAGATCGCCTCCCCGACCCCGCCCAATCCGACCTTCACCACTTTTTCTCCATTTTCCCTGAGCCAAACACCTCCAAAAATTTTAAAATTTTAACCACATCCTCCCGACACCCAAATCTTCAAGTCCCGTAAAAATTTTCAAAAACCGACTTAAAACGGATAAAAAAAAAAATAACGAACGTAACCCGACGTTATTTAGTTTAAAATCAAAAAGGCAATATAACGGCTAAAGTTTAGAAACCCAAAACCTGAAAAACAATACCTTTAAAACACCATTTAAACCCATCCAAGCCAGAATCAACTAATATATATACACCAAAACAAAATCTAACTAAACGAACACTAAATCCAACCCCAACAACACTACACAAAATCCATCACAATATCAAACCCCTAGACAAACTATACCTCTCCTATATACATTCACCAAGTTCAACCAAAACTAACCAAAACATAACCAATCCAACAACAACCAAATACCCCCAAGAATAAGGTCGAAGCGCCCCGACAACTGCCCGCACCGGCATACAGCGTACATCAACGACTGCGTCTCAATCCTAGCTTTCCTCGTAGCTCTAACCTGTACTCCTGTCGTCACCTACACCACAGAACACACACACACGCGTAAGCTTACGCTTAGCAAGTAGGGGATAACATATATAAACAAGCACAATGCACACAACACCCTAATGCAACTCAACAACCTGACTCAACACAACACAACAACACGACCAAACAATGCAACTCAACAACCTGACTCAACACAACACGACAACACGACCAAAAAAATGCTAGTTGCCCACACCCAAAAGGATGCCTTACTCATTGCCCGCACTGAAGTGCCTTACTCATTACCCGCACCCAAGTGTCTTACTCTTTAACCGACTACCATACCAACCAATGCAACACCACACGACAACTCAACTCAACAACACAACACAACACAACACAACCAAACAATGCTAGTTGCCCGCACCCGAAAGGATGCCTTACTATTTGCCCGCACCGAAGTGCCTTACTCATTGCCTGCACTGAAGTGCCTTACTCATTGCCCGCACTGAAGTGCCTTACTCTTTAAACCGACTACCATACCAACCAATGCAACACCACACGACAACTCAACTCAACAACACAACACAACACAACACAACCAAACAATGCTAGTTGCCCGCACCCGAAAGGATGCCTTACTATTTGCCCGCACCGAAGTGCCTTACTCATTGCCTGCACCGAAGTGCCTTAGTGGCCCGCACCGAAGTGCCTTACTCTTTAACCGACTACTATGCCCAACAATGCAACTCAACACAACAATGCAACTCAACACAACAATGCAACTCAACACAACAATGCAACTCAACACAACAATGCAACTCAACACAACAATGCAACTCAACACAACAATGCAACTCAACACAACAATGCAACTCAACACAACAATGCAACTCAACACAACAATGCAACTCAACACAACAATGCAACTCAACACAACAATGCAACTCAACACAACAATGCAACTCAACACAACAATGCAACTCAACACAACAATGCAACTCAACACAACAATGCAACTCAACACAACAATGCAACTCAACACAACAATGCAACTCAACACAACAATGCAACTCAACACAACAATGCAACTCAACACAACAATGCAACTCAACACAACAATGCAACTCAACACAACAATGCAACTCAACACAACAATGCAACTCAACACAACAATGCAACTCAACACAACAATGCAACTCAACACAACAATGCAACTCAACACAACAATGCAACTCAACACAACAATGCAACTCAACACAACAATGCAACTCAACACAACAATGCAACTCAACACAACAATGCAACTCAACACAACAATGCAACTCAACACAACAATGCAACTCAACACAACAATGCAACTCAACACAACAATGCAACTCAACACAACAATGCAACTCAACACAACAATGCAACTCAACACAACAATGCAACTCAACACAACAATGCAACTCAACACAACAATGCAACTCAACACAACAATGCAACTCAACACAACAATGCAACTCAACACAACAATGCAACTCAACACAACAATGCAACTCAACACAACAATGCAACTCAACACAACAATGCAACTCAACACAACAATGCAACTCAACACAACAATGCAACTCAACACAACAATGCAACTCAACACAACAATGCAACTCAACACAACAATGCAACTCAACACAACAATGCAACTCAACACAACAATGCAACTCAACACAACAATGCAACTCAACACAACAATGCAACTCAACACAACAATGCAACTCAACACAACAATGCAACTCAACACAACAATGCAACTCAACACAACAATGCAACTCAACACAACAATGCAACTCAACACAACAATGCAACTCAACACAACAATGCAACTCAACACAACAATGCAACTCAACACAACAATGCAACTCAACACAACAATGCAACTCAACACAACAATGCAACTCAACACAACAATGCAACTCAACACAACAATGCAACTCAACACAGTTCTTTTATTTATAAACAATTATATACTTTAAAATTACCATTAAACCCACCCTTGTCTTCCTTTGATTTCCCCACGTGGAAGACACAACTTTCCACTTATTTATTTCATTTGAATATCCTTTGACTTTTCTACAAAAATTTCTATTGGTTAAATTAATTTGACTTTTCAACTTGAATTGGTTTGAATTGTCAACTACTTCACTTCTCTTTTTTCTTTTACTTCAATGCACAACACTTGACTAATTCAATTCTTCTAACACGTCTAACCTAAGACTACGCACGTTATAGGAAAATTCTCGGGTGTTACAACAATTGTAGCATCTGGTGATTCTAGGCTTCGAGCATTCTTTGAACGTGTGTCCAACCTCCTCACAGTTGAAGCACTTCCCAAAGCCCAGTCTGCATTCGCCCGGGTGGTTCTTCAAACACTTAGGACACTGCGGAAATTTCCTGACATTCTGTATCTTCCCTCCTGTTTCTTGGCTATTCTGGCCTTCACTAGGCCTCTTCATTCCTCGATGTTGGTGTGGCTGGATAAACTTTTGTGGGATCTCCTTTGGTCCAGCACACTTCCTTTCAGCTTCTTCCACTTCCAGAGCAGTGGACACAACCTCACTGAATGTCAAGCCTTTAATACCACAAAATTTAACTCCTCGATAAATTTTCGGCTTCAGTCCATGCACAAATTTGAACGTCTTATCCTCGTCCTTGTGAGCAAAATGTCCAGCAAACCTGGACAGGGACTCAAATTGCCTACTGTAATCAGCCACAGACCCTATCTGCTTCAAATTCAGAAACTCCAACTTCTTCGCGGTCTGGACAGTGCTGTTAAAATACTTCTCATAGAAAATGTCCTTGAATTGTGACCAAGGCATCGCCAAAACGTCGGTGGTGGTCTCTATTGTTTCCCACCAGAGTTGAGCTTCACCAGCCAAGTGAAATGTTGTCAACGTCACCTTGTCTCCTTCTCCTTTGTTGGCACACCTAAACATACTCTCAATCTTTCTAAGCCATCCTTCAGCAATAACTGAATCAGATGACTGTCCATCAAACGTGGGTGGTCGTAACCTCCTGAATCTATCTCCAGAATGCTCATTGCTAGAACCCGAGTTAGCACTTCCTTGTACTTCTCGGTTCAACACTACTCCTAGTTGATCAGACTGTTGGTGCACCAAATCAGTTTGCTGACGCACTAAATCTGTCAGCTGCCTAATCACACTAGGCTCCTCTTCACCTCTCACATTTGGCATTTCTCTTGGCAGTCTAGGTCTCCCTGGGTGTTTGGCCATTGTACTAAATTCCTGTACAGGGTTAATTACACTCTTAAATATCTATTAGCTAAGGTTAACATAAAAACTTACAGTTGTTGAAGTACTTCCATGCAACGATTGGAACTGATGAGTAATCTTTTGAATGGTTTAACTGAATGTCTCTGATACCATACTGTAACGCCCCGAGTTTTCAGAACCCGGTTCGTTACCCATAAACCGAATATAACTAAGAAATTTTGGACCAGATTAAAGAAATTGGTCGAAAGTCAAAATTTGACATTTTGCTAAGATCTCAAAACACTAAAACTTGCAGCGGAAATCCTTTTGAACAGAACAAAGTTAAGCAAAACTATAAAACAATTTTTAAAAGAATCGGTTAAAGTATTGAGAAATAATTCGGCCAGAAGAGATGAAGACTTAAGCATGAAATACTTAAAGTTTATAAAAGTCAGACACATCATCCGCTGAACAAAGTCAACGAAAAGGGCAGAAACAAAACCGAAGGCTTCCACCGATGACCTCAGCCGGATGAATCAATCATCCAACTTCAACCGATCGCAAAATGACAAGTTTTGCTACTCGCATCTACCGATGACGTCAGCCGGATGATTCATTCACCCAGCCTCTGCCGACCACAAGACGACAAATCTTTTACTCACGTCTTCCGATAGAACTAGCTACATATACCGATGACTAAACGACAAAACTTCTACTACATCATCTGGTATGTTTAATACACAACATCCACTGATCATTAAACGACAAAACTTCTACTACATCATCCGATGACTTTTACTGAAGACATCATCTGACAGATGACATATTCCGATAGACCAAAAACACTCATTTTCTACACACATCTTCCGATGGCTTTTACTGAAGACATCATCCGATGACTTTACTGAAGACATCATCCGATGGCTTTTTCTGAAGACATCTTCCGATAGACGACAGAACAACAACTCTACGTCTGCCGATAGACATCATCTACCGATAGATAAAAAATACACAACGAAAACAGCATGGTAACAATTTCACTTTAACAAAGAAAGCTTCAACTACCAGTAGAACATGAAAATTTTACCAAAAACATTCAAAACTACTTAAATCAGTGTATTACTCCAAAATTTAGTAAAACCACTATTAAACTGACAAAGTATCATTAACAGAAAGTCTCAAGATGTATTCCAAAAACATTAAAACTACTACTGTCATAAAAACTCAACGTACTTAAATAGAAACATTATCAACTAAACCTTCACAACTACTGACATCAGTTAAACCGCCCCATCAACTGCCAGATTGTTACATAGATGCACTCCTCCAACCAGTCTAGTCCTCAGCAAACTCAGTGAACACACCTGCTGTCACTTCTTCACCTACATCACAAAACTCATCTATTAGCCTAATGCTAAGTAAGTAAAGCAGTAATGAAATGAAATGCTGAAACATAAATCCCTAAACATACAATTTCTACTTTCTCATCTCAGTTGCCCATGCATCGTTTCTGATCTGATCCCCCTGTAAAATTGGGAGTTGGATCACTTCTCCCAAAGTCATACATCCTCTCTCTTAATTAAGGGGCGGATTAGTTCCCTTAACAACTGTTCAGATCCCCCTGTGAAATTAGGAGTCGGATCACTTCTCCCAAAGTATAAATCCCTTCATAAGTTAAGGGGTGGATTAGTTCCCTTAATAGCTTGCCTGTTACAGTATGTTCATTCCTTACCATGCCATTTCATGTAAATTCATTTTCATGTACTTTCAAAATATGATGCATGACGTACAAACACATTTAAGCAATCATAATCCTACTGTTTTGTGATGTACGCCCGAAGGCACATGTAAACTTCACTTACCTGGTCTCCTGGAAATCGCTCGGCAGTAAGCTACTCTAGAAGCTCGCTCCCCTAGGTTCATAACAGAACATCAATCAAACCTTCACTAAACTTCACCAAGAATCAAACAAAAGGTCGAAGAATACAATTAGAAACTCTACTACCCGAGCATTCCCATTTATCACTAAAACCCGAACCTACCCTCAATCTCAGCATCCTCGAAATTTCTCACATTACACTACCTCAGTTACCTAACTGCCTAAACACAAGAGAAACGAGGAAAAACTTACCTAGGTTGAAAGAGAATCGAGCAAGAAAGAAATCACCCAGAGGTTTCTGCTGGAGAGCTGAAGGCTGAGAGAGAAAGTGGGAAATAGTGGCGGCTACAGTGCATTAAACCCAAAACCCTTTCCTTAAATACGTTATCCACTTTCAATTTTCAATTACCCTTATGCCATTGCCTAGTCATCCATTAACCCTACATTTATTATTATCATATAAAGTGTGCCATTAATTTAAAAATAATAGGGAATTGGTTCGATAGAACCGGGTGTTACAAAAACGACCACCGTAGACCGGGATTTTTGTCCTCAACTCCAACTCCAAATGGAGAAGGCGAGGGAATGAGTAAGAATTAACTTAGCAACCCAAGCTAAGTTAATAATGGAGGGCTACTCCACTTGGTTCAAAGAACCAAGGAAAACACCAAAGGAAACCCCTTGGATATTAGGGAAATAGTAGTGTATTGATTTGGGCAAAAGTTGTAAAACATTCACCAATGCCATGCTTTTATAGAGATCCTAGGGTGGATTAGGGTTTCCATAAGGATGAATGAATGGTGGCCCTTGGATGAAAAATGATGGATGGCCAAGATCAAGGCAAACAAGCACACATCCTAGGGAGGAGATGAATGTCATGCCTAAATGGATCAATGGAGGGAATCTTGCTACATCATCAATCCATGTTGCCACTAACTCTTGTACCTGCAAAATCATACCTTTAAATGTGGGCTCTTCTTTGGGCCATGGCTTCCTTTGGGCTTGATCTTGTGAAGGCCTTATTTTCTTTGAATAATTGGTTGAATTTCTTCGACCCATAATCCACCAACATACATCTAATCCTAACCACACAATCTAATGCATGATGCAATTATATAATCCATACAATAAAGGCGAATGTATGCCAAATAAATTCAAAAATAAAAAAATTACAAAGATAGGGGCCCGGGAAGACAAATTCTCATCTGGCTAGTTGGTGACTTCCTCCAAGTACTCCAAATGCATTCCTTCCAAGAATTATACCTACAAGAGAAAAACACGTAATAAGTAGAGAGAAGATATAAAGTTTGGGACTTTGCCAATTTTCCTTTTGAATGTAACCCGAGGCATGTCATTGTCCCGCAACCATTTTCCCAGAGCATTGGCCGATCGATCAACCATGGGCGCCGATCGATCGGCTAAGCAGGGTAGTGCGCCCCTGCGAGCCCTGCTCGCCCCGCCTGCGCGCCCAGCGCACCATACCCCTCGTTTTTCCTTCCTTTGCCATTTTCTTCAATTTTTCACCTAATACACTATCAAATATAACCTCCACAATTCATATTTCTATCTCCACCTAATATACACCCCATTCATTCGAATATACATCCTTAAATCATCAAATCCGACCCAAAACCTAACCTATATCATCGATATCAAACATACGCAACGGAAGCTAGTAAAATCATCCAAAGGGTAAACCCATATATATAATCCATCCAGAATACATCAAAAACACCAATATCCTCAGTCCAGTTGCCAATCACCCTAAAATGAGCTTTCTATACACTTATCCACATAATCCTTACTTAACATTCTCAAAATACCTATACAATCGTCCCCACGGGTCAAAATCGCACTGACTGCACTAGCGCACTTTCACGGGCACCCTTCTTCAATCTGTTTGCTCATCATGTAGAGGAACGTCTTTCCTCGAGTTCACCTATACCATAGAGACATCTATGAGCTAAAGGTTCAGTAAACTTCGTAAATGAAAATGCATGTTGTGCATATGCAGTTCATAAAATCATGCAGTCAATTCATTCATTTCGTTACACAGTGGGATATCACCGGGGTCTACTCTCATCAGATAGAGAGGGAACATCTTGCGGTTAGACAGCCCTTTCCTTCTACTAGGGGAAAAACATGTTTCACCTGTAGGACAGTCATGTTTGAACCCCACCCGGACGTGACCGGGATTACGTGCATTCATTTCTTTTCATTAGTTCATTTCTTTTCATAAAACATGTGTAGAAACTCGTTTTCATGCTATTTTGAAAGAGCGTGATGCATGCACAGTTTATATTACATAACCCATAACTAACTTGGAAAACAATCAATAAAACTTATAAAAGACATTCTATAATCATAAACATCATAACTACCCATCCAACCTACACTAAATCTACATAAAACATCAATTTCCTTGATAAAGTCAAATCTCGTGGTGTAGGCCAAATCAGCCAAACAGGGCACGAAGACTTACCTGACGTCCTTAGCGAGCTAAGCACCTCGTTTTGAGCTTCGTTAATTAAGACATTTCACAATTTGGTCAATAAAGATAAATCCAAATAAACAATTCCAAAGACCAAACGAAACTTCTAGCTAAGACAACTTTTCCTAAAACTTCAATTTACGTCATTCGGGCATTTTATCGAGCACATTGCGCTCACAAATTCTCTAAACCTCTATTAATGGTGTTTTTACAAGTTTCAACTACCAAAATCCAACAACCACAATTAATTCTACTTAACTATCATCAATAATCATAAATACTCCATCAATAGGCATTAATATGGTAAACCTAACCATTTCTAACATAAATCGACAATTTCAACAAAATCCTAATCAAAGCCCTAACCGTTAACAACCCTAAAACTCGGAAACTAACCATCCAAAACCATAGAATCTTACCTAGGGTGTCGATTGTGGAAGAAAACGAGAAGAAAATTGCCGGAGCTTGGAGGAGAAACGACCGTCAGAAGAAATCGCCGTGAGGAAAGGTGAGAATCGCCTAAGGAGGAAAGGCTCTCTAGAGGCTTCGTGGAAATGGAGAATCGCCTATCGATTTGGTTTCTCCGAAATTTTTTTATTCATCCAAATATTCTAATTTATTCCTAGGGTTCTAACAAAACTTCCCGTTCATAAAACGGGATTAATTTACTATATTTACGAAAATACCCTTATATAACGGGAAATCCATAACCCGTAAAATCGGGTGTTACAAGTGCAATCATCAACAAACAAGACAAAATATCGTGAACCAATTATAGAATTTACAGGAGATGAGCCCTAAACATCAGTATGAATAATGTTAAAAGGAAAACTAGCATGGGAATTAGAAAATTGAAATGGTAAACGATGAGTTTTACTCATTTGACAAGAAGTACATAACTTTGAAACAATGTTCTTAGTACAAGGAACGTGACACCAATTTAAAACATACTGTAAAATAGCAGGGGAAGGATGACTTAGTTGTAAATGCCACAAGTGGGATGGAGGACTAGTTTGAGCTGAGAGAGATAGAATTTGAGATGCCGAGGGGGTCCGGTACAATCCATTAGTGAGGGAGCCCCGAAGAAGTATTTTGTGGGAGATCTGGTCCTTGATAAAAAATATAATTTGAGTGAAATTCAATATAGACAGAATTCTCACGACATATTTGATTAATGCTAAGTAGGTTATGAGTAATTTGTGGTGTATGAAAGACAATGTTTAATTTAAGAGGACGACGTGCCATCAGTATACTAGCAGAATAAAATTGAGTAATTTTGGAGGGCTTACCATCAGCTGTCATAACATGATGAGAACCAATATAAGGAGTCAGTTGTTGGACGAAATAGGAGTGTGGTGTGAAGTGGTGGGTTGCACTAGAGTCTAGCAGCCATGGTGCAGAAGAGGTTAGAGTATTCATGTTTGGGAGAGGCAAGAGGCCAGCAGAGTGTGCTTGGGAGGGGAAACAGGTGAACAGAGGATAGCCAAATGACCCACCTTGTTACAAATTTGACACCTCGGTTTAAAGTGGTTTGGGGACGTGGGTGCCAAGAGTTCGGAGAAGGCGCTGACACAAAACCAAATTGAGGGGGAGCATTGTGTATATTAGGTCTGTTCTAGACATTGTAGAATGGCCGAGGAGTCCATCTTGTGCGAGAAGGATGTTGGACAATAGTATTGATTTGAAGAGGGCTTGATGCCGGAGGGATCGAGTTCTGCTTCTCCAAACAGATGTCATAACTTTGAAGAATACTGTAGAGTTCCTCAATTGGAGGTTGGTTTGCAGTCCCCCGAGAAAGTGTAATACGTGGTTGTGGTAGGAGACTGGTTCTCCAATTGCCAATAGGGTGTTGCACAAACGAGATTTTCTGTATATAGGTGCTTGCAGAAACTCCATCCTTAGTTAGAGAGTGGAGTTGGCTATGAAGATCGGTGATTCTTGCTAAAGAGGAGTAGACAAACATTTTGGCCAGCACAAGCCAGATCTCACTGGCAGAGTTGAAGTATACAATCTGGGGAAGAAGGTTTTCAGAGAGTGAGGAGAAAATCCAGCTCATTACGAGCCCATTATAGCATTGCCATATTGTGAAATTGTGGTTGGGTTGAAGAGAGAAAAAGTCCAAGTATTGATGAGGCGATGGGCAGGAACCGTCAAGAATGTGGTCGATTCCATTTGCTATAACAATGTTCTGAAGTTGGGCTTTCCAGACAAGATAGTTTGAGTTATCAAGTTTGACGGTGAGGGTCTGGTTCATGGAAGGGAAGAGAGGAGGAGAAACAGAGAGGGGAGTCGAAGGGAAGAAGGGAATAGTTGAGCTGGAAGTCGCCATAAGCCACAGATTCCAGACTCTGATACGAAGATGAGAAGATGATGATGTGCGTTGAAAAGAACAGCAATAAACGTTGGAGACGATGATGAACAGTAACAATGAAGGAAGAAGCAGAAGCAGGGAGAGAGAGAGAGAGAGTAAATTTTAAATTGATTTGATCGATAGTTCTGATACAACCCTTACACCCAAATTATATCATTTTTACCACCGTGGTTATGCTAACCTCTAAAATCAAATTCATAATTTCTTTATCATGACAATTAGAAGGTTGACTTGTAATTTCGTCGAACAGGTTATATTATACAATACACATTACTTTATGCCAGCTTTAAGTTGTTTGTTATATATATTGGCAGTATGCTTACAATGCTTTGTGAAGGCTTGTTTACCTCTATGCTCCCCCAGCTTCCTCCTCCCACTAGTTCCACTGCCAGATTCTTTAAGAACCACAAGTGCCTCCTTATTTCCAATATCGTTATTCTCTGTAGTCTGCCTCAATGTTTAAGACACCAAACGTGCTATATCAAAATTCTGACAAGTATTCACAGTATATCGAAATATTATTGATTTGCTGTATACCTTTCGGGTCTTGCCACAAATAAAAAAGAGATCAATGATAATTGAGCTTTGTTAGCACATGGAATCCAGGATGGAATTGTAACGACCCCGATGGGATCGCCACGTAAACATGACAATCGTAATCATTTACTTCTTTAATTTTCTACACCCTGTTCATTATTAGTATTTCTCTCTTCCTTTTTTTTTAAAAAACTTAGAACTTGAACTTGACTCCTTCATGTTTCTACTAACTCATTCATCGACAGAATCAGCCGATTAGGCTCGATCGTCAGTTCCAAAACGTAATCGGATAGGGAAGAAATGCCCTCAAATCACTTAACATGATTCTACTCGGGTTTGCATGGATTTGCATGCATCGGCTGGCAGGGTGTGCCCCATCCAATTTGTCACGTGTACTCTACGTGACTCACTTATCATCGCCTAATAGAAGATATCTTCCGGTGGGACGTGGGTTTCACACGATCAATTAAAACATCGCCCAGTAGTGGACATCCACCGGTGAACACGAGTCAAACACGTGACTCTTTAAAATCTCACTAGATAAGACACATCATCCGGTGAGCACGTGCATCGCACGTGACTTATTAAATCACACTCGGCCACTAAACGACAAACATCGTCTACTTCATCCGGTGAATAACTACACTTCCTCCACCGGTCACTAGACGACAAAATAACATTTTTCATCTTCCGGCGAAGAAATACTCTACACCATCCGGTCACTAGACGACAAACCATACTTTCATCATCCGGCAACTAAACACACTTCAACTCTCACATCATCCGGTCACTAAACGACAAGAAAACACTCACATCATCCGACAACTAAACACACTTCCACTCTCACATCATCCGGTCACTAAACGACAAGAAAACACTCACATCATCCGGCAACTAAACACACCTCAACTCTCACATCATCCGGTCACTAAACGACAAGAAAACACTCACATCATCCGACAACTAAACACACTTCCACTCTCACATCATCCGGTCACTAAACGACAAGAAAACACTCACATCATCCGGCAACTAAACACACTTCCACTCTCACATCATCCGGTCACTAAACGACAAGAAAACACTCACATCATCCGGTCACTAAACGACAAGAAAACACTCACATCATCCGGCAACTAAACACACTTCCACTCTCACATCATCCGGCAACTAAACACACTTCCACTCTCACATCATCCGGTCACTAAACGACAAGAAAACACTCACATCATCCGGCAACTAAACACACTTCCACTCTCACATCATCCGGTCACTAAACGACAAGAAAACACTCACATCATCCGGTCACTAAACGACAAGAAAACACTCACATCATCCGGCAACTAAACACACTTCCACTCTCACATCATCCGGTCACTAAACGACAAGAAAACACTCACATCATCCGGCAACTAAACACACTTCAACTCTCACATCATCCGGCAACTAAACACACTTCCACTCTCACATCATCCGGCAACTAAACACACTTCCACTCTCACATCATCCGGTCACTAAACGACAAGAAAACACTCACATCATCCGGTCACTAAACGACAAGAAAACACTCACATCATCCGGCAACTAAACACACTTCAACTCTCACATCATCCGGCAACTAAACACACTTCAACTCTCACATCATCCGGCAACTAAACACACTTCCACTCTCACATCATCCGGCAACTAAACACACTTCCACTCTCACATCATCCGGCAACTAAACACACTTCCACTCTCACATCATCCGGCAACTAAACACACTTCCACTCTCACATCATCCGGTCACTAAACGACAAGAAAACACTCACATCATCCGGTCACTAAACGACAAGAAAACACTCACATCATCCGGCAACTAAACACACTTCCACTCTCACATCATCCGGCAACTAAACACACTTCCACTCTCACATCATCCGGCAACTAAACACACTTCCACTCTCACATCATCCGGTCACTAAACGACAAGAAAACACTCACATCATCCGGTCACTAAACGACAAGAAAACACTCACATCATCCGGTCACTAAACGACAAGAAAACACTCACATCATCCGGTCACTAAACGACAAGAAAACACTCACATCATCCGGTCACTAAACGACAAGAAAACACTCACATCATCCGGCAACTAAACACACTTCCACTCTCACATCATCCGGTCACTAAACGACAAGAAAACACTCACATCATCCGGCAACTAAACACACTTCCACTCTCACATCATCCGGCAACTAAACACACTTCCACTCTCACATCATCCGGTCACTAAACGACAAGAAAACACTCACATCATCCGGTCACTAAACGACAAGAAAACACTCACATCATCCGGCAACTAAACACACTTCCACTCTCACATCATCCGGCAACTAAACACACTTCCACTCTCACATCATCCGGCAACTAAACACACTTCCACTCTCACATCATCCGGTCACTAAACGACAAGAAAACACTCACATCATCCGGTCACTAAACGACAAGAAAACACTCACATCATCCGGTCACTAAACGACAAGAAAACACTCACATCATCCGGTCACTAAACGACAAGAAAACACTCACATCATCCGGTCACTAAACGACAAGAAAACACTCACATCATCCGGCAACTAAACACACTTCCACTCTCACATCATCCGGTCACTAAACGACAAGAAAACACTCACATCATCCGGCAACTAAACACACTTCCACTCTCACATCATCCGGCAACTAAACACACTTCCACTCTCACATCATCCGGTCACTAAACGACAAGAAAACACTCCAACATCCGGTGAAGGAAATACACTTCATCCACCGGGCGCTAGACGACAAAACTAAACTCAATCTTCGATAGGAGAAAACACATTTTCCGGTAGAGACTCCTACAAAAAATTCAACCAACTTTTCACATCACACAACTAGCTTAGCTAAGAAAGGCTCTTACTTGTATAACAAATTCATTCAGAGTATAAATAGCGGAAGACTTAAGCAATAGATCATTTAATAATTCCTATAATCATTCCCAGACTCAGTGGTCAACCAGACAGTTTCAAAGCTCAATGTTGTAAAATAATCCCATCCTACTTAACTACCATATTCTTTATCATACTGAAATAATAAGAGCATTAACCAGGGGGGGTCATAATCGCCTCTCCAGTCCCGCACTGTCACCTTGAGCTCTCACCAGCTACCGGTTTTAAACTTCTTCATTAAACTTGGTATCCTCACCTGTAAATTCTTCACCTACACCATAAGGTTTAACTATAAGCCTAATGCTTAGTAAGGAATGCATGCTGACAGACATACATGAGTGTACAATTTAAAGAAACATAAGTTCGTATGTCTTTCCTCATTCATATTCATTTTCATCTTTTGCATTGCATGTATTAAGGGGGAAACGAGGGAGAAAGACAGGGGTACATAATCATTGGCCAGTCGGGCAATCATTGTAACGACTAGCTCGGCCTCCACCGGCGGGAGGATTCGCGAGCAATCGTGTAGTATTAACTCGGCCTCCACCAGCGTGAGGATTCGCGAGTGTTCCTGCCAGTCCGGTCTCCACCAGTGGAAGAATTCACGAATCGTACTTAACATCAACTCGGCCTCCACCAGCAGGAGAATTCGCAAGTCTTACTTAGCATTAACTCGGCCTCCACCAGTGGGAGAATTCGCGAGTCATACTTAAGCCTTGTGAACATATCATAGTCATTTTCCCCCGTTCTACGCTTAATCATGCTTACATTCGTTTTTCATGTTCTTGACTCAACCATAAACGTGCAAATAATGCATGGACACGAATTTCACAGAGGGATGTCATACTATAAGAACGAGTAGAAACATCATGTAACTAAATATCTTCTTGCTCAAATACTTCATATCATGGCAACTACTAGTTATAATCATCAGATAAACATTTCAACAATTTTTCCTAGTATCCTTGCGGTGTAGGGCCCTAGTGGCCGGAAATCTTAATACATCCACTTACCTGGTCTCCTTAGCACTTGAGCTCCCTTCTCCTCAAACTTCTTCACCTAAACATTTACATTGCAGTAGTTAAAACAAAATCCTAGTAGTTCTAATCTCGAGTTATCCTAAGATCTAATAGCTAAGAGTCCTTCCCGAGTTCTTAGTTTAATACTCAATGTAACCCGGAATCCCAAAATCATAACAAACGGATTCGATAATGATAACTCAGGGTTGGTTGTTTTAAATATCCAGAATCGATATGGAATGACATTACCAATCTCGGGTTTCAAAATGTTCTTATAAATATTCGGCCATTGAAGAATCCAAACTTCAATATAGAGCTGGAAAACTGGGCTAATAAACTAACAGATAACCACATTGTTAAACCCGTACCTCGAGCACAAAGTAGCCGAGAAGCAGCAAGGAAACCGATCGCCAAAGGAGGGATTTCCAGCTGACATAGAGCGAGAGCTTGGGAGAGAAGAAATCGCCGGAAGTTGGGGATGTCGGCTACAGTGGTTTAAATGAGGTTTGAATCCTTTCTTTTTTCTTTAAATACAGGCCTCAACTTCCAATATTACCATATTGCCACTCAACCTAGTTTAAAACCTACATGTAATTGATTAAACTTGTCATAAAATTCTAAACCGCGAAGATTAAATATTCATGACCGTTAATATAGTCAAAAAAGTTACCTATTCGTATCTCGGGTGTTACATCCACCCCTCCTTAAACAAAATTTTCGTCCTCGAAAATTGCTCAAACAAATAACTCCGGATATTTGTCTAGCATGTCTTGCTGTCGCTCCCATGTGGCTTTTTCAATGCCGTGGTTTGTCCATAAAACTTTCACCAGTGGAATTTCTTTATTCCTCAGAGTCTTAACTGCATATTCCAATATTTGTACCGGTTTCTCTTCATATGTCAGTGTCGGCTCCAACTCAATGCCTGTTGGTTGAATAACTTGTGTCAGATCTCGTATGCATTTCCTTAGCATTGACACATGGAAGACATTATGAACTTTATCCAATGATGGGGGCAATTGCAGTCTGTAAGTTGTGCCACCAATTCTAGCCAAGACAGGGAAGGGTCCAATAAACCGTGGAGTGAGCTTTCCTTTCTTGCCAAATCTTAGGACTCCTTTAAATGGTGAAATCTTTAAGAACACTTCATCTCCGACTGCAAACTCAAGATCCCTTCTCCTTCGATCAGCATAACTCTTCTGTCGACTTTGCGTAGTCATCATCCTTTTCCTGATAACAGAAATCTTATCCGACATCTGCTGCAGAATATCGGGTCCAAGAAGTTTTGCTTCACCAACCTCATCTCAATATAGAGGTGACCTACACTTCCTACCATACAGTGTTTCATATGGTGCCATACCAATGGTGGACTGATAACTGTTGTTGTAAGAAAATTCAACCAAAGGTAGGTGTCTGCTCCAAGTCGTCTGAAAGTCAAACACACATGCTCTCAACATATCCTCAAGTATCTGAATAGTCCTCTCTGATTGGCCTTCTGTCTGTGGGTGAAAAGCAGTGCTGAAGGATAACTTTGTACCCAATGTACCATGCAAACTTCTCCAAAATCGAGAGGTAAATATGGGATCACGATCAGAGACAATAGATACGGGGATTCCATGTAATTTAATGATTTCTTGCACATAGAGATCAGCAAACTGGTCCATTGTGTAAGTTGTCTTTACGGGTAAGAAATGGGCTGACTTTGTCATCCTATCGACAATAACCCAAATACAATCATGTCCCTTAGTTGTCTTAGGTAATCCTAAAATGAAATCCATAGTTATGTGTTCCCACTTCCATTCGGGAATAGGTAAAGGCTGGAGGGTACCTCCTGGGCGTTGGTGCTCGGCTTTAACCTGTTGGCATACCAAGCATGACTCTACATACCTAGCAACATCCCTCTTAAGGTTAGGCCACCAGTACAATGTTTTCAGGTCTCGATACATCTTGGTGCTGCCAGGATGTACAGAAAAAGGAGACGAATGTGCCTCGGCCAAGATCAATTTACGTAGTTGCTCATCACAAGGGATATACCATCGATTTCTAAATCTTAGAATACCATTCTTGGAAAGGCTAAACTCGGAGGTGGTGTCCTTCAACCGGTTCATCATTCTGTTATTCTCCTCTGAATCCTCCTGTTGCGCTTCTTTGATCTTTTCCAAAATCATTGGTTGAATGGTCAACTCTGCAAGTAAGGTTGACAATTCCGAAACTATATCCAATTCAAATTTCTGAACTTCAGTCCTCAAAGGCAAAGACATAGCTGATACAACGGGTTGCATAGTAGTTGACATCCTACTCAATGCATCAGCTACAGAATTAGCCTTGCTCGGGTGATACTTGATCTCAAAATCGTAGTCCTTAACAAATTCCAACCAGCGTCTCTGTCTCATGTTCAACTCCTTCTGTGAAAAGAGGTACTTCAGACTTTTATGATCAGAAAACACCTCACACTTTTGTCCGTATAGATAGTGTCTCCAAATTTTCAGGGCAAAAACAACAGCAGCCAACTCTAAATCGTGGGTGGGGTAATTCTGTTCATAACCCTTCAGCTGCCTAGAGGCGTACGCTACCACTCTACCCTCTTGCATCAAAACACAGCCCAAACAAACTTTAGATGCATCACAGTATACACTAAACTTCCCTTCTTCGGTTAGAAGAGTCAAGACAGGGGCTGTTGTTAACTTCAGTTTCAACGTCTGGAAGCTATCTTCACAAGCTTCGGTCCAAGAATACTTATTGTCCTTCTTTGTTAAGTTCGTCAGAGGTTTGGCTATCATCGAGAATCACTTGATGAACTTCCTGTAATAGCCTGCCAATCCAAGGAAACTACGGACTTTGCTGGCATTCTTAGGTTGAGGACATTCCTTTACTGCCTGGATTTTGGTCGGGTCCACAGATATGCCTTTAGCAGAAACTACATGACCAAGGAAATTAACCTTATCTAACCAAAATTCACACTTAGACAGCTTGGCATAGAGTTGGTGCTCCTTCAATGTTGTCAAAACTACTTTCAAATGTTCAGCATGGTCAGCCTCAGTTCGCGAGTATATCAAGATATCATCTATGAATACAATTACAAACTTATCCAAATACTCACGAAACACTCGATTCATTAAGTCCATGAAGGCTGCGGGTGCATTTGTCAATCCAAACGACATGACCAAGAATTCATAGTGTTCATAACGGGTTCTGAAGGCTGTCTTTGGTATATCTCCTTCTTGATATGCCTTTAGCAGAAACTACATGACCAAGGAAAATTTAACCTTATCTAACCAAAATTCACACTTAGACAGCTTGCATAGAGTTGGTGCTCCTTCAATGTTGTCAAAACTACTTTCAAATGTCAGCATGGTCAGCCTCAGTTCGCGAGTATATCAAGATATCATCTATGAATACAATTACAAACTTATCCAAATACTCACGAAACACTCGATTCATTAAGTCCATGAAGGCTGCGGGTGCATTTGTCAATCCAAACGACATGACCAAGAATTCATAGTGTTCATAACGGGTTCTGAAGGCTGTCTTTGGTATATCTCCTTCTTTAACCTTCAGTTGGTAGTAACCCGATCGCAAGTCAATCTTTGAAAACACTTTAGCTCCTTGTAATTAGTCAAACAGATCATCAATTCGGGGCAAAGGGTACTTATTCTTAATTGTCAACTTGTTTAACTCTCTGTAATCTATGCACATTCTAAGGGAACCATCTTTCTTCTTAACAAATAGGACAGGCGCACCCCAGGGGGAACTACTATAGCGTATAAATCCCTTGTCTACTAATTCCTGTAATTGGACTTTTAACTCCTTTAGCTCAACATGTGCCATCCGATAAGGATTCTTAGATACGGGTAATGCCTCGGGGTATGTATCAATTACAAACTCTATTTCTCTATCAGGTGGTAATCTAGGTAAATCGTCTAAGAATGCCTCAGGGAACTCTCGAACTATGGAGATGTCCTGTGATTCTACTTTATTCTTCACTCGGGTATCCATTACACTAGCTAGGTGACATTCACAACCACCTTTCAATATCCGTTGAGCCTCTAGTGAAGTTATAATCGGTATTTTACTTATCTTAGGAATAGCCTGGAAGGAATAATGATTACCATTTGGGGGTCTAAAATCAACTACTCCAGATCTACAACTAATCGTGGCATAATGCCTAAATAACCATTCCATTCCTAATATCACCTCATACCCATTCATGTCTATAACAATTAATTCCGCATAGAGTTTCTTATCCCCTAAGGACACAATGTCTCCCTTAACAATCTGTTCGGAATGTAGAGATTTCCCTGATGGTAGCATAACACTATATGACCTTTCAGCTGGTAAAGATCCTATGTTATGATTGCATACAAACAAGGTTGATATAAACGAGTGTGTGGCTTCTGTATCTATAAGTGTGTAAGCAGCAAAACCACAGATCATAATGGTACCTGTTATGACTGTATGCGGCACTGTACCCTCATCTTCCAACATAGCATAAACTCTGGGTACAACTCTTGCACGGTTCGGGTCTGGCGGCATGGGGCAGTCTCTGACTAGGTGTCCAGCCTTATCACACCTGAAACAGCGGCCAGAAAGCAACTTGCACTGGCCAGGATGGTTCTTCTGACAAGTGGGGCATAGGGGTGCCAGAGGTCTTTTTCCTTTTCCCTGGTCATCATTTGGATTGAAGGGTCTCTTTATACCCTGCTGTTGTTGTTGAGGTCCCCTGTTCTGTTGCGGTTGCCATCCTCTGTTCTGACGTGGTGGTGGCTGAGCTTCCTTAGTGATCTTTCTTGGCGGCTCACGCTGTGCATAAGTTGTTATCTCAGTCTCCTCCAGTTCCAAGGCCTTAGCTGTCACTTCTCCAAAGGACACATTGTGTATTCCGACAGTCTTCACTCTCATAAACAGACTCGGTTTCAATCCTTGAACAAATTGGTGGATCTTGTCCTCATCATCCTCTACCATTCGAGGTGCAAACCAAGATAAAGCCTCAAACTTACATATGTAATCCGTCACAGAGCCAATCTGGCGTAAACTCATGAATTCCTTCTTTTTACTGGCCCGAACAGTCCTATTGAAATACTTGTCAAAGAAAGCAGTTTTAAACATCTCCCAAGTCATGGCTCCTGTACCAACAGTGCTCTGGATAGAGTCCCACCAATGCCTTGCATCCAATTCTAGGTGATAAACAGCATAGGTGACCTTGTCTCCTTCGTCAACCTTTGCGTACTTAAACATGTCCTCTATTTTCCTGATCCATTCCTCAGCATAAACAGGATCTGAAACTCGTCCATTAAACACCGGGGGTCGAAGCCGGTGAAAACGCTCGTCACCATGATCTCGAGTTGCATTAGTGCTAGAATTTCCTTGTCCTTCCCTGATAGCTACAAGCTGTTCAATCTGGCGAGATTGGCGAATGACCAACTCTGTTAACTGAGCAATAGTGGTACTGTCCACGTTATCTTCCCTCTGTTGACCTCTTACCATCTTGAAATTCCTAAACAAATAGTTATAGATATATCTTAACTTAGTGACATTTACTGAAATCATAAATACTTACAGTTGCTGGAGAGTACTCAAGTGACAGTCAGTGCTGGAAGGCAGTCTGCAGAATCGATTTTAGAACCTGGTTTTGCTCTGATACCATAATTGTAACGACCCCGATGGGATCGCCACGTAAACATGACAACTGTAATCATTTACTTCTTTAATTTTCTACACCCTGTTCATTATTAGTATTTCTCTCTTCCTTTTTTTTTTAAAAAACTTAGAACTTGAACTTGACTCCTTCATGTTTCTACTAACTCATTCATCGACAGAATCAGCCGATTAGGCTCGATCGTCAATTCCAAAACGTAATCGGATAGGGAAGAAATGCCCTCAAATCACTTAACATGATTCTACTCAGGTTTGCATGGATTTGCATGCATCGGCTGGCAGGGTGTGCCCCATCCGATTTGTCACGTGTACTCTACGTGACTCACTTATCATCGCCTAATAGAAGATATCTTCCGGTGGGCACGTGGGTTTCACACGTTCAATTAAAACATCGCCCAGTAGTGGACATCCACCGGTGAACACGAGTCAAACACGTGACTCTTTAAAATCTTACTAGATAAGAAACATCATCCGGTGAGCACGTGCATCGCACGTGACTTATTATATTAAATCACACTCGGCCACTAAACGACAAACATCGTCTACATCATCCGGTGAATAACTACACTTCCTCCACCGGTCACTAGACGACAAAATAACATTTTTCATCTTCCGGCGAAGAAATACTCTACACCATCCGGTCACTAGACGACAAACCATACTTTCATCATCCGGCAACTAAACACACTTCAACTCTCACATCATCTGGTCACTAAACGACAAGAAAACACTCACATCATCCGATAACTAAACACACTTCCACTCTCACATCATCCGGTTACTAAACGACAAGAAAATACTCACATCATCCGGCAACTAAACACACCTCAACTCTCACATCATCCGGTCACTAAACGACAAGAAAACACTCACATCATCCGGCAACTAAACACACTTCCACTCTCACATCATCCAGTCACTAAACGACAAGAAAACACTCACATCATCCGGTAACTAAACACACTTCCACTCTCACATCATCCGGTCACTAAACGACAAGAAAACACTCACATCATCCGGCAACTAAACACACTTCCACTCTCACATCATCCGGCAACTAAACACACTTCCACTCTCACATCATCCGGTCACTAAACGACAAGAAAACACTCACATCATCCGGCAACTAAACACACTTCCACTCTCACATCATCCGGTCACTAAACGACAAGAAAACACTCACATCATCCGGTCACTAAACGACAAGAAAACACTCACATCATCCGGCAACTAAACACACTTCCACTCTCACATCATCCGGCAACTAAACACACTTCCACTCTCACATCATCCGGTCACTAAACGACAAGAAAACACTCACATCATCCGGCAACTAAACACACTTCCACTCTCACATCATCCGGTCACTAAACGACAAGAAAACACTCACATCATCCGGCAACTAAACACACTTCCACTCTCACATCATCCGGCAACTAAACACACTTCCACTCTCACATCATCCGGCAACTAAACACACTTCCACTCTCACATCATCCGGCAACTAAACACACTTCCACTCTCACATCATCCGGCAACTAAACACACTTCCACTCTCACATCATCCGGCAACTAAACACACTTCCACTCTCACATCATCCGGCAACTAAACACACTTCCACTCTCACATCATCCGGCAACTAAACACACTTCCACTCTCACATCATCCGGCAACTAAACACACTTCCACTCTCACATCATCCGGCAACTAAACACACTTCCACTCTCACATCATCCGGCAACTAAACACACTTCCACTCTCACATCATCCGGCAACTAAACACACTTCCACTCTCACATCATCCGGCAACTAAACACACTTCCACTCTCACATCATCCGGTCACTAAACGACAAGAAAACACTCACATCATCCGGCAACTAAACACACTTCCACTCTCACATCATCCGGTCACTAAACGACAAGAAAACACTCACATCATCCGGCAACTAAACACACTTCCACTCTCACATCATCCGGCAACTAAACACACTTCCACTCTCACATCATCCGGTCACTAAACGACAAGAAAACACTCACATCATCCGGCAACTAAACACACTTCCACTCTCACATCATCCGGTCACTAAACGACAAGAAAACACTCACATCATCCGGCAACTAAACACACTTCCACTCTCACATCATCCGGTCACTAAACGACAAGAAAACACTCACATCATCCGGCAACTAAACACACTTCCACTCTCACATCATCCGGCAACTAAACACACTTCCACTCTCACATCATCCGGTCACTAAACGACAAGAAAACACTCACATCATCCGGCAACTAAACACACTTCCACTCTCACATCATCCGGTCACTAAACGACAAGAAAACACTCACATCATCCGGCAACTAAACACACTTCCACTCTCACATCATCCGGCAACTAAACACACTTCCACTCTCACATCATCCGGTCACTAAACGACAAGAAAACACTCACATCATCCGGCAACTAAACACACTTCCACTCTCACATCATCCGGCAACTAAACACACTTCCACTCTCACATCATCCGGCAACTAAACACACTTCCACTCTCACATCATCCGGTCACTAAACGACAAGAAAACACTCACATCATCCGGCAACTAAACACACTTCCACTCTCACATCATCCGGTCACTAAACGACAAGAAAACACTCACATCATCCGGCAACTAAACACACTTCCACTCTCACATCATCCGGCAACTAAACACACTTCCACTCTCACATCATCCGGCAACTAAACACACTTCCACTCTCACATCATCCGGCAACTAAACACACTTCCACTCTCACATCATCCGGCAACTAAACACACTTCCACTCTCACATCATCCACTACCACTCACATCATCCGCATAAACACATTCAACTCTCACATCATCCAGTCAGAAACGACAAGAAAACACTCACAGCATCCGGTGGAAGGAAATACACTCTTCATCCCCGTGGCGCTAGACGACAAAACTAAACTCTCAGCTTCTCGATATGAGGAAAACACATTTTCCGTTCAGAGACTCCTACCAAAAGATTCAACCAACTTTCACATAACACACTTAGCTAAGAAAGGCTCTTACTGGGTATACAAATTCATTCAGAGTATAAATAGCGGAAGACTTAAGCAAAGGTAGATCAGTTAATAAATCCTACAATCATTCCCAGACTCGTGGTCAACCAGGACAGTTCAAAGCTCAATGTTGTAAAAATAATCCCATCCTACTTAACTTACCATATGCTTTATCATACGGAAATCATAAGAGCATTACCAGTGGGTGGTCATATCGCCTCTCTAAGTCCGCACTGTCACCTTGAGCTCTCAGCTAGCTACCGGTTTAAACTTCTTCATTAAACGTGGTATCCTCACCTGTAAATTCTCTTCACCTACACCAGAAGGTTTAAAGCGATAAGCCGATCTTAGTAAGGAATGCATGCTGACAGACATACATGAGTGTACAATTTAAAGAAACATAAGTTCGTATGTCTTTCCTCATTCATATTCATTTTCATCTTTTGCATTGCATGTATTAAGGGGGAAACAAGGGAGAAAGACAGGGGTACATAATCATTGGCCAGTCGGGCAATCATTGTAACAACTAGCTCGGCCTCCACCGGCGGGAGGATTTGCGAGCAATCGTGCAGTATTAACTCGGCCTCCACCAGCATGTGGATTCGCGAGTGTTCCTGCCAGTCCGGTCTCCACCAGTGGAAGAATTCGCGAACCGTACTTAACATCAACTCGGCCTCCACCAGCAGGAGAATTCGCGAGTCGTACTTAGCAATAACTCGGCCTCCACCAGTGGGAGAATTCGCGAGTCATACTTAAGCCTTGTGAACATATCATAGTCATTTTCCCCCGTTCTACGCTTAATCATGCTTACATTCGTTTTTCATGTTCTTGACTCAACCATAAACGTGCAAATAATGCATCAGATAAACATTTCAACAATTTTTCCTAGTATCCTTGCGGTGTAGGGCCCTAGTGGCCGGAAATCTTAATACATCCACTTACCTGGTCTCCTTAGCACTTGAGCTCCCTTCTCCTCAAACTTCTTCACCTAAACATTTACATTGCAGTAGTTAAAACAAAATCCTAGTAGTTCTAGTCTCGAGTTATCCTAAGATCTAATAGCTAAGAGTCCTTCCCGAGTTCTTAGTTTAATACTCAATGTAACCCGGAATCCCAAAATCAAAACAGACGGATTCGATAATGATAACTCAGGGTTGGTTGTTTTAAATATCCAGAATCGATTCGGAATGACATTACCAATCTCGGGTTTCAAAATGTTCTTATAAATATTCGGCCATTGAAGAATCCAAACTTCAATACAGAGCTGGAAAACTGGGCTAATAAACTAACAGATAACCACATTGTTAAACCCGTACCTCGAGCACAAAGTAGCCGAGAAGCAGCAAGGAAACCGATCGCCAAAGGATGGATTTTCAGCTGACAGAGAGCGAGAGCTTGGGAGAGAAGAAATCGCCGGAAGTTGGGGATGTCGGCTACAGTGGTTTAAATGAGGTTTGAATCCTTTCCTTTTTCTTTAAATACAGGCCTCAACTTCCAATATTACCATTTTGCCACTCAACCTAGTTTAAAACTCACATGTAATTGATTAAACTTGTCATAAAATTCTAAACCGCGAAGATTAAATATTCATGACCGTTAATATAGTTAGGAAAGTTACCTAGTCGTATCTCGGGTGTTACAGGAATAGTGGACACTCAATATCTACTGCCTTATATATATATATATATATATATATATATATATATATGTAAGTATGTAGATTTTAGTAATCGTTGAATATATTTTGTTTATAGGATCTTCGCATCGTCAAAGAGACACTCCAAATGTACAAGGGGACTCCACAAGACCAGACATCTCGAATCTGTTGTTTTTTAGGATTTTAGTAAAGATTCAGGAAAAAAAATGACAATGTTAGGAATTCAAAACTAATATTACCTTCCTATCATACACTTTTTTCGACAATACTGGAATCTCTATGTAAATAGGCTTTCTGACTGTGGTTTAAAGAATTCACACAAGGGATTAAACTTAGAAACTTCAAAAGACAACCAATTTTAGCTATTATTACAAGTTATACACAGCTGAAAAAATATTATTACAAGTTACAGGTAGCAAGATCTTATACCGGAAAGTGAAAACTAGAAAATTATAGTTAAAAAAAATCTTATTCATTACTATACGTTCCTCATTTCCATAATAATCAGAGAAACCTTTAAAGTTCCATAATAAAATTAAGCAGAAATCTTCCAATATCTTGGATTATCGCGACTCCAATCTACGTAAATATCAATCAAAAAAAGTGATTCGAGGCAAAAAAACAAAACTTACAGCCGCTCATCTACTGACAAATTTATAGAGATGTTGACAAAAAAGAAACAAAATAAGTAGGTAGGAGTGCTTGATCAAACCTCTTTGAATATCACTACATCAGTATGCTTGAATGACCTGTGATTCATGATTTTTTTCTGCACATGTTCATCTATCTGCAAACCCACCACAAAAAGAAGATAGTATAGAGAAATGCAAATTATGAAACAGACAAATTTGATGATCAAGATACAATGAAGGGCTGCTCCGAACCTGTTACGAAGAAAAGAAGCAATGAAGCAGACAAGATAGATGATGTTGTAGCTGAATCTGAAGCTGAAGGCGAAGGAGCTGTGCGAATAAAGAGAAGGTCGAGTTGGCTTAAAGATTACGTGTAATTCATGTAACTGGCATTAACAGCCATAACTTATTGTATTCAGTATAAAAACAATAGTATAAAAACAATGGAAATATAGAAAAGTAGTAGTTTACACACAAAGATAATAGTTCTTTCCTTTCCCATTTCAGTCTATTTTAGTTCTTGTAACACCAGTAACATTTGGTGCTCTGGTGATCTGAACTTCTTTATCTATGACTGACGGCACAAGATCGCAGGTAGCTTTACAATGGGAGGATTGTAGGAGTAAAATTGGTGAGCATGATAAAGAATTATCAGAGCTCTCCACCGTTTTTCTCGATATGCATATTAAATTGACGACAGTAGAAGGTCGTCTTGAGCAGTATTTTCGGAATCAGATCAACACTCAGAGTGATAGTTCATATAATGGAGAAAAGCATCCAGAGAACCTGAATGACAATACACAACGTATAATTCTAAATTTAAGGCTTGAAGTACCAAGATTCAACGGGGATGATCCCCGGTGAATTTTTAAGGCGGAAAGATTTTTCGAGTACCACAAAATTGCAGAACCACAACGATTAACCATTGTTTCATTTCACATGGACGGAGTTGCTCTGCAATGGTATCAATGGCTGTTTCGCAATGAATTGATCACGACATGGCAGGAATTTTTAAAAAAGCTAATTACACGATTTGGACCTTCGGAATATCGAGATGCATAGGGAGAATTATCAAAATTAACCGTTACTGACGTTGCCGGAGAGATCACATAGTAATCCCAATCTGTTGAACGTTAAGTCATCTGCTTTACCAGTTAAATGGTTAACCTCAACGCAGATGTTAGAAAGAAGGGAGAAAGGTTAATGCTATAATTGTGATGAAAGGTTCGTTAAGAATCATAAATGTAAATCGAAGTTGTTTTTGTTGATGTAGGATTATGAATTGGAGGAAAATCACAGCAACGAGAATATGCTTACTGACAGCTAGAGTTTCAGCAATCAGTTTCCACTCGTTGGCAGGTCAACATTTTCCTCGCACACTTAAGTTTCAGGGAACAGTGGCTAGACAGCTTATTCAAATCTTAGTGGACGGAGGATCCACTCATAATTTCATTCAGGATAGAGTTGTCAAGAGACTCAACTTGTCAATGCGACCTTCTCCACAATTTAAAGTCATGGTTGGCCGTGGTGAAGAGTTAACGTGTGCTGCTTGCTAAATCCACTGCAATTCAGCAAGGGCTTGATAAATATGTTAAAGTGTTTCAAACCCGCAAGGGTTACCTCCAGCTAGTTCAATTGATCACCAAATCCATGTTATTCCATCGGCCTCTCCAGTCAGTGTGCGACCTTATAAATATCCTTTTTATCAGAAAACTGAAATTGAGAAGTTGGTTGCTGAGATGCTGAAGGATGGAATTATCCAGATGGCAAGAGCCCATACTCATTACCTGTCCTGTTAGTTAAAAAAAATGATACTGGCGTTTTTGTGTTGATTACCTAGCTTTGAATAACATCACAATCCAAGATAAATTCCCAATACCAACGGTTGATGAGTTATTAGATAAATTATTAGATGAATTGTAGGGTGCAAATGTTTTTTGCAAAATTGATTTCTGTGCTAGATGTCACCAAATCAGAATGTGCTTTGAGGATGTTAAAAAAACAATTTTCAAAACTCACGAGGGGCATTATGAGTTCTTAGTTATGCCTTTCGGGGTGATGAATGCGCCAGCGACTTCTCAAGTGATGATGAATATGATTCTTAAGCCATTTTTCATAAAATTTGTGGATGGATTTTTTTTACAACATTCTGGTCTATAGTAAAGGGCAAGCAAATCATAATTTGCATTTGGATACAGTACTGAGTTGCTACAACAGCACCAATTTTACGCTAAGAAAAGCAAATGTAATTTTGCTCAACAATCTATCAATTAGTTGGGGTTTGTTGTTTCAGCTGATGGTGTTCAACCTGAAGATGACAAAATTACTGCTATATAATAGTGGCATGTTCTTAAATCTATCAAATAGCTCCGAAGCTTCCTTGGCTTAACAGGGTATTACAAAAAGTTTGTTAAAAATTACCTGTCGATTGCTAGCCCATTTTATGTGGAGAGATGAAGTATATATGGCTTTCTCTAAGCTCAAGCCAGCTATGACGTCAACTAAATTGTTGATGTTGTTGCGGATAATAATTGGTGGAAACAATAATAATAATGTCGCCACTCTAATATGTGGAGAGTATTGATCAGGATAATTCTTAGGAAAAATTGTACTGGACAATCTCCTAGATAGAATTACATTTCCAAGTAAGTTTCCAAGAATGGCTAGAGGGGTCAAAAACGGTCTCACTTAAAATTCAGTCTCCTAGATAGCACTTACTTACACAATATAATTGAACCACTAAATAAACGGTACAAGAAGCAATAGCAGATGCGATCTGAAAAATACTATGAATATTTTCTCACGCCATAAAATATAATGGCCAATAAGTAATAGAAACAATGGCTAAAATAAATACTGAGAATTTTTACGTGAAAACCCAAATTGAAAAAAACCACAGAGACCGAGTCTAGAAAAATCTCACTATGAAAAATAGGATTTAGAATATTTTTCTAGATATCGAATATTCTAGAAAATATTCACTAAGATAAATTATCTCTCTTAGAATTTTCACTGTACTCAAAAGTATCTCACCTATTTTTCCTCACCCTCTTTGTTTTCTCTCCTAGTTTTCTCTCCTACAAATTCTCTTTCTTTTCTCTTTTTCTTTTCACAGAATAAACTCTCTTCACCTAGATAATTTTTTTTTTATCAGGAACTCTCTATTTATAGATAGATTTCCTCACAAGACGACGATCACCAGCAAGATCCAAAGATCTTTGCTGAAGAGTGAGGTGCATAAGGAAAAAATTTCCGTCTACACATCATTGATGAGGTGGGTTCTCATCATAATAGAGGGACCTCACAAATCTCTTACTTCCGACTTATGATGAGGTATCTCCAATTCTGATGAGCTTCTACAGAATTCATATTTATTCTTCTGAAAGATCTTTATTATCATATCTGAGCCATTATCATCCGTTTGATTTTTTTCAAGATATACTTACTTAGTGTCCAACATATCTCGTATCCAATGATACCTGATATCTGTGTTTCTGACTTCGAATGAAAGCTCGGGTTCTTGCTCATATGAATAGCACTTGAACTATCACAATACAAGATATACTTATCTTGTTTATGACCCAATTCTATAACATATTTTGGCATCCACAACATTTCTTTGCATGCTTTTGTAGCCACAATAAACTCAGCTTCTGTTGTAGATAGTGCAACTGAATTTTTCTGTTTAGATTGTCATGATACAACTCTCCCTAAAAATGTAACCATATACTCTGATGTTGATCTTCTGGAATTAATAGCTCCAGCCATGTCTGCATCAGTATAGCCTACTAACGAAGGTTCTTTACTTCCAAAACACAAACTAAATTCAGATGTACCTTTAAGATACCTAAGAATCCATTTTACTGCATTCCAATTCTCTTTGCCTGGATTTGTTTGAAATTGGCTGACTACTCCAACAGAATGTGAAATATCATATCTCGTGCAAACCATGACATACATTAAGCTGCCAACTGCTGAGGCATACGAAATTCTTTGCATTTCTGTTTTTCCTTCTTCAATGGAAGGACTTTGTTTAGAAGTAAGTTTAAAATGTTTAGCAAGAGGAGTACTGATCGGCTTCGCCTTATCCATATAAAATCGGCTGAGAACTTTCTTGATATATTTTTCTTGTGATAGCCATAATTTTCCATTCTTTCTATCACGAGTGATTCTCATCCCAAGCATCTGTTTCGCCAGTCCTAAGTTTTTCATGGAAAAAGACTTGTTAAGTTCATTCTTAACTTAACAATCTTTTCTCTGTCTCGGCCCACAATCAACATGCCATCGACATAAAGTAGGAGGATTATAAATGTATCATCCGTAAATATTTTCACGAACACACAATGGTCTGAGAAAGTTTTTATGTATCCTTGATTTCCCATAAAGATATCGAACTTCTTGTACCATTGTCTTGGGGCTTGCTTTAATCCATTCAGACTCTTGTTCAATCTACATACCAGATGTTCCTTTCCCTTGACAACAAACCCTTCTGGCTGTTCCATGTAAATCTCTTATTCAAATTCACCATGCAAGAAGGTTGTCTTCACATCGAGTTGCTCGATCTCCAAATTGAGACTCGAACCTAATCCAAGTACCACTCGTATGGATGACATTTTCACGACAGGTGAAAAAATTTCCTCAAAGTCAACTCCCTTCTTCTAACCAAAGTCTTTCACGACCAGTTGTGCCTTATACTTTGGTTGTAAATTTTCGTCTTTTAGTCTGTATACCCATTTGTTCTTCAGTGCTTTTCTCCCCTTTGGAAACTGAACCAATTCATAAGTATTGTTCTCATGCAATGATCTTATCTCATCTTGCATTGCATCCCACTAGTTCTTCTTTTGCTGATTCTCCATAGCTTTCTTATAGTACTCAGGTTCATCACCATCAGTAATCATCACATACTCGTTTACAAAGTTCTTTCTTGATGGTCGACGATCTCTTGTTGACCTTCTTAACTCTGGTTCTGTAATTGGTTCAGGAGCAGTCTCTGTTTTTCCATGGTCAATATCAACAGTTACTTGATCATTGGTTTTGCTAGCATCTCCCCCGTCAAAAGTTGATTTCACTTTATCAACTTTTACTAGATGCTCATCAGTGATCTCAATATCTTTTTTCTTGTCTTCAATGGTCTGATCTTCAAAGAAGACAATATCTCGGCTTCTGACAACCTTCTCGTCAATCAGATCCCAAAGTCTATATCCAAATGCATCTATTCCTTATATGAGGAATATGCATTCCTTAGCTTTGTTGTCTAGCTTCGACCTCTCATCTTTAGGAATATGGACAAATGCTCTGTATCCAAACAACATTAGATGTTTATAAGAGACGTCGTTTTCATGTCCATAGTTTCTTTTGGCATTTCTCCTGACACATCAATGGCCTGCAAAAGCCTCGTTCCAACCCACAAAATAGATTAGTACTCTTGGTGCTCGGCCAAGCTGAGGTTACCTTAAAATAAGTCAAAAGTTCTATAGGAAAATGAAGTCCAAATCTTTTGAAATTTTAGGTGCAGCTTATCTTATGAATGAAATGAAACAATTTAAATTTTCAGATCAAAATAATTTGTGGAAGTAAAGTTATGTAAGAAAACCCGAGGCTGGCCGATTAGCAATATTTTGAGGCTCTCGGCTTGCAATTCTTTCCAATGAAAGAAAAGACAACCTTTGGGAAATGGTTGACCACCTTCTTCTGGTTTCCAACTCCTGAAATAGTAGAGAGAATGATGGAAAATAAAAATCTTCAAGCAACCTTGAGCTTGGAGGAAATGGAGGTTCAACTCCTCTCGGGTTAAGCACACCGAGGCTTACCTTTTGGCTTTCAAACCTTCTCGATTTTCCTTAAGCAAACAACAACTATTTCATTCATCAACCACCATTACAAACACCAATAATCATGCTTATATAGACCTAAGGATGGCTAGAGGGTTTTGTTGAAAAAAAGAGGCTCCAAAAGAGCCGTTGGATGCTTTAGCTGAACACTTGGACAAGTTGGCTTCAAACTTCACTTGGATGCCCGAGATGAATGTGTTCAAGTTGATCCAATGGATAAGGGCTGCCATGTCATCGATCCAAAACATTTTTCAAGAAGAGAAACTCCAACATAGCATCTTCATTTGGCAGCAAGGTGATTGGTCAAAAGGGGTAATGTTCCCCACTCCATTTTTGCACTCAAGTGGGTTGTTCTCTTTGGCCGTCCTTGCATGCAAGCCATGCAAATGTGAATTGAACAAACTCCAAACAATCATCTAACCTAGCATACATTTAATCCTAATGCCTAATAATGCATGCAATTAATAAAATTACATAAAGGCCAATGTTTGCCAACAAAATACAAATAAGGCTAATGTTTGCGTAAAAAAAAAACCATAAAAACTAAAGTGCTTGGTTACAATATGATTTTAAGGAATACAAATTTACTCTTCTTGATCTTCCAACCTCGATTCCCAAGTGAGCACATGCAATGGTTGCTCTATGTCTTTTGTACTAAACTCCCAATCTAAGATTTCAAAAATATTATTAAAATTATCATCACCTGCAAAAGAATTAAACTTGTTACTAAATAGGTTTGATAAAGCTTGAGCCTTTGTACGGGATCGAGTAATGGCCCTCTGAGGTATATCATCCTCCCCAAGTGATTGAGGATTTGACCTCAAATTCTTTATTCAACCTCCTCGATGTCTTCCTCATCACCTACATAGGGTGATAAATCCTGGTCGTTAAAAGTGGCCGATACTCCATAATCTCCCAGCAACTCTAATTATAAGCATTGTTGTTGATTCTTTCTAACATCTTAAATGACCCATCGGCTCTCAGTAGTAGCTTGGATCTCCTTTTAGCTAGAAACCTTTCCTTACACAAGTGTAACCCAATGGAATAATTTTATAAAAGATAACCTCCTTACGACATTTGTTCGCTTGTCTTGTGTAGCCTTCATTTTTCTTCTTGATGGCCTTACGCACTTTTTCATGCAGTTTCTTATTTTGTGCCGTTTTACTCACTCCTATTAGGTTAACTAAATCCTTAATAGGTAGAGGCACAAGGTCTAAATCCATATACGACCTCGAAGGCTGTCTGTTGAGTAGTAGAATAGACACTCCAGTTGTAGGCAAATTCTAATCTTGCAAAAGTATATCCCAGTCTAATAATTTCATTCCCACAATGCTCCTTAAAATGGTAACTAAGGTCTTGTAAACCACGTCTATTTGTCCGTCAGTTTGTGGATGTAAGGATGTGCTAAAGCAAAGCCGGATTCCTATGTTATTCCATAATGTTGTCCAAAAAGCATTAAAAACTTAGTGTCTCTATCTAACACTATAGAATGTGGTGTACCATGCAGTCAAACAATCTCCTTAAAGAACAAGTCAGCTATATGGATAGAATCATCAGTCTTGGCACAAGCAATGAAGTGTGCCATCTTAGAAAATCGATCTACGACTACCAATATAGAATCTTTGCTTCTAGCGATCCATGGTAATCTTAGAATAAAATCCATGCTGACCTCGACCAAGGGTGGGTGGGTACGGGTAATTACAAATATAAACCTTGTGACAAGACTCTACTTTAGCCTTCTTACATATTATACATTTTTCTACCACTCGGTGCATATCTCTCATCATATGGGGCCAGAAGAAATGCTCGTTAAGCATATTGTGGGTTTTCTTCTCCCTGAAATGGCTAGCTAAACCTCCACTATGAGCTTCCTTCATGAGGAACTTTCTTAGACTTCCATTGGGGATGCACAATTTGTTCCCTTTTAATAGGTAACCGTCCATGATACGGTAATCTCCTTTGACTTTATCTAGGCATTTGCTATAGTAGGATCCAAAATCAAGGTCAGATTCATAACTTTTCTTGATCCATTCGAACTCAAAGAATCTAGTTTCTAACTCAGTAATAAGACGTGTTTCCTAGATAGTGCATCGGCAACTAAATTGTTTTCTCCTTTAAGGTACTTGAGAGTGTGGGGAAATGTCTCCAAAAATTCTACCCATTTTGCATGTCTCTTGTTTAGTTTATGTTGATTCTTGATGTGTCTTAATGCTTGGTGGTCAGTTTTTATAGTAAACTCTTTCGACAAGAGGTAATGTTGTCAATGTTCTAGTGCTCGTATGATAACATAAAATTCTTTATCGTACGTCGAATAATTGAGCACTGTTCATTTGAGTTTTTCACTAAAATATGTAATCGGCTTACCCTTTTACATGAGAACGGCTCTAATGCCAATTCCAAAGGCATCACTCTTTATCTCAAACACCTTACTAAAATCTAGAAGTGCTAGCACAAGTGAATGACATAACTTGTTCTTAATCAACTCAAAACTTTGTTGACAAGCTAGAGTCCATACAAATTCTTTTCCCTTCTAGGTGCAGTCAGTGAGTGGTGCAACTATTGAGCTGAAATCCTTTATAAACCTCCGATAAAATAAGGCTAATCCATGGAAGCTACGGACTTTTGATATTCCATTAGGGATAGACCAATCTTTAATAGCCTTTATTTTATCTGCATTTGCTTCCATTCCATCCTTGGAAATGATAAACCCTAGAAAATACACATTGTCTTGTGCAAATGAGCAATTGCTTAAGTTACCGAATAACTTGGCTTTCCTAAGGATTTGAACAATGATACTAAGGTGGTTAAGATGCTGTGGAAGGTCTAAACTGTACACCAATATGTAATCGAAGTAAATGACAATGAATTTTCCTTCGAATTCTTTAAGTATGTGGTGCATTAAATGCATGAATGTACTAAGGGCATTTGATAGACCGAATGGCATGACCATCTATCCAAATAGCCCATACTTGGTCTTGAAGGTTGTCTTCCACTCGTCACCTTCTTTCATCTTTATTTGGTGATAATAACTTTTGAGGTCCACTTTTGAGAAAATAGATGCTCCACTGAGCTCATCTGACATGTCCTCGAGCCTTCGAATGAGAAATCTATACTTAACCGTGATTTGGTTAATGGCTCAACTATCTATACACATTATCATTAGTTTCGTCATTCTTTGGAACTAACAATGATGGTACGGCACATGGACTCATTGATACTCTTATATAGCCCTTGTCTAATAACTCGTGCACTTGGTCTTATAGTTTCTTGGTCTCTTCAGGGTTCATCCTATATATTGATTGGTTTGGTAGCACAGAATCAGGTTGTAGATCTATTTGATGCTCTATCTCTCGTAAGGGTTCCTTGGGGTAACTCTTCAGAAAAAACATCTTAGAACTATTTAAGTAAGTTTTGTATGGGAATGTGTATAACTCCTAGTTCTAAAATCCTATCTCGGAATAATACCATAATCAAAGGTTATCCTTTAAGCATAGATGCTTCTAGCTCTTTCTTGGTCATGAAGAGATTTGTTTTGTTTTCCTCTTCCTTCCTAACTTCTTCATCTTTTGCTACTTGTTCGGGTGTCAAATGTGCTAACTTAAACGTTTTACCACCGAAGTTCAAAGTGTAGTAGTTTGTATAACCATCATAAGTCACTGTACAATCATATTGTCATGGTCGGCCTAAGAGTAAATGGCTCGCACTCATTGACACAACATCACATAACACGGAGTCCTTATACTTGCCCATCGCAAACTCGATCGTCACTTGTTTGATTACCTTGACGTCATCCCTGTCATCTAACCATCTCAGCTTGTATGGATGGGGATGCGCACTTGTCTCCAATCCTAACTTGGTAACCATTTCTTTTGAGGCAACATTAGCACAACTTCCTCCGTCAATGATCATGGAACACAACTTGTCCTTGACTAGGCAACGACTGTAGAATAAGTTCTCCCGTTGATAGTCTTCTCCTGTGCTCTTGGTTATGAGGACTCGTTGCCTGACAATCAGTAGAGGTCCCTCCAGGGCGTGAATAACTTCATCATCTAATTCACTCTCCTCTACGACTTCCTTCTCTTCTTCATCCTCATCCTCACTGACTAGTTCACCAGGGGATTCCTTCAATACCATGGACGCTTGTTTGGGCATTGAGCCATAAAATGGCCAGTTCCTTGACACTTGTAGCACTTCAGGCTACTTGTCTTGACCTTGTCGGGCATCTCCTCTAGTAGTTTTGGCAATTGCATCCTTAGGAGGCAAATTCCAGGTGTAAAGCTTCTTCCAGTCAGCCTTGGTAGTGGGTTTGCTAGTTTCTGGTGGTTTAGAGGTATACTTGGGAATTTGGTTAGTCTTAAAGGTAAGGTTGGCTTTCTTTTTTCTCTTAAGCTGCTGCTCAACTTTCATAGTCATTTGGACAACCATATCCAAGGATTCTAGTGGATGTAACTCCACAGCGTCTGCAACTTCTTGGTTCATACCACAGATAAACCTAGCAATAACTTGCTCCTCCGGCTCTTCCATTTCTCCATGAATTCTAAGTGTCTCAAATTCTGTGAGATACTCTTTGACTGACTGACCTCCTTGTTTGAGGCCGTGTATTTGTAGGATCAACTCCTGTTTGAAGTAGCTAGGTACGAACCTCATTGTCATGATAGACTTCATCATCCTCGAAGTCGTGATTGGTTCATATCCAATCTGGACCATTTGAGACTTTAGGTTATGCCCACTAGAGTGAAGCATAGCCTGTAAGTTTGATGGAAACTAGTCGGATCTTAACCTTGTCGAAGTAGTCAAAAAAATCGAATACCCTCTCGACTTTCTCTATCCAATCCAAGAATGTAACCAAATCACACGTTCCATTGAATGGGTGATGTGAATCTCACATCGGTTCAAGATGGTCGTCTGGGCTAGTATATATATTGGGTCGAAACCTCCACTCTTGAGATAGCTTTTGTGGTGGAGTTAGGGGATCTCATATTATTTGGTATCAGAGTAAAACCTCTGTGGGTCGGTGTGGGTGCATCGGGTTTTCTAATGACCTGCGGGTCCGACCGATTGCCGATTGAGACAATTGCCTTTAAAGAGTGTGAGAATGATGTGAATCCCACATCGGTTCTAGATGGTTGTAACACCCGACAACTTCAATCAGGTGACTTCCTAAACTGTATTAACGGTCACGAATATTCAATCTTCACGGTTTAGGGTTTTATGCCAAGCTTAATTAATTACATGTGGTTCTAAACTAGGTTGAGTGGCAAAGATGTAATAATGGAGGATTGAGGCCAGTATTTAAAGAAAAAGGAAAGGATTCAAACCTCATTTAAACCACTGTAGCCGACATCCCCAATTCCTGGCGATTTCTTCTCTCCCAAGCTCTCGCTCTTTGTCAGCTGGAAATCCCTCCTCCGACGATCGGTTTCCTTGCTGCTTCTCGGCTACTTTGTGCTCGAGGTATGAGTTTGACAATGTAGCTATTTTTCAGTCGTTAAGCTCTGTTTCAGCCATGTGTTGAGGTTCTGGATTCTTCAATGGCCGAATATTAGTAAGGATATTTAAAATCTGAATGTGGTAATGTCATTCCGAATCGATTTTGGACATTAAACAGACAACTCTGAGCTATCGCTAATCGAATCTGTCTGTTTTGGGTTTTGGATTTCAAACTACACAGAGAACTATACTAAGGATTCGGGAGTGACCATAGCTATTAGATCCTAGGGTGACATGTGATTAGAACTAATAGGGTTTTGTTTTAACTACTGCAATGTAAATGTTTTAGGTAAAGAAGTTTGAAGAGAAATGAGCTCAAATTGCTAAGGCGACCAGGTAAGTGAATGTACAGGTTTCTTGGTCATTAGGACCCTACATCAAAAGATGCTAGGTAGAAAACTCATATGATGAATAGAAGTTTCCCTTATGTTACTGTCTATTGTTTATGCTGATGATTAGCTCAGTGGTAAAGTTTCATGTCGAATGGTACTCAGTTCTGTAGTTTGATGATTTAAGAATTCTCATGTTCATGCATCATGAATGTTTTATGCACATGAAAATGTTTTAAAAGCATGTTTTTCTCATGAATGAAGTAAGAAGATAAAACTGATGCAACGTGGACTAAGTGAGGGTTGGGGGTGGTTTGGCGTATGTCACTGTCCAAAAGAAGGACCATGATACGACCCGCAAGGGAACTATGTGCACTCTCACTGTCAAACCCCCTTTACCGGCACAAATTCTCTCTTAATCCACACAACTCAAAAGAAGAATATGATCAATGACTATGAATGAAGAATATGATCAATGACTATGAATGAAGAATATGATCAATGACTATGAATGAAGAATATGTTCCATGACTATGAATGAAGAATATGATCAATGACTATGAATGAAGAATATGATCAATGACTATGAATGAAGAATATGATCAATGACTATGAATGAAGAATATGATCAATGACTATGAATGAAGAATATGATCAATGACTATGAATGAAGAATATGATCAATGACTATGAATGAAGAATATGATCAATGACTATGAATGAAGAATATGATCAATGACTATGAATGAAGAATATGATCAATGACTATGAATGAAGAATATGATCAATGACTATGAATGAAGAATATGATCAATGACTATGAATGAAGAATATGATCAATGACTATGAATGAAGAATATGATCAATGACTATGAATGAAGAATATGATCAATGACTATGAATGAAGAATATGATCAATGACTATGAATGAAGAATATGATCAATGACTATGAATGAAGAATATGTTCCATGACTATGAATGATGAATATGATCCATGACTACGAATGATGATTACGAGCAAAGACATAAACAAGAAAAGACTTATGAGCATGTGATTTCTCAAATTATACATCCATGCATCCATGTTAGTGTTGCATTCCTTACTAAGCATTAGGCTTATAGTTAAACTTTATGATGTAGGTGAAGAGCTAACAGGTGAGGATTCCCAGCCCAGAGAAGATTTTTAAAGCTGGTTGCTGGAGGATGCTCAGTTTGATAGTGCAAGGCTGGGCAGGGGACTAAGACCCCTGGTTATGCTCATAGTATGTCAGTGGAGTTTATGATAAACAGATGTCTAAGAAAAATAGAATTTCTTATAACCATGAGATTTAGATTTGAATGATTTAACCCAAGATTCTGATGATGAATTTAAAGATTATTGAATGGTCTGCTTAAGCTTTCCGCTATGCGTATTTTGGATGAGTTTATGATTCTTACTCATTGAGGTTTATAGTTACTAAGTTATGATTCGGGTAAGTGGTCTTATTTTCTATTGGATGAAGTTGTTTAATGATTATAGTGTTTTCTTGCCGTGTGATGGAAGCTAGATAAGGTCATCATCCGGCTGACGTCATCGGCAGATGTAGAGTGTTAAGCCATCGGATGATGAGAGTGCTATTTTGTCGTCTAACGATCGGCAGACGTAGAGTATTTAGGTTACCGGATGATGTAAGTATTATTTCATCGCCCAGTGGCCGGTAGATGTAGAGTGTTAAGCTATCGGAAGATGTAAGTACTATTTTGTCGTCTGGCGATCGGCAGATGTAGAGTGTTTAAGCCATCGGATGACGAACGTGCTATTTTGTCGTCTAGCGATCGGCAGATGTAGAGTGTTTAAGCCATCGGATGATGAGAGTGTTATTTTGTCATCTAGTGATCGGCAGATGTAGTGTAATAAAATCACCGGATGATGAGGATGTTATTTGTCGTTTAGTGACCGGGTCATGTTTTAATTATTCACGTGAGGAGCACATGTTCACCGGATGATGTCCCCTTATTTCACCGGATGATCTAGAGAGTCTCTTTACCGGATGACATAAACATGGTTTGTCGTCTAGTGACCGGTAGATGTGGTCTTATTTCTCAATCGGCAGGAGCTGTCTAAAAGTTTAAGCTTCCCTTCCCCAGCCGATACACGTTGCACTGCTCGCCGGCAGATGCGTAAAGTATTCCTTTGCCGAATGATGCCTGGCGAATTATGTACAACATTTTGAGTTAAGTTATGTTTCAAAAATAAATATATTACTGAAAATGAGTAGAGTGTGAGTTATAAGAATTAAATGATTAAGAAGGATATGGATTATGTGACGATCCCTCTGGGGCTGTTACAATTATGGTATCAAAGCAAAACCGGGTTCTAAAACCAATTTTGCTGACTGCCTCCCAGCACTGACTGTCACATGAGCACACTCCAGCAACTGTAAGTATTTATGATTTCAGTAAATATCACTAAGTTAAGATGTATCTATAATTATTTGTCTAGGAATCCCAAAATGGTTAGAGGTCAGCAGAGAGAGACCAATGAGGATAGCAATGTCATTGCTCAAGTGACAGAGTTGGTCATGCGCCAATCTCGCCAGATCGAACAGCTGATGACTGCTAGAGAGGAACAAGGCAACTCCAGTACTAATGCAACTCATGATCATGGGGGTGAGCGTTTCCACCGGCTTCGACCCCCGGTGTTTAACGGACATGTTTCAGATCCTATTTATGCTGAGGAGTGGGTTCAACTGTCACGGTCCTACTTTCAAGGGGCGTATCGAGACCGTGCGGCATCCAATATCTCACTAGTACTGGGTCAGCCAACGAGCGTGCCAACGGCACCGAGTGCCCACTTCGTTAGAGCGAGCTTGTGTCTAACGAGTAAGCAACGAGCGAGCGAGATTAACCGAAAGGAGCATCATTTGAGTATAAAGTTTGCATAAAGAGTGTGTGTAAAAAGCCTTGATTGAATAGCAGCAAATTACAACGTTGGGTAGGGGTCTACGTGCAGTCATGCCTCTCCCCCTAAAGAGCAATCCGGGCCATCTCCATTATAGCAGGAGTGGACATGCTATGTAGGCGAGGAGTCACTTGCCAAAAATAGAAAGAAAAAGATTACAACAGAATTACTTAAAAAGGAAATAAATCTACCTAGCAGCATGGGCGGCCATAGGCAACATGCCTTGGACAAGCCCAGACCTTGACAATCTCCCCTATTTGAGCTGTTGACGTCCTCGTCAACTCTGCTTCTGCTTGAATTCTTTGATCATCTTCGCGGAGTCCTCCAGATCTTCTGCTTTCTCCCAAGATACTTCGTCGTCTCCTAGCCCTTTCCACCTGATGAGATACTCCTGGTATTGTCGCCGGCCTATTCTGACGCTTTGATCTGCAAGGATTTCTTCAACTTCTCTTTTCCTTTGGTTGCTGATGGAGATATCTGGTCTCAAGATGTCGTTCCTTTCCTTGTCTTCGTCATCTGGATGATAAGGCTTTAAGTTGCTGACATGAATCACCGAGTGGATTTTGAGCCATGATGGAAGATTGACTCGATAGGATGTTCTCCCGACCTTCTCGATTACTTCGATTGGGCCTTCATACTTTCTGATTAGTCGCTTGTCTTTCTTCCCTCTCAAGCGAAGTTGTTTAGGTAACAACTTAATTAGTACAAGGTCACCAGCTTTAAATTCCATCGGTCGCCGTTTCTTATCTTCCCACTTCTTCATATGCTTAGATGCTCGCTCCAGGTAAGCGCGAGCTATCTCTGTATTGTACTTCCATTCCTTAGAGAAGTTGTAAGCTTTCGGACTCTTCCCAGAATATGGTTGCTCTAAGGTATGGGGCATGATTGGCTGTCTCCCGCAAACCACTTCGAACGGGCTCATTCCTGTTGAGGAGCTCTTTTGACAATTAAAACAGAATTGAGCCACATCAAGTAGACTCGGCCAATTCTTCTGATTAGTATTGATGAAGTGTCGCAGGTACTCTTCAAGTAAGCTATTGAAGCGTTCCGTCTGACCGTCTGTTTGGGGGTGGTAGCTGGAAGAGATATTCAAGCTTGATCCAAGTAGCTGAAATAGTTCCACCCAAAAAGATCCAGTGAATCGAGGGTCTCTATCACTGACAATACTTTGAGGAATCCCCCACAGCTTCACTATATGCTTGAAGAATAGTTGGGCGGTTGTCTTGGCAGGACAGTGTTTCGGGGCAGCAATGAACGTGGCATACTTAGAGAACCGATCGACGACCACCAATATGGCTTCAAAGTCGCTGGCAGAAGGCAAGTTTGTGATGAAGTCCAAGGAAACGCTTTCCCAAGGATTTCTTGGTACCGGTAGAGGTTCCAGTAGGCCTGCAATCTTGTTCCTCTCTACCTTATCTTGTTGGCATACTAAACAGGTCTTGGTGTACTGCATAACATCCCCCTTCATTTGGGGCCAGTAGTATCCAACTCCAATTCTTTTACCCATTAATATCTTAGAAGATTTCACAAAACCTTTATCACTTGGCTTTCGACTTTTCGGAAATATATTAGCTGATGAATTAGTAGTTGTTGTTCTTGTTTCTTTAGTACCTTTAGTAGTTCCTATACCTGTTATGTTCCTTGGATTATTTACAAGTGGTATTCAAGCTCTTATTTTTGCAACTTTAGCTGCAGCTTATATAGGCGAATCCATGGAGGGTCATCATTGATTAGTTTTAGAAATAGTTTAGCTTAAGGCAATATATACATGGCTCAAGATAATCTATTTAGGGAATAAAAATAGAAAAATAATATATAAATAGGGAAAATATATAAGATCTAGAGAGTAATAGGAAAAAAAAAGATTACGATATTAGTAGGAAAGGATTTACAAAAAAAAGAGATGAAAAAAAATGTATTTGTTAGGGGAGTGTGGCAGTACGGCATATAGATTGCAATTGCCTCCATCGCTGGAAAAGGTGCATAATGTTTTCCATGTGTCAATGTTAAACAAATGCATACGGGATCCTACACATGTTGTTAAGCCAGTGGATGTCGAAATTGAACCATCGTTAATGTATGAAGAGAAGCCGGTGCAAATTTTGGAATCTGCAGTAAAAACTCTGAGGAATAAAGAAATTCGACTCGTGAAAGTTTTATGGATGAATCATGGTATCGAGGAAGCCACATGGGAAAGACAGTAGGACATGATGGACAGATATCCTGAACTCTTCGCTTGATCACTTTTCGGGGACGAAAATTTTGTTTAAGGAGGGGTGGATGTAACACCCAACAACTTCAATCAGGTGACTTCCTAAACTATATTAACGGTCACGAATATTCAATCTTCACGGTTTAGAGTTATATGCCAAGCGTAATTAATTACATGTGGTTCTAACCTAGGTTGAGTGGCAAAGATGTAATAATGGAGGATTGAGGTCAGTATTTAAAGAAAAAGGAAAGGATTCAAACCTCATTTAAACCACTGTAGCCGACATCCCCAATTCCCGGCGATTTCTTCTCTCCCAAGCTCTCGCTCTCTGTCAGCTAGAAATCCCTCCTCCGATGATCGGTTTCCTTGTTGCTTCTCGGCTACTTTGTGCTCGAGGTACGAGTTTGACAATGTAGCTATTTTTCAGTCGTTAAGCTCTGTTTCAGCCATGTGTTGAGGTTCTGGATTCTTTAATGGCCGAATATTAGTAAGGATATTTAAAATCTGAATGTGGTAATGTCATTCTGAATAGATTTTGGACATTAAACAGACAACTCTGAGCTATCGCTAATCGAATCTGTCTGTTTTGGGTTTTGGATTTCAAACTACACAGAGAACTATACTAAGGATTCGGGAGTGACCATAGCTATTAGATCCTAGGGTGACATGTGATTAGAACTAATAGGGTGTTGTTTTAACTACTGCAATGTAAATGTTTTAGGAGAAGAAGTTTGAAGAGAAAGGAGCTCAAATTGCTAAGGAGACCAGGTAAGTGAATGTACAGGTTTCTCGGTCATTAGGACCCTACATCAAAAGATGCTAGGTAGAAAACTCATATGATGAATAGAAGTTTCCCTTATGTTACTGTCTATTGTTTATGTTGATGATTAGCTCAGTGGAAAAGTTTCATGTCGAATGGTACTCAGTTCTGTAGTTTGATGATTTACGAATTCTCATGTTCATGTATCATGAATGTTTTATGCACATGAAAATGTTTTAAAAGCATGTTTTCCTCATGAATGAAGTAAGAAGATAAAACTGATGCAACGTGGACTAAGTGAGGGTTGGGGGTGGTTTGGCATATGTCACTGTCCAAAAGAAGGACCATGATACGACCCGCAAGGGAACTATGTGCACTCTCACTGACAAACCCCCTTTACCGGCACAAATCCTCTCTTAATCCACACAACTCAAAAGAAGAATATGATCAATGACTATGAATGAAGAATATGATCAATGACTATGAATGAAGAATATGATCAATGACTATGAATGAAGAATATGATCCATGACTATGAATGATGAATATGATCCATGACTACGAATGATGATTACGAGCAAAGACATGAACAAGAAAAGACTTATGAGCTTGTGATTTCTCAAATTATACATCCATGCATCCATGTTAGTGTTGCATTCCTTACTAAGCATTAAGTTTATAGTTAAACTTTATGATGTAGGTGAAGGGCTAACAGGTGAGGATTCCCAGCCCAGAGATGATGTTTAAAGCTGGTTGCTGGAGGATGCTCAGTTTGACAGTGCAAGGTTAGACAGGGGACTAAGACCCCTGGTTATGCTCATAGTATATCAGTGGAGTTTATGATAAACAGATGTCTAAGAAAAATAGAATTTCTTATAACCATGAGATTTAGATTTGAATGATTTAACCCAAGAGTCTGATGATGAATTTAAAGATTATTGAATGGTCTGCTTAAGCTTTCCGCTATGCGTATTTTGGATGAGTTTATGATTCTTACTCATTGAGGTTTATAGTTACTAAGTTATGATTCGGGTGAGTGGTGGTATTTTCTACTGGATGAAGTTGTTTAATGATTGTAGTGTTTTCCTGCCGTGTGATGGAAGCTGGATAATGTCATCATCCGGCTGACGTCATCGGTAGATGTAGAGTGTTAAGCCATCGGATGATGAGAGTGCTATTTTCTCGTCTAACGATCGGCAGACGAAGAGTATTTAGGTTACCAGATGATGTAAGTATTATTTCATCGCCCAGTGGCCGGTAGATGTAGAGTGTTAAGCTATCGGAAGATGTAAGTACTATTTTGTCGTCTGGCGATCGGCAGATGTAGAGTGTTTAAGCCATCGGATGACGAGAGTGTTTATTTTGTCATCTAGTTATCGGCAGATGTAGTGTAATAAAGTCACCGGATGATGAGGATGTTATTTGTCGTTTAGTGACCGGGTCATGTTTTAATTATTCACGTGAGGAGCACATGTTCACCGGATGATGTCCCCTTATTTCACCGGATGATCTAGAGAGTCTCTTTACCGGATGACATAAACATGGTTTGTCGTCTAGTGACCGGTAGATGTGGTCTTATTTCTCAATCGGCAGGAGCTGTCTAAAGGTTTAAGCTTCCCTTCCCCAGCCGATACACGTTGCACTGCTCGCCGGCAGATGCGTAAAGTATTCCTTTGTCGACTGATGCCTGGCGAATTATGTACAACATTTTGAGTTAAGTTATGTTTCAAAAAAAAATATATTACCTAAAATGAGTAGAGTGTGAGTTATAAGAATTAAATGATTAAGAAGGATATGGATTATGTGACGATCCCTCTGGGGCTGTTACAATGGTCCCCTGGGCTAGTATATATATTGGGTCCAAACCTCTACTCTTGAGCTAGCTTTTGTGGTAGAGTTAGAGTGTAACGACCCCATATCCCAGCAAGATATTGTCCGCTCTGGGGATTGGGTCGTAGCCCAATATCCTCCCCTCGCGGCTTTGTTTGGTGAGAACTTCCCGGAAGGTCACCCAACTTGAAATTGCTCTCGCCGAAGCACTTTTAACTTCGGAGTTCTTATGGGATCCGTTGTCAATTGTGCTCCAAAACGCGTCTTGCTATCTTGGGAGGGATCTCTTACATATGTTTCATTTCCATGTACTTCCCCAAGCGATGTGGGATTGTGACGACCCCACTTTCAACGACCGAATCCTCCGGCCCAACCCTCTGGGATCCGCGGAGTTTTTGTTGAACCCTCCGGCCTAACCCTCTGGGATTCGCGGAGTTTTAACCCATCTCCGACCCCAAACAATTGGGAACGCCTCTGAGGCAGAGAATGGGTGGTTCTACCACATACATGTCAAGTCGGGTCCTCACAATCACCCCCCCCCCCCCTCGAGGGCCCAACGTCCTCGTTGGCCACATTTTCGGTTGGGTACAGGCTCTGATACTATTTGTAACGACCCCATATCCCAGCAAGATATTGTCTGCTCTGGGGATTGGGCCATAGCCCAATATCCTCCCCTCACGGCTTTTTTTTGGCGAGAACTTCTCGAAAGGTCACCCAACCTGGAATTGCTCTCGCCGAAGCACTTTTAACTTCGGAGTTCTTATGGGATCCGTTGCCAATTGTGCTCCAAAACGCGTCTTGCTATCTTGGAAAAGATCTCTTACATATGTTTCATTTCTATGTACTTCCCCAAGCGATGTGGGATTGTGACGACCCCACTTTCAACCACCGAATCCTCCGGCCCAACCCTCTAGGATCCGCGGAGTTTTCGTTGAACCCTCCGGCCCAACCCTCTGGGATCCGCGGAGTTTTCGTGAACCCTCCGGCCCAACCCTCTGGGATCCGCGGAGTTTTAACCCATCACCGACCCCAAACAATCGAGAATGCCTCTGAGGCAGAGAATGAGTGGTTCTACCACATACGTGTCAAGTCGGGTCCTCACAATTTGTAAAAAATGGGGTCGTCTTGGAGGATATTGGGCTACGGCCCAATCCCAGAGCGGACAATATCTTGCTGGGATAAGGGGTCGTTACAAATGGTATCAGAGCCTGTACCCAACCGGAAATGTGGCCAACGAGGACGTTGGGCCCCCGAGGGGGGGTCATTGTGATGGCCCGAATATGCACGTATGGGTACGATGGCTGCACGAACCAGAACCCGGATGGCTGTACGTCCGCGCGGGCGAACCGGAAGGTGACAGGTCGTAAAAAGGGGGTCGTCACAATCCCACATCGCTTGGGGAAGTATGTGAAAATGAAACATATGTAAAGAGACCCTTCCAACATAGCAAGACGCGTTTTGGAGCACAATTGGCAACGGATCTCATAAGAACTCCGAAGTTAAAAGTGCTTCGGCAAGAGCAATTCCAGGTTGGGTGACCTTCTGGGAAGTTCTCGCCAAACAAAGCCGTGAGGGGAGGATATTGGGCTACGGCCCAATCCCCAGAGCGAACAATATCTTGCTGGGATAAGGGGTCGTTACATAGAGTTTCTCATATTTGCATTCCAACCCACAAAATAAATTAGTACTCTCGGTGCTCGGCTAAGCCGAGGTGACCTTAAAATAGGTTAAAAGTTCTATAGGCAAATGAGTCCAAATTATTTGCAATTTTAGGTGCAGCTTATCTTATGAGTGAAATGAAACACTTTAAATTTTCAAATAAAAATAAGTTGTGGAAGTGAAGTTATGTAAGGAAACCCGAGGTTGGCCGATGAGTAATATTTTGTGGTTCTCGGCTTGCATTTCTTTCCAAGAAAAAAAAAAGAGGCAACCTTTGGAAAACAGTTGGTCACTTTCTTCTGTTTTCCAACTCTTGAAAGAGTGGAGAGAAGGATGAAAAATAAGAACCTTCGAGTAACCTTGAGCTTAGAGGTAATGGAGGCACAACTCCTCTCAGGTGAAGCACACTGAGGCTTACCTTTCGACTTTCAAACCTTCTCGGTTTTCCTTAAGCAAACAACAGCTATTTCATTCATCAACCACCAATAACCATGCTTATATCGACCTAAGGATGGATGGAGGGTTTGGTTGAGAAAAAGAGGCTCCAAAAGAGCCATTGGAGGCTTCGGCTGAACACTTGGACAAGTTGGCTTCAAACTTCACCTTAATGACCGAGATGAATGTCTACAATTTGATCCAATGGCTAAGGGCTACCATGTCATCGATCTAAGGCATTCTTCAAGAAGAGAAACTCCAACATAGTATCTTCATTTGGCAACAAGGTGAACATCCAAAAGGGGTAATGGTCCCCACTCTATTTTGGCACTCAAGTGGTCGGTTCTCTTTGGTCGTGCGGTCCTTGGATGCAAGCCATGCAAATGTAAATTGAACTAACTCCAAACCATCATCTAACCTAGGATACATATAATCCTAATGTCTAATGGTGCATGCGATTAATAAAATTACATAAAATGCCAATGTTTTCTAACAAAATACAAACAAGGCTAATGTTTTCCAAAAAAATATATATATAAAAACTAAAGTGCTTGGTTAAAATATGATTTTAAGGAAGACAAATTCTCTCTTCTTGATCTTCTAATCTCAATTTCCAAGTGAGCACATGCAAGGGTTGCTCCATGTCTTTTGTACTAAGCTCCCAATCTAAGTCTTCAAAAATATCATTAAAATTATCATCACCTGTAAAAGAATTAAACTTGTTAGTATAGGTTAGATAAAGCTTGATTGTTTGTTTGGAATCGAGTAATGGCACTCTAAGGCATATCATCTTCACTCAAATGTGCTAATGGAGACAAGTTGATGACATTTATTGCAGTATTCATTGTTTCTCCTAGAATGTTTTGGAAAGTTTTGAATGTGATAACAGGTACCTTATCTTCTCCACGATAGTTCTGTTGATGCTTTCTACAACGCCATTTTGTTGAGGAGTCTTTGGAACAGATCTTTCATGTCTGATCTCGAGTATTTTGCAGTATTCATCAAATGATCTCATATATTCACCACCATTGTCTTTGTAAATGCATTTTACCTTCTTTCTAGTTTCTCACTCTATTAGGGCATTAAACTATTTGAAAACGTTAAACATCTCATCTTTAGTCTTGAGTGCATAAGTCCAAATTTTCATTGAGTAATCATCAATAAATGTGAGCATGTATTGGACACCTCCTAACATTTTCGTTGGCATGGGACCGCAGACATCTGAATAAATAACTTCAACACATCTGGTTTCCTTGATGCAGAATTCTTCTAAAAGAAACTCTGTGTTGTTTTTCTGCCAAACAATGAACACAACTTGATAGAGGTTCATTTCTGAGATGTGGCAAACAATCTATTTTGCCAAGCAATTGAAGTCTTTTTTTGCTCATGTGACCAAGCCGTTTGTGCCAGAACTCAAAGAACGAGTTACTTGTTCAGCATTTACTGATTCTTCTTTCACAATCACTTGAGTTACATACAAACTAGATTCTTTGATTCTTTTTGCTATGATTAGTGAGTCTTTGCTGAGCTCCCAATTTCTGCCAACAAATTTGCTCTTGTAACCAACCTTATCAAGAGCACCGACTGATATTAGATTTAGTATAATATCTGAAACATGTCTGACATCTTTAAGCACCAACTCACATCCTATATTAGTCTGGATACAAATGTCCTCTTTTTCAATTATTCTAGAAACGTGATTGTTCTCCATTTTAACAATGCCAAAATCACCGCTGATATAAGATGAAAAATACTCCATTTTTGAAGTAACATGATAAGATGCTCAAGAGTCACACACCCAACGTGATTCATTCATCATGTGGTTGACAGCATCTTCGCATATAATGATATCTTCACCCTTAGAGGCAGTTGCAGTTGTACTATTCGTTTCTCCTTCAGCAACTTTTGTGTCTTGTTCTTTCTTCAACTTCCAGCAATCCTTTTTCATGTGACATATTTTGTCACAATGATAGCACTTAACGCCATTTTTACTTTTCGACTTTGATCTTCCTAACGTGTTGGACCCAAAGGCCTCACTTTCATTTGATCTCCCTCTCATTACTGATAAAGCCTCCACAGAAGAGTGCTCCTTGTTTTTTTCGCCTACTTTATTTGTCAAGAACCGCAGCTGCAATATCATTGAAAATCAATGTTGTTTTTGCAGTGCCGTTGAATAAATTTATAATGAGGTGATCATATGAATCTGACAAACTTTGAAGTAAAAATTCAGTTCTTTCATTTTCATCGATTTTGTGCTCCATTGCTGTAAGTTGAGAAAATAATGTATTTAGAGTATTGATGTGGTCAGTCACTGTTGTCGATTCTGACATCCGAAGAGTATACAATTTTCTTTTCAATAAAATTTTATTATACCACGACTTCTTCTTATATAGTTTTGTCAGCGTCTCTATATCTGTTTGACAGTTACCATTTTCGAGATACTTGAGAAAATTTCATCTGCTAGAGTAAGATGAAAAATGGCTATAACATCCTTATATGCTTTGTTTCATTTCTCATCCTCAACGTTTGTAGGTCTGTCGTCAATGGCCATAGCACAACCATCTCTCCGCAATAGCGCCTTCATTTTTAATTTCCACAGTGAGAAATTATTTACGTTGAATTTTTCAATTTCAATTTTTCCCGTCATAATCACGAGGCTCTGATACCACTTGTTGTGGATAATAATTGGTGGGAACAATAATAATATTGTCGTTGCTGTAATACGTGAAGAGTACTTATCAGAACAATTCTCAAGAAAGATTGTACTGGACAATCTTCTAGACAGAATTACCTTTCCAATTAAGTTCCCAAGAAAGCTTGGAGGGGTCACAAATGGTCCCACTTAAAATTCAGTCTCCTAGACAGAACTTACTTACACAGTACAATTACACCACTAAATAAGCGGTATGAAAAACAATAGCAGATTCGATCTGAAAATTACCATGAATATTTTTTCACACCATAAAATTATAACGGCCAAGAAGTAAGAGAAATAATGGCTAAAATAAACACTGAGAATTTTTTCGTGGAAACTCAAATCGGAAAAAAATCATGGGGATCGAATCCAGAAAGATCTCACTATAGAAAATAGGATTTACAATATTTTTCTAGATATCGAATATTCTAGAAAATATTCACTAAGAGAAATTATCTCTCTTAGAATTCTGACTATACTCAAAAGTACCTCACCTATTTTTCATCAACATCTTTCTTTTCTCTCTCACAAATTCTCTCTATTTTCTCTTCTTCTTTTCACAAAAGAATCTCTCTTTAGCTAGATAATTTTTTTTATCAGAAACTCTCTATTTATAGAGAGAGGTTCCTCACAAGAGGACAATCACCAGCAAGATTCGAAAATCTTTGTTGAAGAGTGAGATGTAGAAGGAAAACATTTCCTTCTACACTTCATTGATGAGGTGGGTCCCTCATCATAATGAAGGGACCCCACAGATGTTACCGAATTTTACTAAACAATTTGTGGTGGAAACAGACGCGAGTAGATTAGGCATTGGTGTTGTTCTACTAAAGTAGCGTCATCCAATTGAATACTACATGTGTGTGAGATGTTTGCCATGGTAAAAGCGAAAAAAAAGTGGAGGAAATATTTGTTAGGCAGCTACTTTACATCAAAACAGATCAAAAGAGTATCAAGGAACTTATGATTGAAATAAAAAATAAACCCCATAACAACAATCATTTCTCGTAAAATTGTTGAGGTATGATTTTGAAATTGTTGATAACCTTGGGACTTCTAATAATGCTGCAGATGCTTTATCATGGCAAGGTGTAACAATTTAGGGTTTCAATTCGAATGGTAAATTTTGAGCATGTCAAGATTAATCTACGATTTGATTCTTAAAATCCATAAAAATCAATTCAAATCAAAGATTTCGCTCTCCCTAACTGACCAAGCAGTCAATGAGTAGCTAGGAATCCAATTTTGTAACACCCGACAACTTCAACCAGGTGGCTTCCTAAACTGTATTAACGGTCACAAATATTCAATCTTCACGGTTTAGGGTTTTATGCCAAGCTTAATTAATTACATATGGATCTAAACTAGATTGTGTGGCAAAGTTGTAATAATGGAGGATTGAGGCCAGTATTTTAAAAAAAAGGAAAGGATTCAAACCTCATTTAAACCACTGTAGCCGACATCCCCAACTTCCGGCGATTTATTCTCTCCCAAGCTCTCGCTCTCTGTCAGCTGGAAATCCCTCCTTCGACGATCGGTTTCCTTGCTGCTTCTCGGCTACTTTGTGCTCGAGGTACGAGTTTGACAATGTAGCTATTTTTCAGTAGTTAAGCTTTGTTTCAGCCATGTGTTGAGGTTTTGGATTCTTCAATGGCCGAGTATTAGTAAGGATATTTAAAATCTGAATGTGGTAATGTCATTCCGAATCGATTTTGGACATTAAACAGACAACCCTGAGCTATCGCTAATCGAATCTGTCTGTTTTGGGTTTTGGATTTCAAACTACACAGAGAACTATACTAAAGATTCAGGAGTGACTATAGCTATTAGATCCTAGGGTGACATGTGATTAGAACTAATAGGGTTTTGTTTTAACTACTGCAATGTAAATGTTTTAGGTGAAGAAGTTTGAAGAGAAAGGAGCTCAAATTGCTAAGGAGACCAGGTAAGTAAATGTACAGGTTTCTCGGTCATTAGGACCCTACATCAAAAGATGCTAGGTAGAAAACTCATATGATGAATAGAAGTTTCCCTTATGTTACTGTCTATTGTTTATGCTGATGATTAGCTCAGTGGTAAAGTTTCATGTCGAATGGTACTCAGTTCTGTAGTTTGATGATTTAAGAATTCTCATGTTCATGCATCATGAATGTTTTATGCACATGAAAATGTTTTAAAAGCATGTTTTCCTCATGAATGAAGTAAGAAGATAAAACTGATGCAACGTGGACTAAGTGAGGGTTGGGGGCGGTTTGGAGTATGTCACTGTCCAAAAGAAGGACCATGATACGACCCGCAAGGGAACTATGTACACTTTCACTGTCAAACCCCCTTTACCGGCACAAATCCTCTCTTAATCCACATAACTCAAATGAAGAATATGATCAATGACTATGAATGAAGAATATGATCCATGACTATGAATGATGAATATTATCCATGACTACGAATGATGATTACGAGCAAAGACATGAACAAGAAAAGACTTATGAGCATGTGATTTCTCAAATTATACATTCATGCATCCATGTTAGTGTTGCATTCTTTACTAAGCATTAGGCTTATAGTTAAACTTTATGATGTAGGTGAAGAGCTAACAGGTGAGGATTCCCAGTCCAAAGATGATGTTTAAAGCTGGTTACTGGAGGATGCTCAGTATGACAGTACAAGGCTAGGCAGGCGACTAAGACCGCTGGTTATGCTGATAGTATGTCAGTGGAGTTTATGATAAATAGATGTCTAAGAAAAATAGAATTTCTTATAACCATGAGATTTAGATTTGAATGATTTGACCCAAGAGTCTGATGATGAATTTAAAGATTAATGAATGGTTGTTTTGCTTAAGCCTTCCGCTATGCGTATTTTGGATGAGTTTATGATTCTTACTCATTGAGGTTTATAGTTACTAAGTTAAGATTCGGGTGAGTTGTGGTATTTTCTACTGGATGAAGTTGTTTGATGATTATAGTGTTTTCCTGCCGTGTGATGGAAGCTGGATAAGGTCATCATCTGGCTGACGTCATCGGTAGATGTAGAGTGTTAAGCCATCGGATGATAAGAGTGCTATTTTGTCGTCTAACGATCGGCAGACGTAGAGTATTTAGGTTACCGGATGATGTAAGTGTTATTTCATCGCCCAGTGGCTGGTAGATGTAGAGTGTTTAAGCCATCGGATGACGAACGTGCTATTTTGTCGTTTAGCGATCGGCAGATGTAGAGTATTTAAGCCATCAGATGATGAGAGTGATATTTTGTCATCCAGTGATCGGCAGATGTAGTGTAATAAAGTCACCGGATGATGAAGATATTATTTTTCGTTTAGTGACCGGGTCATGTTTTAATTATTCACGTGAGGAGCACATGTTCACCGGATGATGTCCCCTTATTTCACCAGATGATCTAAAGAGTCTCTTTACCGGATGACATAAACATGGTTTGTCGTCTAGTGACCGGTATATGTGGTCTTATTTCTCAATCGGCAGGAGCTGTCTAAAGGTTTAAGCTTCCCTTCCCCAGCCGATACACGTTGCACTGCTCGCCGGCAGATGCGTAAAGTATTCCTTTGCTGAATGATGCCGAGCGAATTATGTACAACATTTTGAGTTAAGTTATGTTTCAAAAAAAAATATATCACCGAAAATGAGTAGAGTGTGAATTATAAGAATAAAATGAATAAGAGAGATATGGATTATGTGACGATCCCTCTGGGGCTGTTGCAATTATGGTATCAGAGCAAAACCGGGTTTTAAAACCGATTCTGCAGACTGCCTTCCAGCACTGACTGTCACATGAGCACACTCCAGCAACTGTAAGTATTTATGATTTCAGTAAATGTCACTAAGTTAAGATGTATCTATAATTATTTGTCTAGGAATCCCAAAATGGTTAGAGGTCAGCAGAGAGAGACCAATGAGGATAGCAATGCCATTGCTCAGTTGACAGAGTTGGTCAAGCGCCAATCTCGCCAGATCGAACAGCTGATGACTGCTAGAGAGGAACAAGGCAACTCCAGTACTAATGCAACTTATGATCATGGGGGTGAGCGTTTCCACCGGCTTCGACCCCCAGTGTTTAATGGACATGTTTCAGATCCTATTTATGCTGAGGAGTGGGTTCGAAAGATAGAAGACATGTTTAAGTACGCAAAGGTTGATGAAGGAGATAAGGTCACATATGTTGTCTTTCATTTGAAATTGAGTGCAAGGCATTGGTGGGATTCAATCCAGAACACCGCTAATACAGGAGCTATGACCTGGGAAATGTTTAAGACTGCCTTCTTTGACAAGTACTTCAATAGGACTGTTCGGGCCAACAAGAAGAAGGAGTTCATGAATCTGCGACAAACTAGCTCTGTGACGGATTACATATGCAAATTTGATGCTTTATCACGGTTTGCTCCCCGAATGATTGAGGATGATGAGGACAGGATTTACCAATTTGTTCAAGGACTGAAGCAGAGTTTGTACATAAAAGTAAAGACTGCTGGGATACACAATGTACCTTATGGTGAAGTGACGGCTAAGGCCTTGGAGCTGGAAAAGGCAGAAATGACAGCATATGCTCAGCGTGAGCAGCCAAGAAAATTCACGAAGGAAACTAAGCCACCACCACGTCAGAACAAAGCATGGCAGCCACAACAGAACAGGGGGCCACAACAACAACAACAAGGTATAAAGAGACCCCTCAATTCAGATGATGATCAGGGAAGAGGAAAACGACCAATAGCCCCTCAATGCCCCACCTGTCAGAAGAACCATCCGGGGGAATGCAAGTTACTTTCTGGCCGCTGTTTTAGATGTGACAAGGTCGGACATGTAGTCAGAGACTGCCCCATGCCACCCGATCCAAACCGAGCAAGAGTAATGCCCCGAGTCTTTGCTATGATGGAAGACGAAGAGACCATGCAGCATACGGTCATAACAGGTACAATTATGATCTGTTGTGTTTCTGGTTATACACTTATAGACACGGGTGTCACACACTCATTTATTGCGATCTTGTTTGCGTGTAAGCATAAGTTACAATACTTACCAGCTGATAGGCCATATAGTGTGATGTTACCATCGGGAAAGTTCTTGTATTCTGAGCAGATATTGAAAGGCGATATTGTGTCCCTAGGACATAAGAAGTTATATGTAGAACTGATTGTAGTTGACATGAAGGGATATGAAGTTATATTAGGAATGGATTGCTTATCCAGGCATTATGTCACGATAAGTTATAGGTCTGGATTGGTCAAGTTTCGACCCCCTAATAGAGATCAGTACACTTTCCAAGCTATCTCGAAAATAAGTAAGATACCGATTATATCCTTGCTAGAGGCTCAGCGGTTATTGAAAGATGGTTGTGTGAGTTATCTAGACAGTGTGAACGATAATCGGGTAAAGAACAAAGTAGAGCTACAAGATATTTCTATAATTAAAGAGTTCCCTGATGTGTTTATGGATGATTTGCCAGGATTACCGCCCGATAGAGAAATAGAATTTGTAATTGATACGTATCCCGAGGCATTACCTGTATCTAAGAATCCTTATCGCATGGCACCTGTCGAGCTAAAGGAGTTAAAAGTCCAACTACAGGAATTAGTAGACAAGGGATTCATACGCTCTAGTAGTTCTCCCTGGGGTGCACCTGTGTTGTTCGTTAAGAAGAAAGATGGTTCCCTAACGATGTGCATAGATTACCGAGAACTGAACAAGTTGACAATTAAGAATAAATACCCCTTGCCCCGAATCGACGACTTGTTTGACCAATTACAAGGAGCTAAGGTGTTTTCAAAGATTGACTTGCGTTCGGGGTACTACCAACTGAAGGTTAAGGAGAGTGATATACCTAAGACAGCTTTTAGGACCCGTTATGGACATTATGAATTCTTTGTGATGTCGTTTGAGTTAACCAATGCACCTGCAGCTTTTATGGATTTGATGAATCGAGTGTTCCATGATTACTTGGACAAGTTTGTGATTGTATTTATAGATGATATTCTCATATACTCACAGACTGAGGCTGACCATATGGAACACTTAAGGATAGTTTTGACCACCCTGAGACAGCAACAACTTTATGCCAAGTTATCCAAATGTGAGTTCTGGTTGTATAAGGTTAACTTTTTAGGCCATGTCATTTCTGCTGAGGGTATATCAGTAGATCCAACTAAGATTCAGGCTGTTAAGGACTGGCCACAGCCAAGGAATGTTAGTGAAGTCCGTAGTTTTCTTAGTTTGGCAGGCTATTATAGGAAGTTTATTAAGGGATTTTCTATGATAGCTAAGCCTCTGACGAATCTGACAAGGAAGGACAATAAGTATTCGTGGACCGAAGCTTGTGAAAATAGCTTCCAAATATTGAAATTGAAGTTGACAACAGCCCCTGTTCTGACTCTTCCAACCGAAGGAGGAAGGTTTAGCGTATACTGTGATGCCTCTAAAGTTGGTTTGGGCTGTGTTTTGATGCAAGAAGGCAAAGTTATAGCGTATGCCTCTAGGCAGCTAAAGAATTATGAACAGAACTACCCCACTCACGATTTGGAATTAGTCGCAGTTGTGTTTGTATTAAAAATTTGGAGACATTATCTGTATGGACAACAGTGTGAGGTATTTTCCGACCATAAAAGCCTGAAGTACCTCTTTACTCAAAAGGAATTAAATATGAGACAGAGACGTTGGTTAGAATTTGTTAAAGACTATTACTTCGAAATTAAGTATCATCCAGGCAAGGCTAATGTTGTAGCCGATGCTTTAAGTAGAATGTCAACGACAATGCAACCCGCATTATCAACCATGTCTATACCTTTGAGGAAGGAAGTTCTGAGGTTCGAATTGGAAATAGTTCCCGAACTGTCAGCTTTACTGGCTGATTTATTTATCCGACCAACTATTTTGGACCGGATCAAGGAGGCACAACAAAAGGATTCGAAGGAGAATAGTAGCATGATGAATAAGTTAAAGGACGTCCCCTCGGAGTTCAGTCTCTCCAGTGATGGCACTTTGAAATTTAAGAACCGATGGTACATTCCGAATGATAAAGAGTTGCGTGAGCTGATCTTGGCTGAAGCTCATTCTTCTTCCTTTTCTGTGCATCCTGGTAGCACCAAGATGTATCGGGATTTAAGGTTACATTATTGGTAGCCAAATATGAAGAGGGATGTTGCTATGTATGTGGAGTCATGTTTGATATGCCAACAGGTTAAGGCAGAACACCAACGCCCAGGAGGTACCCTTCAACCCCTACCAATCCCTGAATGGAAGTGGGAAAACATTGCTATGAATTTTGTAGTAGGTTTGCCAAAGACAACTAAAAGACATTGATAGTATTTGGGTCGTGGTTGATAGAATGACAAAGTCGGCACACTTTATACCTGTAAGAATGACTTTCACAATGGACCAGCTTGCTGATCTGTATGTCCAGGAAATCATCAGGTTGCATGGAGTTCCTTTATCTATTGTATCCGATCGTGATCCTAGGTTCACCTCAAGGTTTTGGCAAAGCTTACAAGGCACATTAGGATCAAAACTATCTTTCAGCACTACCTTCCACCCACAAACCGATGGACAATCTGAACGGACAATTCAAATACTTGAGGATATGTTGAGGGCATGTGTGCTTGAGTTCCAGACATCATGGAGTCGATACCTGCCATTGGTTGAATTCTCTTACAACAATAGTTACCAATCCACCATAGGTATGACACCTTATGAGGCACTGTATGGCAGGAAGTGCAGGTCACCTTTGTACTGGGATGAGGTCGGTGAAGCAAAACTTCTAGGTACTGAGATTTTGCAACAGATGTCGGACAAGATTGCCACTATTAGGAAAAGAATGATAACTGCACAGAGCCGACAGAAGAGTTATGCAGACCAGAGGAGAAGAGACCTTGAGTTTTCTGTTGGCGATGAAGTTTTCCTGAGGATTTCACCATTTAAAGGAGTTTTAAGATTTGGTAAGAAAGGAAAGCTAAACCCACGATTTATTGGACCATTCCCCATCTTAGAAAGGATTGGCAGTACGGCATATAGATTGCAATTGCCTCCATCGCGGGAAAAGGTGTATAATATTTTCCAAGTGTCAATGTTAAGGAAATGCATACGGGATCCTACACATGTTGTTAAGCCAGTGGATGTCGAAATTGAACCATCGTTAATATATGAAGAGAAGCCACTGCAAATTTTGGAATATGCAGTAAAAACTCTGAGGAATAAAGAAATTCCACTGGTGAAAGTTTTATGGATGAATCATGGTATCGAGGAAGCCACATGGGAAAGACAGCAGGACATGATGGACAGATATCCTGAACTCTTCGCTTGATAAATTTTCGGGGAGGAAAATTTTGTTTAAGAAGGGGTGGATGTAACACCTGACAACTTCAACCAGGTGACTTCCTAAACTGTATTAATGGTCACGAATATTCAATCTTTACGGTTTAGGGTTTTATGCCAAGCTTAATTAATTACATGTGGATCTAAACTAGGTTGTGTGGCAAAGTTGTAATAATGGAGGATTGAGGCCAGTATTTAAAGAAAAAGGAAAGGATTCAAACCTCATTTAAACCACTGTAGCCGACATCCCCAACTTCCGGCGATTTCTTCTCTCCCAAGCTCTCGCTCTCTGTCAGCTGGAAATCCGTCCTTCGACGATCGGTTTCCTTGCTGCTTCTCAGCTACTTTGTGCTCGAGGTACGAGTTTGACAATGTAGCTATTTTTCAGTCGTTAAGCTCTGTTTCAGCCATGTGTTGAGGTTCTGGATTCTTCAATGGCCGAGTATTAGTAAGGATATTTAAAATCTGAATGTGGTAATGTCATTCTGAATCGATTTTGGACATTAAACAGACAACCCTGAGCTATCGCTAATCGAATCTGTCTATTTTGGGTTTTGGATTTCAAACTACACAGAGAACTATACTAAGGATTCGGGAGTGACTATAGCTATTAGATCCTACGGTGACATGTGATTATAACTAATAGGGTTTTGTTTTAACTACTACAATGCAAATGTTTTAGGTGAAGAAGTTTGAAGAGAAAGGAGCTCAAATTGCTAAGGAGACCAGGTAAGTGAATGTACAGGTTTCTCGGTCATTAGGACCCTACATCAAAAGATGCTAGGTAGAAAACTCATATGATAAATAGAAGTTTCCCTTATGTTACTGTCTATTATTTATGCTGATGATTAGCTCAGTGGTAAAGTTTCATGTCGAATGGTACTCAGTTCTGTAGTTTGATGATTTAAGAATTCTCATGTTCATGCATCATGAATGTTTTATGCACATGAAAATGTTTTAAAAGCATGTTTTCCTCATGAATGAAGTAAGAAGATAAAACTGATGCAACGTGGACTAAGTGAGGGTTGGGGGCGGTTTGGCGTATGTCACTATCCAAAAGAAGGACCATGATATGACCCGCAAGGGAACTATGTGCACTCGCACTGTCAAACCCCCTTTACCGGCACAAATCCTCTCTTAATCCACATAACTCAAATGAAGAATATGATCAATGACTATGACTGGAGAATATGATCCATGACTATGAATGATGAATATGATCCATGACTACGAATGATGATTACGAGCAAAGACATGAACAAGAAAAGACTTATGAGCATGTGATTTCTCAAATTATACATTCATGCATCCATGTTAGTGTTGAATTCCTTACTAAGCATTAGGCTTATAGTTAAACTTTATGATGTAGGTGAAGAGCTAACAGGTGAGGATTCCCAGTCCAGAGATGATGTTTAATGCTGGTTGCTGGAGGATGCTCAGTATGACAGTACAAGGCTGGGCAGGTGACTAAGACCCCTGGTTATGCTGATAGTATGTCAGTGGAGTTTATGATAAATAGATGTCTAAGAAAAATAGAATTTCTTATAACCATGAGATTTAGATTTGAATGATTTGACCCAAGAGTCTGATGATGAATTTAAAGATTATTGAATGGTTGTTTTGCTTAAGCCTTCCGCTATGCGTATTTTGGATGAGTTTATGATTCTTACTCATTGAGGTTTATAGTTACTAAGTTAAGATTCAGGTGAGTTGTGGTATTTTCTACTGGATGAAGTTGTTTGATGATTATAGTGTTTTTCTGCCGTGTGATGGAAGCTGGATAAGGTCATCATCCGGCTGACGTCATCGGCAGATGTAGAGTGTTAAGCCATCTGATGATGAGAGTGCTATTTTGTTGTCTAACGATCGGCAGACGTAGAGTATTTAGGTTACCGGATGATGTAAGTGTTATTTCATCGCCCAGTGGCTGGTAGATGTAGAGTGTTTAAGCCATCGGATGACGAACGTGCTATTTTGTCGTCTAGCGATCGGCAGATGTAGAGTGTTTAAGCCATCGGATGATGAGAGTGTTATTTTGTCATCTAGTGATTAGCAGATGTAGTGTAATAAAGTCACCGGATGATGAAGATGTTATTTGTCGTTTAGTGACCAGGTCATGTTTTAATTATTCACGTGAGGAGCACATGTTCACCGGATGATGTCCCCTTATTTCACCGGATGATCTAAAGAGTCTCTTTACCGGATGACATAAACATGGTTTGTCGTCTAGTGACCGATAGATGTGGTTTTATTTCTCAATCGGCAGGAGCTGTCTAAAGGTTTAAGCTTCCCTTCCCCAGCCGATACACGTTGCACTGCTCGCCGGCAGATGCGTAAAGTATTCCTTTGCCAAATGATGCCTAGCGAATTATGTACAACATTTTGAGTTAAGTTATGTTTCAAAAAAAAATATATCACCGAAAATGAGTAGAGTGTGAGTTATACGAATTAAATGATTAAGAAAGATATGGATTATGTGACGATCCCTCTGGGGCTGTTACAGATTTAGAGATCGGGTTTGATGATTTTCAATAGAAAAATCCAAGTAGATCTCGGATTTGAGGGAAGAGAATTGTTACGAACCTCTCTTATAAATGGAAAAGCTCAGCGAAGGGGGAAAGCACACCATAGCTCTCCCTCTCTCGAGTTTTTATTTAGAGAAGAGTCCTTACCTCGCTTTCCTCGGTCTCCGATCACCACTCGCCGCCTAAAAGCAATCGGGGTTCTCCAAGAACTCCGAACGAATCTCTGTGGAAACTCTTCTCTGGCTGAGACCTCCTACAACACACTAACAAACTCCACCGATGCGAAGAAACCTCCCTCCACTATCCCTCTCTGGTGTTCTGCGCGACGAAGGAAGGAGAAATAAGAAGGGAAAACCTGACCCGATTCACTTAAGGGTGGTCCAACCGAATCAACCCAGCAAACTGAACATTTTTAGCTGAATTGCCCCAGACTAGATTTTCCCCAGACCAAACAAGATTGCTCCGGACCGTCAAAATTCGACCAAAAGATATCCGAAATGATCTTAATCTAACCAAACCGATCTTAAAATAAACCGGAAAAACATTTCTGCCTAAATCTTTTTGAAATTGATTTATTAAAGTTGAAAATTAATATAAAATATTTTATTTAGGGAGGAAAAATCCTGAAAATCATCCGAATCAATCCAATTCGACCCAATCCTACCTAAGAATATACGTAAGAAATTTCTGCCTAAATTCTTCTAAAATTGGAATTATTTAAGTCAGAATTTTATACAAATATTTTATTTAGGCAGGAGATTATTTGAAATATTGGAAAAATCCCGATATACAGAGAAAATCTATTTTTTTATTTAAGTCAAAATTTTATACAAATATTTTATTGATGATTTTCTATCATTAGGATATACAGGGAAAATTAGATGAAACGAATGTTTTAGTTTTACTATCAGAGAGGTAATTTCAAAAAACCAAAAAAAATAGAACAAATAAATAACATAAGTTTTGTTTACTTTCTCTTGCAGAAGTTGTTACAATACATAGGTGGTTTAAAACGATAATGTCAAAAGTTGGAACTCTCCTTATACAACAGATTCTAAGTTTCATTTACCTTTTTAATTATTGCTTGTAAAAGTATTATTTATTTCAACACAGACACATATTAATATGTTATAGGAGTCATTTCATTAGTATATAATGAGAACAATTTCAACCACTTTTCTTGAGGAATTAAACAAACTTGAGAATACATCGTATAACAAAAGTTTCAACATTCTGAAGCGATGACTAATTAAGAAAAGTTGACATCTCTCAATCATGCTTCTAATTGGAAAGATGCATGATCATACAATAACCTTTGTCGGTGTCCTACAAGAATGAAGTGTAATATCCGGCTTGTACGGATTTTTAGATTTAATATATTATATTCATATTTTATTATATAATGGCAATTTCATAAATATGTCAAGTCATATTAGTTTCGCAAACGAAAAGCGTCATTACGATCCTAACGATTAATAGGAATTTTAAGGAAATTATGGAAATATTCGGAGATTAAACGCTATATTCCGAGTAATTACCTTTATCGTAATGTAAAGGACGTTTTAGTAAAAATAGTAAACAAAGTCCGTTTTGCGAACGGATAGTTTTGTTAAATCCCAAATAATAAGTTGGACTTATTGGCAAAATGTGGAAAGTTGGAAAAGCCGAATGGTTGGACGATTAACGAAACGAAGGACGAAACAAATAGAATTAAGTGCTAAGGGCAAAATAGTAATTTGCCAAATCAAATTTATAAAATAACTTAACTTTTCTTTCTCCCTCACTTTCTCTCTTCTTCCCTATTTCTCACGATCGCCAGAGAGCATTTTTCTGGCGATTCCTCACGGCCGCTCAACGATCCAACCTCCGTTCTCCTCCGTTTCTCCTCCGTTCTTCGTGATATCTCCTCCAATCGCAATCCTAGGTATGAATCTATGATTCTATAGCGTTAGTTTTCCATTCTCGGATCGTTTTAAAGTTAGGGTTTTGTTAGGGTTTTATTAAAAATCAAGATCTAGGGTTCGTAATTAATAGGTTAGCCGTGATTAAGTATATATTGAACGTATTGGACGATATTGGACATAGTTAAATCAATTTGTGAAAAAGTTAAAATTTGTAAATTTTCGGGTTTTTAAGGAAAAACTCATTAATTGAGGTTTTGGATTATCGAGCATTAATTGACGTTATAAACGCTTCAATTAGCTAAGTTAAGAATTTAGGAAAATTCTTTAGTTAAGGTTTGCGATTTGGACTTCAATAGCTTAAATTGGTTTTAACGACGAATATCGTGTTTTGCCTCAGACACACGACTCCCGTGGACGAAGCTTCAGATTCAGCGCGCTTAAGGTAAGTTCTCGTGACTTACTCTGGCCGATTGGCCTACACCGTACTTCGACGTCGCGTCGAGGATCTTAAAGGATTGTTCGTTTAAAGTTGTATTGGTTGGGTAGTTAGGTGTAGACGTTTAGTAGGTTATTTATTTTACTATCCTGATGGTACATATGATTGTTTGTTTATAGTTATATTGAACTATTCATGCATCACGTATTTTAACTTGGCATGAAAACGAATTTCTGCACTGCACGATGTTTTCTGAAAAACATGTGGCCCAGAAATTGGGGGCTCTTGATCTATCGTGCGGACCGATTAAGGGTCTGGCCGATACCACATCTCATGTACTGTAATTAATGAACGTAATCTGTTATCTTGTCATGCGAGGTGGGGCTCAGGCACGGCTGTACGTGTTGTAAGCGTGTACCCCCCTCCTCTAACCGCACGGGGTAGTCCGACCGCTGGACGGGCCCCCTTCGGTTAGGGGGATAAGATCTCGGTGATATACTGTCTGCGACGCTCTGTTATGCATGATTTCTGAACTCGATATGCACTGCACGCATCTGCATTTACGTAGAATTTACTGAGCCTTTTAGCTCATAGTGTGTCTGTATAGTGTAGGTGACGTTATAGGTGACATTGAGCCAGGTGAGGACGACATTCCTCCTCCTGACGTATGATGCAGTTGACGGAGAATGGCCCGTGGGAGTGTGCTGAGCAGTCGGTGCGTTTTGACCCGTGGGGATGTCTGCGTAAGTATTTTGGGGGATTTAACGAATGTATAGATGAACAGATTAGGATGTTGGATATGGTCAGATGTTAGGTTCATATTTGATGTTTTAAACGTTTTTGGAAATCTTTTTATAATCCGTGTTTTTATAGTTTTTACTGGAACTGCTTGGAATTTGAAACAGGAGGATTAGACAACTTTTAAACGTATCCATGCAGTTCGTTTTTACAACAGTTTAACGTATGTTTAGTTCGTTTAATTCATTGATTTATGACATGAGAAATGAGATAATTTCTGTGGAGAGTAAGGAAGAAAGTCTCTGGAAATCTCGGAAATATTTGGGTTAGCTCTCTGGAATCTCGGATTCCAGAGAGGGATTAGTCGCTGCAATACAGCGACTGGTCGCTGCATAATGCATCGTTTGCAGTCGCTGCATAATGCAGCATTTGCAGCGTTTAGTTGCTGCCTTTCTTCTGCCTCTGCTTTCTGATTTTACCCTTCACCGATTGATAAACGTTTTAATGGTTTTATTAATTGTTTTTAAATAGTTTTAAGTTTATAAATGGTTTTGTTTTAAGTGGTTTAAAATGTAGACTTCAATTCTGATTTAATTTCCGCTCAAAGTGTAAAATAAAATGAAAAATTTATACGGGTAAAATGGGTACAGTATTAGGGGTGTTACAGTTATGGTATCAGAGCCCCCGGGTTTTAAAATCGGTTCTGTAGACTGCTCGACTGCACAGCCACTACGCGGACATCCTTCATCAACTGTAATTCTGTTTTATAGATTTATTTGATTTTGTTTCTTAGGATTATTGTTTTGGTTTTTATAGGATTTTTATAACAATGACTCGAGGAAGGGATCCTAGAGATGACGCGCTAGATCGATTTACGGAGTTAATATGTAACGACCCCGGCCAGGAGCCGTCACGTGATCACCATTCTTAATCTCCTAATCATTCGGTTCATGCTTCATGCATCTTATTCATTAACGGTGCGTTTACTTTTATATTATTATTTTTATTTGGAAACATATCTTAATGCATCTGCCGATGGAGTCCTAGGCTCACATCGACCGAAGGTCACGTGCCAGCCACGCAACACATCTTTTCTACACCTCTTTTAAGCGGCATCTGCCGATAGTCACAGACACAACATCTGCCGATGAAAAACAGGCTTCATCTACCGATAGAAAACACCCCATCCGGCACTAACGACAAACGTCCTAATACATCTACCGGTGAACATGTGCAGATCCCGTGTCCATTAATGAACAACGATCAGAAGACTCTTCCGGTAGCTTTAACGACAAAATATCTCTTACATCTTCCGGTGGAAAAATGCACTACATCTGTCGATGACATAATACTACATCTGTCGATGACAAAATACTCTACTTCTGCGATGGCATAACACTCTACTTCTGCCGATGACGTAATACTCTACTTTCTGACTCTACTTCTGCCGATGACATAACACTCTACTTCTGCCGATGACATAACACTCTACTTCTGCCGATGACATAACACTCTACTTCTGCCGATGACATAACACTCTACTTCTGCCGATGACATAAATACCTACATCTGTCGATGACAAAATACTCTACTTCTGCCGATGACATAACACTCTACTTCTGCCGATGACATAACACTCTACTTCTGCCGATGACATAACACTCTACTTCTGCCGATGACATAACACTCTACTTCTGCCGATGACATAACACTCTACTTCTGCCGATGACATAACACTCTACTTCTGCCGATGACATAACACTCTACTTCTGCCGATGACATAACACTCTACTTCTGCCGATGACATAACACTCTACTTCTGCCGATGACATAACACTCTACTTCTGCCGATGACATAACACTCTACTTCTGCCGATGACATAACACTCTACTTCTGCCGATGACATAACACTCTACTTCTGCCGATGACATAACACTTTATTTCTGCCCGCTCGACACGAGCCTCTCACGTGCCTCATTAACACCACAGATTTCATCTTCCGAAAGGGAAAATTTATCTCGACTTCTACCGATAGCTAAACCACATCTACCGGTAGAAAACGCTAACTTAGTTTCCATCGATAGAAACTTCTACGACAGAACTCATTCCAACATTTATATAGCTCAACTTGACCATAACCTTACTGATAAACTACAATTCATTCAGAGTATAGATAACGGAAGACTTAAGTAAAACAGACCATTCATTAGTCCTTAAAATCCCTAACAGATTCGAATTTAATCAGCTAATTCAGACTCCATTGTTATAAGAAATCTTAATCCACTTAGACCTTCTTTATCATATAACCACCGACATACTATGAGCATAACCAAAGGTCATAAATCGCCTCTCCAGTCCTGCACTGTCATTCTGAGCATCCTCCAGCAACCAGCTTTAAACATTCTCTTTGAACATAGCATCCTCACCTGAACCTTCTTCACCTACACCATAAGGTTTAACTATAAGCCTAATTCTTAGTAAGGAATGCATGCTGGCAGACATACATGAGTGTACAAATTAATAAACATAAGTCCGTAAATCTTTCTTCATTCATGCTCATTTTCATTATTTACATAGCATGTATTAAGGCAGGAGACGAGGGAGAAAGACAGGGGTACATAGTCATTTGCCTATCGCGGCAATCATAGTAACGACTAACTCGGCCTCCACCAGTGGGAGAATTCGCGAGCCATACACATCATCAACTCGGCCTCCACCAGTGGGAGAATTCGCGAGCCATACATATCATCAACTCGGCCTCCACCAGGGGGAGAATCCGCGAGCTATACTTGTCATAGTCTCTTTTCCCCGTCCTGCACTTAATCACGATTACATTTACTTTTCATGTTCTTAACTCAGTCATAAACGTGGACTCAATGAATAAACATGAAGTTCACAGAGAGAAGTCATACCATAAGGACAAGCAAAACATCCTGTAACTTAACATCTTCTTACACAAATTCTTCATATCATGGCAATAACTAGTCATAGTCAACAGACAGACATCTCAATGATTTCCTAATACCCTTGCGGTGTAGGGCCCTAGTGGCCGGAAATCTTAATACATTCACTTACCTGGATTCCTTAGTTGAGCAGCACCTTCACTTGAGCTTTCCTTGCCTATGACATTTCATATTCGTAGTTAAATAACTTAAACTCAAAAACTAATAAGGTCCTAACTAAATGTCATCCTAAACTCTGTATTTCTTAGTCTTTTCCGTCAAGCACCTTGGGTGCGTGGGTTAAGCTCCAAGATTCCAGACATTCGGATTCAACCTAGAAGTTATTTACAGTCGGTTGTCAAAAGTTCAGATTCAAATCGGCAATGCTATTACCAAACTCAGCTTAACAATGTTCCTATTTTACTCTGTCATAACAAAATCCGGACTGCGGGTTTCTAGCTAAAAGCAGAGCTCTAAATAACTTTTCCAAAAACTACATTGTCAGAACCTTACCTCGAATGTGGGTTATCGGAGTGGATACAGGAGAAATCGCTCGCTGGTGGAGAAGTCGCCGGCTGAGAGAGAGCTCTGGAGAGTGGAGAAATCGAAGAGGAAAGTGTGACGGCTACAGTGAGGTTTTTGAGAGGTTTAAGGATTTCCTTATTCTATTTATATAAGCCAAAATCCCACTTTATTACCAATCTGCCACCGCACAAGTTTAAGACCAAATACATAAAAACTTGGCATTAAGACATTAAATCAAAAGGTTAAAAAAAAATAAACTGGTGACAGTTAATTCTATTGAGAAAATCACCTAACCGAAGTTGTCGGGTGTTACATAATAGATCGCCAGTCTCAGCATATGGACCGGCAAGCGCAACAGATTACGGACTTAGTGAATCGGGAGAACCAGAGAGCCCACGATTTGATAGTTCCCAATAACCAGGGCATGCAGAAGTTTCAGGGCCTATGGCCTCCAGTATTTGATGGTCGATCATCGGATCCTACTGTTGCGGAGGAATGGATCTGAGTTATGGAGGATATGTTAGCTTATGCCGAGGTAGGGAACGGGAGCAAGGTGGCTTATGCTACCTTTCACTTAGCGATGGATGCCCGTTTCTGGTGGGATTCGATCAAGGTGACGACGGATGTATCTATTATGACGTGGGAACGGTTTAAGACCGTGTTCTTTGACAAGTATTTCAGCCGCACTGTGCGAGTGGCAAAGAGGAATGAGTTTATGCAGCTGAAGCAGACTGGTTCGGTTGCTGATTATATTCGGAGGTTCGAGGCATTATCCAGGTTTGCACCTCGTCTTGTTAGTGATAATGAGGAGAAGGTGTACCAGTTTATGGAGGGACTTAATCCGGAGATCCGGATGCACGTGGTTGTCTCAGGTATTATTGATGTACCCTTTTCTGACATTACGGCCAGAGCTCTGGATATTGAGGCTGCCAGAGCTAATTGTGTTAGACCGAGGGAGCCAGCTAAGGGCTTCTTCCGTGAGATACGACCTCAGTCACAGAACCGAGGTGGGCAGCCTAGAGCGCAGCCCCAGCAGCAGCCGAGGGGTGTGAAGAGACCTCTTGAGGGGGGTAATGATCGGGGTAAAGGGAAGCAAGTGCAGGGGGCTTCTCAGATACCGTGGTGCCCCATATATCAGAGGGAACACAGTGGTGAGTGCCGTGTTGGCACTAACCGATGCTTTAGATGTGGGGAACTTGGCCATTACGTCAGAGATTGCTCGAAGCCTGGCCGAGACCAATTAGGTGGAGATCAGAGGAAGGTTATGCCCAGGATTTTTGCATTTATCGAGCCTGGCGACGTAGATGATGAGGCTCAGCCTGCCGTGATTGCACGTACTATCTTACTTATGGGCGTTGCGGTATTTACTTTGATAGATACAGGAGCTACGCACTCCTTTGTATCAACTGCATGCATGGCTAGATTGGGGCTAGAGTCTGAGTTAGCTGGGGTTGAGTATAGAGTGATGCTGCCTTCTGGAGAGCTTATGCAGTCAGAACGTATTCTCCAGAGCAACGTCATCTCAGTGGGGGATATTACCCTTTATGCTCGTTTGATAGTTATGAGCATAGAGCGGTATGATCTTATCTTAGGGATGGACTGGCTTGCGCAGCACTTCGCCACCATCGACTGTCGATCCAGGATAGTGACCTTCCGACCCCCGGGTAAAGCCGAGTTTTCTTATCAGGCGATGAACCGATTGAGTAGCTCGCCTATTTCTTATTCTATGGAGGTCAACGAGCAGTTCAAAGGTGCGTGCTCTATTTATTTGGCCTCTGTATTTGATTGTCGGTTGCTCAGCGGAGAAAAGCCGAGCGACATTCCTATTGTCAGAGAGTTTTCTCATATATTCCTTGATGATCTTCCCGGATTACCGCCGGATCGGGAGATTGAGTTTACCATTGATGTCTATCCTAACTCCGCGCCGAGGTTTAAAAACCTGTATCGGTTGGCACCAGCTGAGTTGAGAGAGTTGAGGACTCAGCTTGACGAGTTGTTAGAGAAGGGATTTATTCGACCCAGCGTTTCACCCTGGGGTGCGCCCGTTCTGTTTGTCAAGAAGAAGGATGGGACCCTCAGGATGTGCATTGATTACAGGGAGCTGAATAAGCTCACAGTGAAGAATAAGTACCCACTGCCCCGGATTGATGACTTATTTGATCAGCTACAGGGTGCCCGAGTATTTTCTAGGATCGACCTGCGCTCGGGTTATTATCAGCTGAAAGTCCGAAGGGATGATATTCAGAAGACGGCATTCCAAACGAGGTATGGGCATTATGAGTTCCTTGTCATGTCTTTTGGACTTACTAATGCCCCTGCAGCGTTTATGGATCTGATGAACCGTGTCTTCAAGGAGTATCTGGACAAGTTCGTGATGGTTTTCATCGACGACATCTTGATTTACTCTAAGACGAAGGAAGAGCACGAGGAGCATCTGAGGATCGTTTTACAGATTCTGAGTCAACGCCAGCTGTATCCAAAGTTTTCGAAGTGCGAGTTTTGGCTTGACAGAGTGAGCTTCCTTGGCCATATTATATCACAGGACGGAGTTTCTGTGGATCCGAGGAAGATTCAGGTGGTCAGAGATTGGCCACAGCCGAAGAACGTACGAGAGGTGCGCGGATTTCTCGGATTAGCCGGTTATTACCGGAAGTTTATAGAGGGATTTTCAAAGATCGCACTTCCTCTTTCACGGTTGACTCGGAAGAACGAGAGGTTTATATGGTCGTCTGCTTGTAATAATAGTTTTATGGAGTTAAAGCAGAGATTGACCACCGCTCCAGTACTGGCGTTGCCTGTTGAAGGTGTCAGATACAGTATTTATTGTGATGCATCTGGAGTGGGACTCGGTTGTGTATTGATGCAGGAGGGGAGAGTTATTGCATATGCTTCTCGGCAGTTGAAGCCGTATGAGCAGAATTACCCTACGCACGACCTTGAGTTAGCAGCTGTGGTCTTCGCACTGAAGATATGGAGACATTATTTATATGGGTAGCAGTGCGAGATATTTTCTGACCACAAGAGCCTGAAGTACTTATTTACGCAGAAGGAGTTGAACATGCGACAGAGACGATGGCTTGAGTTCGTCAAAGATTATGATTTTGATATCAAGTACCATCCGAGAAAGGCGAACAAGGTAGCTGATGCTTTGAGTATAGTGCCTTCTGCGAGTCAGCCTTCGTTAGCAGCGATGTCAGTTACGCTGCGGTCTGAGATTGAGAGGTTCGATGTAGAGATAGTGGCAGAGTTGTCCAGTATGCTCACCAACATTTCTCTCAGGCCGACTATTCTGGATTGGATACGTGAGGCTCAGCAGAATGATACGGAGTGTGAGGAGCTTCGATCCAGCATGACATTGGGAGACTCGTCGGATTTCCATTTGTCGGAGGATGATATTCTGAAGTTCAAGCATAGGTGGAACGTGCCCAGCGACGAGGATCTGAAGAAGGAGATATTGGCCGAGGCACATTCTTCGACATATTCTGTGCACCCGGGAAGTACCAAGATGTACCGGGATTTGAAACAACACTTCTGGTGGCCGAACATGAAGAGGGAGGTTGCCAAATACGTTGAGACTTGTTTAGTATGTCAACAGGTGAAGGCAGAGCACCAGAGACCGGCCGGAACGTTATTACCACTGCCGATTCCGGAGTGGAAGTGGGAGCAGATCTCCATGGATTTCATTGTGGGGCTCCCGAGGACTACGAGAGGCCATGACGGCATTTGGGTTATTGTGGACCGATTGACAAAGTCGGCTCACTTTTTGCCTGTGAAGATGACATCGTCTATGGATCAGCTCGCCGAGCTATATGTGCAGGAGACTGTCAGGCTGCACGGTGTTCCAGTTTCTATTGTCTCAGACAAAGATCTGAGATTCACATCGAAGTTCTGGAAGAGCTTACATAGAGCTATGGGGACTCAGCTTAATTTCAGCACGGTTTTCCATCCTCAGACTGATGGTCAGTCAGAGAGGACGAATCAGATTCTTGAGGATATGCTCAGAGCTTGTGTGCTGGAGTTTCAGGGCTTGTGGAGCCGATATTTGCCCCTGATTGAGTTCTCGTACAACAACAGCTTCCAGGCTACTATTGGCATGGCTTCATATGAGGCGTTGTGTAACGACCCTATTACGGTACCCAATTTTTCCTAATTATTTTTCATTTTATTTTATACCTAGTGTTTATGCGGAAAATAATTTGAAATCTATTTAATCAAACATTTAAAACAATTAAAACTATTTAATTAAAACTATTTTTATAACAATTTATTAAATAAAATAATGGGAGGGCAGGATTGTAAATCATGCAAGCGTATGCTAGCATAGAGGATGGAGAGAGGGGATAGAGTTGTGACTTACCCCTAGCCCTGGAACGCCCGATCTGGTGGGACACTGTGAAGACGACCCCGATATTACCGAATTATGGGCTGGGAGAGATTCAGTGAGTTGTTCTATGACAAGTACTTTTAGCCAAACTGTTCTCGAGCGAAGATGGGAGGTTAAAGCAGTTACGACAGACTGGTACTATTTCCGGTACTTTAGAGGTTTGAGGCCCTTTCCGATTCGCCCACACAGGTCAGCGTGAGTTAGGATAAGGGACGGAGATTCTTACCGGGACTTAAACGCCAGGTTTTCGGATGGCCTTACCATATCAGGGTACTAATGTATCCTACGACGAGCTTGTTGCCCAGCACTGATATTGAGGCTGTTGAGTCAGAGTTCACGGACCGAGGGAGCCTTAAGGGCTTCTCCTGAGATTCGACCACAGTCACATGAACAGAGGTTGGCAGCCGAGATCACAAGCCATCAGCAGCAAGCCGAGGGGTGGTGAAGA
>CM039511.1:35753122-35830622 GCA_022432975.1 Begonia masoniana
CTCTTTTAATTCAATCGCCACGTCATCGGTATGTGTTGCTCTAAAAGTCCATCAGTATATGCAACTTAAAAGTTATCGGCAGATGAAGGCTTTGAATTCCATTGGTAGATGCACCTTGAAAAATCGTCGGCAGATGCATCTTGAACTTCATCGGTTGAAGACTCCATCGACAGATGCAACTTGTAAGCCATCGGCATGAACGTCTTTGAAAGCGCCATCGGTATGAGTTGCTTCATGTGACATCGGTAGAAGCAGCTTCAAACGCCATCGGCAGAAGCAGCTTCAAACGCCATCGGCAGAAGCATTCTTGATGAGTTGCTCAACAATACCATCGGCAGAAGCAATTCTTTTCTTTGTCGTTTAGCGATCGGCATGAGTAGCTCTTCTTTGTCGTTTAGCGATCGGCATGTGCAGCTTTGAACGACTTTGTCTTTTGTCGTTTAGCGATCGGCATGTGCAGCTTTGAACGACTTTGTCTTTTGTCGTTTAGCGATCGGTATGAGGAACTTCAAGTGTCATCGGCAGGAATAACTTGAAAACACCATTGGTATGTGTACTTTTAACAATTCATCGGCAGATGAAGTTTTCAGCCCTGTTTACTTATTCAGTCCTGTACACTTAAGCTGATTCATTAGACAACTAAAATACCTTTTTTAAGGGCATTTCCAACATATTAAAATCAATGCATAATTCAATATTCTCATTTTATAAACATAATCAAATTACTTAATTATCATTCAAATACATCATCAAAAACATATTTAGACTTAAACTCTATTTAAGTCAACAATCTCCCCCTTTTTATGATGACAAAATATTAATTTGATTAAGTCACTCTCCCCCATAATCCTATCTCCCCCATAACAAATGCATACATGCTAAAACAACCATAGAGCATACCAGAGTTTCTAAAAAATTCAAATATCCAGATTGTTCCAAAATATGCAATATTCCATATCCCACATGCATATGCAATATCAAAATATATCCATTATCCAGATTGTTCCAAAATATGCAATATTCCATATCCCACATGCATATCCAATATCAAAATATATCCATCAAATATATTCTCCCCCTTTGACATTATCAAAAACACTCAAAGGAACAGCAGAATTAATGGAGGCAACATAATTCAGAAAAACATCAGAGGAAAATCGTTTTAGAATATCAACAAAAGGGTATGCATACAAAGTTAGCTATTTAAAGAAAGCTACAAAATGATTCCAAAATGCTTGGCTAATCCAAGCAGACACATCGCAGTTGGAATTGAGATAAGCCGCGACAAGTGGTAGAAATGAGTGAAGATCAAGAGAGATTGGGCGGTGATAAGGCACAAGTTCCAGACAAGGAGCAGTCTCCGGCTGAGGAGCAGCAGAGGTAGAGGGGTCTTGATACACCACCATGTCCATACATGGAGGCTCGACAGATGAACCAGCAGGTGAGGTAGCAGGAAGAGAGGAAGAGGCAGGAGCAGATGAAGATGCAGAAGGTGTGAACTTTAACTCAGCTTCATGAATATCCAGAGACATGAAGCGCACGTCTTCATCAACTGCAGGCCTGAATGATGGAGGGAAGAGATCTTCAGAGGTGGGCTCAGTGGGGCAGGAAGGAGTCGGTGGTGCAGGGCAAAGAGCCTCAACTTGAGTTTTGAGAGCCCGAAGGTTACGGGTGAAAATCTCATTATTGCGATCCAATTTTCGATCCAAGAGACCCTGAGCCACAACAGCTTCAACGCTCAAATCCTTTTTGAGTTGAGTGATCTTAGTATCAATGGCTGTTGCAAGATTGTCAATGCCGGTCTTCAACTCAGTATACTGTTCCTCACTGAGAGAAACTCTCCTCTGGTAAACGAAAGGAGATCCTGAGGCAGGAGCAGGTTGCTGAATTGGTGAGGAATGTTGGACTCGGGGAGCAGGTGGATGTGTAGGAGCAATTGGACTTGGAGGAGGTAATTGGACTGGGGATGGAGGAGTTGTATCCTGTTGGACTGGAGATGGAGGAGGAATAGGAGGCAGAGCTGGTAACTGAAGGGCAGGCGGAGGAGATGGTGGATTTGCTGGAAGAGGTAGAGGCACAGAGGTGGGAGTAGAGATGTCCTCAGAAAGAAGTATCCTTGAGGAAGGGACACGACGCCTTCGCACTAAAGGAGGAGGCTGAAAGCTAGAAGCCTGAGAATGAGAGGGGGAATTATCAAAAACAGGGAACTCAGAGTCATCCCCTCCTTCAGCAGTGGACTCCTCTAACAGGTCAAGTTTTCTCTTTCCCTTTTTGGCAACAGTTGCCTTAGCAGGAGCTCGCTTAGGAACATTCAGCACAAGCTCCCCGGTTCTGGTTCTCTTAATTCCCATTTTGCTCAAGGTGGTTCGGGAATAGTAACTGGTGGGTTTAAGAGTGATAGGGTCCTCATCCTCAGGGAATACAACCTCAAGCTTAGCTAAAATCTTCATTAACAGCAGGTTGTAAGGTAAAGAGGTAGCCCTGGATGTCACAGCCTAGATCATCCTTCTAACCACAACATATCCTAGATTGAAGGGGGCCTTTTGGAACAGTGCATATAGAACAAAAATCTCCATGGCACTCACCTCATCATGGTGGCCACCCTTAGGAACTATATTATACCCTATCATCTGATGAAATAACCTGGCTCTTGCAGTCAGGTGTTTGCCTTTAAGAGGGTCAGGGGTATGGTTTGGGTCAAGAACTATACGTTTTAGAAAACTGAGACCCTCAGAGGTACCAAAGAAAGGAGGCTCAGTGCCGGTCATATACTGGTAAGGGCGGCTATCTAAATGGGAGCACTCCAAAAGGCATTAATGAACTGGGGGGTAATTTTTATATGTTTGTTATACACATAGCTATTTATAATAGAGAAATCCGAAGTGAAACTCATATTTACATAGAACATTCGGATTGCTTCAGGGTAATAAAAGGATTCCGTGTCAAATAAACCTAATAACCCGAGCTCCTTCAAGGGTTTTATAATATGCATGCCTGCTAAATCATCAAAGAAAATCCCTCGACTGGGAATTAAAGTTTTGTACCTATAATCGTCATGGTACATTAACTCAGCAGCCTTGGTCAGAAAGAAAAGAGATGGCCACTCTTTGGCGCGAGGAATCTCTCGTGGAGGGCGAGCGGATACTTTGGCCTTTTTCATGGCCGGATTGAAACTGCACGGGAAGATGAACCTGGAAACTCCATTGAGGGAATAGGACTCGAGAGAGAGAAGGAACTGGTAGGGCAGGGGTTTTCAGAAAGAGCGCGAAATGTGAAGCGTCGTTGAGAAGAAACAGAGTTTAAAAGAGAATAGGGCATCGCCCGACAAGATGGAGTCACACGTGTAAGACAAATTAACCTGATGCGTCACACGTGTCGGTAGATTAAAGAAATGCAAATGCATCTTCCGATGCCTATAGAAAAACACAGCATCTACCGATGCCTTCCGATAGACATACATCTTCCGATGCCTATTGAAAAATACAGCATCTACCGATGCCATCACAGAAGGAAATGCTCTAACACTCAGGATTTTTCAACAGAGGAATAAACTTAGTTTTTCTCAACCTGAATGAGGCCTAGCCTTATTCTAATATAATTGAATGTCTTTTCATCCAAAGCTTGGTAAAGATGTCGGCCAATTGATCAACAGAATTGACAAATTCTAAAGATATATCACCTCTTTGAACATGATCACGGATGAAGTGATATCTTACATCAATATGTTTGGTTCTGGAATGCTGAATAGGATTTTTAGAAATGTTAATTGCACTGGTGTTGTCACACCGAATTGGAATCCTATCATAGAACAGATTATAGTCCTCTAGAGTTTGCTTCATCCAAAGCATTTGTGCACAGCAACTGCCTGCAGCAATATATTCACTCTCAGCAGTTGACAATGCAACAGAATTCTGTTTCTTTGAGTACCAGGAAACTAAGGATTCACCAAGGAATTGACATGTTCCACTGGTGCTTTTCCTATCAACTAAACTACAAGCATAGTCAGAATCTGAATATCCTATCAGATCAACAGAAGTACCTTTAGGATACCACAAACCAAGATCATAGGTTCCACTTAGATATTTAAAAATCCTTTTTACTGCAGATAAATGAGACTCCTTAGGGGCAGCCTGAAATCTAGCACATAAACAAACACTAAACAGAATATCTGGCCTACTCGCAGTCAGATATAACCAAGAACCAATCATACCACGATATTTCTTGATATCCACACTTATACTATTTTCATCCTTGTCCAATTTAGTAGTGGTACTCATGGGAGTTCTAGAGGATTTGACAGATTCTAAACCAAATTTCTTAAGGAGTTCCTTAATGTACTTTTCTTGACAGAAGAAAATTCCATCAGGAGATTGATTAATCTGGAATCCTAAGAAGAATTTTAACTCCCCCATAATACTCATTTCAAATTCACTTTGCATGAGGGAGGAAAACTCATTACACATATTGACATTTGTTGATCCAAAAATAATGTCATCGACATAAATTTGAACTAACAGAATATCCTTATCCTTTTGCATGGTAAATAGAGTTGAGTCGGTGTTACCCCTTTTGAAATTCCTTTCCACAAGGAAGTTCTTCAACCTATCATACCAAGCTCTAGGAGCCTGTTTAAGACCATAGAGAGCTTTCCTTAACTTATAGACATGGTCGGGTTTGTCAAAAGCTTCAAAACCTAAGGGCTGCTCAACATAAACTTCTTCTGTAATATAACCATTTAAGAATGCACTCTTTACATCCATTTGAAAGAGTGTGAAGTTTTTGTAGCAAGCAAAAGCTAGGAGCATCCTAATTGACTCTAATCTAGTTACAGGGGCAAAAGATTCCTCAAAATCAATACCCTTCTTGAGAGTATCCCTTAGCAACTAGTCTAGCCTTGTTTCTCACAACAATCTTATTTTCATCCAATTTATTCTTATAAACCCATTTTGTTCCAATAATGGGATGATCTTTAGGCCGTGAAACAAGTTCCCATACCTTGCTCCTTTCAAATTGATTTAACTCTTCTTGCATGGCCATAATCCAATTTTCATCACCCTCGGCTTCTTCAAATTTCTTAGACTCTACTTGTGAAATGAATGCCACATTGGCACAGAGATTCCTAAGAGAAACTCTAGTCTTAACTCCTAAAGAAGGATCACCTAAAACTTCATCTATTGGATGATTTTTGACATATTTCCAATCTTTAAGAAGAGCAGGATTTTCATCCTTGACAGGAACAATTTCTAGAGATGTAGAGGATGGTTCTATTGGATTTTCTACTTGAGGAGAATCACTTGGTTTTTCTAAGGAAAGGGAATCTAGTTGATTATCCAAAGAATCATCCTCATCCACATTGATTTTGGGTTGAGGGGACTCATCAAAGTTAACATGAACAGATTCCTCTACAACTAGAGTCCTCCTATTGAATACTCTGTAAGCTTTGCTGGAAAGGGAATAACCCAGAAAAATTCCAAGATCAGATTTGGAATCGAATTTTCCTAAGTTATCCTTAGTGTTAAGAATGAAGCATTTGCTACCAAAGGCTCTAAAGTATTTAACAGAAGGAATTTTTCTACTCCAGAGCTCATATGGAGTTTTCTCAAGAATAGGTCTTATGGAGACCCGATTAAGCACATAACAGGCTGTTGCAACAGCTTCAGCCCAGAAATACTTAGGAAGTGAATTTTCATTAAGCATAGTCCTAGCAAGCTCTTGGAGAGATCTATTTTTCCTCTCAACAACACCATTTTGCTGAGGGGTCCTAGGAGAAGAGAAATTGTGCTCAATTCCATTCTTGAGACACAAGAGTTCGAATTTTTCATTTTCAAATTCTCCACCATGATCACTACGAATAGCAATAATGGTGAGCTCCTTTTCATTTTGAACTCTTTTCCTAAAGCTAGAAAATGTATCAAAAGTCTCATCTTTTGATTTCAGAAAATAAACCCAAGTAAATCTAGAAAAATAATCAACAATGACAAAGGCATAGAATTTGCCACCTAGGCTAGCAATATTAGAAGGACCGAAGAGGTCCATATGAAGGAGTTGGAGAGGCTTGGAAGTGGAAACTGCATTCTTTGATGCAAAGGAACTTTTCATCTGCTTACCCATTTGGCAGGCATCACAGACCTTATCCTTCACAAAGGATATCTTAGGGATTCCTCTAACTAAATTCTCCTTAGTAATTTTAGTTAAGGTATCCATTCCTACGTAACCTAATCTCCTATGCCAAATCCAGCAGTCATTAGAAGAATTCACAGTAAAGCATTTTTCATTATCACAAACAAAATTATCTAAGTCAATAACGTAGATATTCTCTTTTTTGAAACCAGTAAAGAGAACTTTGCTATTAGATATATCCTGAATAATACAGGAGTTTTTCTTAAAGACTACTTTGTAACCCTTATCACATAATTGACTTATACTTAGCAGGTTATATTTCAGACCTTCGACTAACAGAACATTTTCTATAATAATATTATCAGGATTACCTATATTGCCGATGCCAACAATTTTACCCATCTGGTTTCCACCAAAAGTGACATTACCTTTCTTTTTGTTGACAACAGCAAACATGGATTCATCTCCAGTCATGTGCCTAGAACAGCCACTGTCCAGGTACCACTGATTCCTTATTGGAGACACATCATCCTGCAAAACAGAGATCAAGTAATCTTCTTAGGTACCCAAATCTTTTGGGTCCTAGTGTTAGTTTTGGTTCCTTTGGGAACCCATTGCAACTTACTGCCAGTTTTCATATTATTTGTTTTTAAAGGACACACAAATGATTTATGTCCTACTTCATTGCATGCATGACAGACAGTGGATTTAACAAAAAGCTTTTTATATGTTTTCTTTTTACTAATCCCGTCATACCCTAGGCCAGTTTTATCAAACTGCACTCTCTGGCTGCTCAATAACATGTTCAAATTTTTACTACCTTCAGTGAAATTCAGAACAAGTCTATTTAACGTCTCATTTTTCTTTTTAAGTGTAGAGATTTCCTTATCTTGCACACTATGTTCATTGGCGTGCTTCTCAATTAGGCTCGCATTTTCCTTTTTCAACATGTTATACTTGGTCTTAAGCATGCCAAATTGTTTAACCAAGTCATTGAAGGCATCAATTAGATTACCTTCATCGTCATCACTATCACTGTCACTTAAAATACTAGAGGGAGAAGAACTAACCTTGTCCTCATGCGCCATGAAGCACAGGTTTGCTACTTCCTCATCTTCTGATGAAGAAGTCTCTTCTTCACTATCATCCCAAGTTGCCTTCATAGCCTTCTTCTTAAACTTCTTGGGATACTTCTTTGCTTGTGGACAATCTGCCTTCATATGGCCAGGCTTTCCACACCCAAAACATGTGATTTCCTTGTCTTTTTGAGACTTCTCACCCTTTGGAAATCTCCTTCCTTGCATTCTTTTTCTTTGGAGGAATTCGCTGAACCTCCTAGTAATGAGGGCGATATCCTCATCATCTTCTTCTTCTTCTTCCTCAGACACATCTTGTTTACTAGAAGAAGCTTTCATAGCAATGTCTTTTCTTTTTGTAGCTTCTTTCTCCTTGAGGTCTTCCTTATCGTTTGACCTCATTGTGATCTCATGTGTCATGAGAGATCCAATGAGTTCCTCAAGTTTTAGAATCTTGAGATCCTTTGCTTCCTGTATGGCAGTCACCTTTGGCTGCCAACTTCTTGGAAGACATCTAAGAATCTTCCTGACCTGTTCTTCACAAGAATATGATTTACCAAGAGCTTTTAAGCCATTGGTGATGTTAGTAAACCTTGTAAACATAGAGGATACAGATTCATCTTTCGGCATAGAAAATAACTCATACTCATGTACAAGCATATTCAATTTACTCTCTTTTACCTGATTTGTTCCCTCGTGAGTAACCTCTAATAAGTGCCAAATTTCTTGAGCACTTTCACACCCTTGTACCCTATTAAATTCATCTCTATTTAAGGCACAATACAGAGTGTTTATCGCCTTGGCATTAAGGCTTAGATTTCTCTTATCTGACTCAGTTAGATCAGTGGAAATCTTAGGAACACTTTGGCCATCTACAGTTTTCATGGCTTTAAATGGACCATATTCTATAATGTTCCATAGCTCATAGTCCATGGCTTCAATGAATATTTTCATTCTTGCCTTCCAGTAAACATAATCACTCCCATCAAAGAAGGGAGGCCTATTTGTAGCTTGATCTTCTACGTGTATGGAGTTAGTGTTGAATGTCATTGCCATTGTAAATATATCACACAATGATTAAAAGACTGCTTAGACAATGATAACCTCGCTCTGATACCAATTGTAGGATCGAGATTGTCTAAGAGGGGGGTGAATTAGACCCTTTTAAAATTTTACTTAAAACTATTAGCAATGTTAATCAACAGCAGATATAAAAAAGAGAGTAAGAGAAAAATGACACCAGTAATTTTTACGTGGTTCGGCTCAACCCAGCCTACATCCACGCTTCAAGGTTCACCCCTTGAAGATCCTTAACCTTCTCCTCGAGAATAAATAGATCGGAATTCCGGGCTCCGATCAACTGCCTTTACAAATCTGGATTGAACTTGACGGGCGTCAATCCACTGCCTTTACAGAATGTTGAGTTCGTAAATGGTAAGCTCAGACTACACTCTCACAATGATTGAATCTCAAGTTAAATCGAGAGGTGTAAGAATAATACAGAGTATGATAAGATTTCGCAAGTTAGGGCTCAGGAATTCAAATTGTAAAAGTTGTATCTTTGTGCTCTAACCTCGGCTTAAATACTCTGTCTTCGGAATCGGCTTGACTTCAATGCTCCTTATCCAATAATAGAAACTTTGTTACCGTTGGAGTAGCTTTCGTACAATTTCAGGTAGTCGTTGCCGTCTGTAGTTGTAAGTCGTCGTCGCCATTAAAGTTCTAGAGTTAATGCTGAAAACGACGTCACTGTAGCTTCGCGGCTATTTTGAATTCTGGAGGAAGATCATCGGTGGAAGCAGCTTTTAATTCAATCGCCACGTCATCGGTATGTGTTGCTCTAAAAGTCCATCGGTATATGCAACTTAAAAGTTATCGGCAGATGAAGGCTTTGAATTCCATCGGTAGATGCACCTTGAAAAATCGTCGGCAGATGCATCTTGAACTTCATCGGTTGAAGACTCCATCGACAGATGCAACTTGTAAGCCATCGACATGAACGTCTTCGAAAGTGCCATCGGTATGAGTTGCTTCATGTGCCATCGGTAGAAGCAGCTTCAAACGCCATCGGCAGAAGCAGCTTCAAACGCCATCGGCAGAAGCATTCTTGATGAGTTGCTCAACAATACCATCGGCAGAAGCAATTCTTTTCTTTGTCGTTTAGCGATCGGCATGTGCAGCTTTGAACGACTTTGTCTTTTGTCGTTTAGCGATCGGCATGTGCAGCTTTGAACGACTTTGTCTTTTGTCGTTTAGCGATCGGTATGAGGAACTTCAAGTGTCATCGGCAGGAATAACTTGAAAACACCATTGGTATGTGTACTTTTAACAATTCATCGGCAGATGAAGTTTTCAGCCCTGTTTTACTTATTCAGTCCTGTACACTTAACCCGATTCATTAGACAACTAAAATACTCTTTTTAAGGGCATTTTCAACATATTAAAATTAATGCATAATTCAATATTCTCATTTTATAAACATAATCAAATTACTTAATTATCATTCAAATACATCATCAAAAACATATTTAGACTTAAACTCTATTTAAGTCAACACGGTTTGGTATTATGTGTGGCGAACCGGGTTCAGAAAACTCGGGGCGTTACACACTCACCTAGTGGAAATAAGAGGCTTTGTCCTCCATGAAAAGTAGGTCAGAATTTGAAGATGAGCGCATCTAGCTTGCTCGACCACACCTTTCCTTCGCCTCTTCGAGTGGTCCAATTTGTCTTGCCTCAAGTTTTGGCCTATTTACTTGTTTAAGGCCTTTTTTATGAACTTGTTTAATTTCATTAGCTTGTGATCAGACTTGGATCAATTTTTGATAAAAGAGTCAAAGTCCAATAAAGTCTTGCTTGATCGATCCAACTTAGTGGTCAAGGGAGTGCATATTCTAGTTTTTTCTTATGTTTATCTTTAGTGGAGGATAATGTGAGTGTAACGACCCGAACCCCTTCCGGGCCGTCACAAAACTGTACTTGACGTTGACTTTTCGGCGTAAAATTTTTTTTTGACTTTTAAAATATTTAAAACAAGGCTAAAACAAATATTCGATAAAATGTCGACTCGCCACATGTGTGACGACCCCAACCCGGTCAGGGTCGCCACGGACTTGCCGTGATGTAATCATTTTTTTTTTTTTTTTAAAACACTTCCCATAACCCTTTAAACAAACTAACCATAACGTAACTTTAACTTTCAACCTTCCCTTTTCCTACTTCATACACTACATAATACCAATTCTAATCATTTCCCTAAGTTTCTCAACACATAAACAAATATTTATTTCCTCTCAGGGTTTTCTCTAATATTCACTAATTAATCTATCCACTTCTGCTTTCTCAAATCACGACACTAATATAACCTACAATTTCGGAAAACTCAAGAAAACGAACTGTGTGGATCGCTCTAAACGTTCTACTTCCACTACATATACATCAAAACTCGACTTTTCATACATTTTTCTATTAAAACATCTGATCCACATACTTAAACATTTTCATACTTTCACAAACAAAACCGACACGTAGACCTACTAACCAAAAAACTAACTCATCCATTCGCCACAAAATAGTTCGGGGCACACCATCGGATCATCAAGCCAGGCCAAAACACGCTCCACCGCCACGAGCTCCGCCCATCGACCGACTACGCTTGGTCATCATAATGAGGTTCCTCACCTTCGATCTCGTCACCTACATCATACGATAAATACATTAAGCCTAATGCTTAGTAAGGAGTGTGCTAAACATAACATTACATATATGCATGACATTTGTAAAACAGTTTTGTTTCATTTCGTTAAACCATTTTCTTGCCCCGTGAGAATCATAACTTGCCCCGTGAGAAACACATGACTTGCCCCGTGAGAATCATAACTTGCCCCGTGAGAATCATAACTTGCCCCGTGAGAATCATAACTTGCCCCGTGAGAAACACATGACTTGCCCCGTGAGAAACACATGACTTGCCCCGTGAGAATCATAACTTGCCCCGTGAGAATCATAACTTGCCCCGTGAGAAACACATGACTTGCCCCGTGAGAAACACATGACTTGCCCCGTGAGAAACACATGACTTGCCCCGTGAGAATCATAACTTGCCCCGTGAGAATCATAACTTGCCCCGTGAGAATCATAACTTGCCCCGTGAGAATCATAACTTGCCCCGTGAGAATCATAACTTGCCCCGTGAGAATCATAACTTGCCCCGTGAGAATCATAACTTGCCCCGTGAGAATCATAACTTGCCCCGTGAGAATCATAACTTGCCCCGTGAGAATCATAACTTGCCCCGTGAGAATCATAACTTGCCCCGTGAGAAACACATGACTTGCCCCGTGAGAAACACATGACTTGCCCCGTGAGAATCATAACTTGCCCCGTGAGAATCATAACTTGCCCCGTGAGAATCATAACTTGCCCCGTGAGAATCATAACTTGCCCCGTGAGAAACACATGACTTGCCCCGTGAGAATCATAACTTGCCCCGTGAGAATCATAACTTGCCCCGTGAGAATCATAACTTGCCCCGTGAGAAACACATGACTTGCCCCGTGAGAATCATAACTTGCCCCGTGAGAAACACATGACTTGCCCCGTGAGAAACACATGACTTGCCCCGTGAGAATCATAACTTGCCCCGTGAGAATCATAACTTGCCCCGTGAGAATCATAACTTGCCCCGTGAGAAACACATGACTTGCCCCGTGAGAATCATAACTTGCCCCGTGAGAATCATAACTTGCCCCGTGAGAATCATAACTTGCCCCGTGAGAATCATAACTTGCCCCGTGAGAAACACATGACTTGCCCCGTGAGAATCATAACTTGCCCCGTGAGAATCATAACTTGCCCCGTGAGAATCATAACTTGCCCCGTGAGAATCATAACTTGCCCCGTGAGAAACACATGACTTGCCCCGTGAGAATCATAACTTGCCCCGTGAGAATCATAACTTGCCCCGTGAGAAACACATGACTTGCCCCGTGAGAATCATAACTTGCCCCGTGAGAATCATAACTTGCCCCGTGAGAATCATAACTTGCCCCGTGAGAATCATAACTTGCCCCGTGAGAATCATAACTTGCCCCGTGAGAAACACATGACTTGCCCCGTGAGAAACACATGACTTGCCCCGTGAGAATCATAACTTGCCCCGTGAGAAACACATGACTTGCCCCGTGAGAAACACATGACTTGCCCCGTGAGAATCATAACTTGCCCCGTGAGAATCATAACTTGCCCCGTGAGAAACACATGACTTGCCCCGTGAGAATCATAACTTGCCCCGTGAGAATCATAACTTGCCCCGTGAGAATCATAACTTGCCCCGTGAGAATCATAACTTGCCCCGAACACTAACTAATGGCTAACACGCTACCATGGGCTTCCCGACTTACCAAGGCTCCTACCACCATCAATCTCTAACCCAACAAACAATTCTAACATCGATATGACGTAGGGCCTTAGGGGCCGAAAACCTAACACTCACTTACCTAGCGTCCGTTAGCAAGCCGAGCACCGTCCAAAAGCCGTGTCCACCTAAGGCATTTCATAAATAAAGGTATTAAAATCGATCCTAAATATCAAAACATTGCATTAGAACTCGCTCGGCATAACTAAACTCTCACTTTCGTGAAAACATATCAAACTACTATTTCTAGTCTAATCCAACTAAAACCTAACTAAACGGGCCACTAATTTGGGTTCGGTAAAAACCGACCCAAAACTTCAAACGTGCATAACTTTTGCGTCGGTTGTCGGAATCGAACGATTCCAGCGGCCACATACTCCTCTAATAACCTATTTTAACCTGCCAAAAGGAATTTTAAAACAAACCACCCTAGCTAGGTCAAAATAGCAAAAACCCGAATCTGCCCTTAATAAAAAATTTCCCCCTTTCCAATTTTTCATCAAATTCCACTCAATTCCTCACCAATCAATCCCCCTAACAACCAATTAACATAACCTAACAAGAAAACCCGGAATTCCACACAAAAACCCGAGCTCCAAAAACCTAGCCCTCGGTTTTTCACTCAATCCGAGCTCACCATTGCTCGGCAACCCTTGCCAGCACCGAGCTCAGCTATTCGACGCCGAGAGCAACTAAAAACGGCCGGCGATCGAAGCTCTAGCAACTCAGCAATCCACGGCCGCGAACAGAGGGGAAAACAGGGGAAAAATTAGGGCTTACTGTTCGGTTGTGCGCGAAGACGGGCAGGAATGCTAGCCCCGATTTCGCCGCCGCCGTCTGACCAGGAAGACGTCGAAGTCACCGACGGTTTGCTCCGCCGATCGCCGCTCGCTCGTTCTCCTCCTCCCCTGCCTTCGCTGCCCGATGACAGAATGGCTTCGGCCATTCTATCGTTTTGTTTTTATGTTATTATTATTATTTTTTTAATAATAATAATAATAATAACAATAATAATAATAATAATAATATCAATAATCCTATTAATTCCTATTAACACATTAATATACCGTTTTGCTCTCTCTCCATAAAGAAAATCCCGGGTGTTACAACATGTGACCAAAATGCAATTTTTTAAATTTAGACTTTTCAAAACACGTTTCGACCCGACCTTTCAGGATACTTTTTAAACGTATTTTACCAGCGTACTCCACGTATTTTAAAATATTTTAAAGACCCAAAAATCGAGTCGACATTTTATCGAATATTTGTTTTAGTCTCGTTTTAAATGTTTTAAAAATAAAATAAAAAAATTATGTCAAACAGTTAAAGTCAAAGTCAACGTCAAGTAGAATTTTGTGACGGCCCGAAAGGGGTTCAGGTCGTTACAGTGAGTTGGTGGCATGGAGAGATGAAAAGCTCACTTTTGGAAAGCTATTGACTTTTGACCAAATTGTATAAATGCTTGGAAGGGTGTCATGAGGAGATGGAAAGTTGCTTTGACAAAATGGAAAGATGTCTTTGAAGACCATCATGACCATCACATTAACTCCTTTTTTTTTTCAAAAGTTTTATTACATTTTGTTGACTGATTTTTTGGTATAAATAAGTCATCAAATCCCTAGTTGTAACACATTAAATCTTTGTTAATCAAAATTGTCTTGTCTTGTTATTGTGAAGTGTCCTTCACAGACTTGTGACTCGAACAACAAGTGCCTCCACTTTAACTTGGTGAGTCATATCCAAGGACTGTGAGTGATCCGTCTAAGCTTGCTTGTTTACTCACGTTAGTTCATCATTTCGCATCCATTCAACACTTAGCATGGTATGCTAAGCTTATCAACACAAGAGTAAGGCCGAGCACCCCCACAGGTATTCTTTCCATTTTCCTACTCACTTCCATTCCTTTACTTTGAAAGTGTGTCACATACGTTATCGTTTTTCACACCGTCTATTTATTAGTAATTCGTACTAAAGTCTTGTTATCATAGCAGGTAGAGTTCAAATTAAAAAATTTAAGAAAAATATTTTCTTATTGTGAAAATTAAAAATGAAGACACTCATATCGAAAGATGATTGTGCTATAGATGTCGACGATAGATTCATAATTATCAAAGATGAAAAATTGATAAAATAGATGGAGATGCTATCGCCAATTTACATCATACCTTAGTAGGTTGAATATTATCAAGTTTCTCATAAATGACAACTGATGAAATTATTTGAGATGAAAGTTTTTACACGATAAAACCTTCTTAAAGAGAAAATTGTATACTCTTCTGATGCTAGAGTCAAGAACGATAACTAACCACATCAACACTCAATATTTTATTTTCTCAACTTGCCACAGTGGATACGAAATTGACAAAAATGAACAAGCATAACTTTATAAATATTTGTAAATACTATACAAGATAACTTATTCATTGAACTATGTTACAAGAGACTGATTTATATGAGCGAGAAAGAACTTTAAATATTTGACAAAAGAGATTGTTTGTCATATCTTAAAGGTGAACCTCTACCGGTAGTTTCACTATTTAGCTAGAAAACAATATAAAATTTTTTCCATAATAATTGTGAATCAAAGATACCAAACAGTGTCAAAAATTATCTATTTAGATATTTACGATCCCACGTTTACAAAAACATAATGCCCCTTGATACTCAAAATTATTAATTATCATGTGCCCCTCCCTAAGTAGTGTCGTCCCACTAGACCATTGGAAAGATAAATTAAACCCAAACTTTGGTTCCCAAAGTTCCCTATAGTGAATAATCTAGGAGTCTAGTTTTAGAATTTGGGCTTTGATGACTATTTATAACTGAAACTCTAAACTTCAAATCATGAGAACGAATTAATCACGTGGGTCGACCACTTCATATTAAGTTAAGAATATTAAAATAGTTTAGCTCTCCAATATGTCATCCAAAACGAAAATGAAAATGAAATTAATAAAAATAATAACGCCCAAAGTCTTGTGCAATATTCTTGAAATCCAACGTTGATTAGCATCATCGTGGTTACCTAAATGCAATTGGTACCTAGATTTAACACATACATATATAATTGAGCACCAAATAATTAAAAATATATTAAGCATGTATTTCAAATAATATGTATGGTTCAATTGTCAAAGTAATCCATACATGACATGTAGTCATATGGAAAGAATTTAAAATTATAATCTAAAAATTAGCCAGTAATTAATCTCTGTAAATAAAGAGTCAAATGATGATAATGACTAAATTTACCAATATGGCCCTAACAACATATTATATTAACTTACGAAGCTCCCTTTTGCTCCCACGTGGCAACGTGATCCTTGCCGTGAGCTGACCACCGTTGATCGAGTGTAACCCATTGACAAAAGTGACAGATGGTAATGCTGGGGCTTTCATCACCCACTTCTCAATGGTTTAGTGGCGTGGTGTCAAGATAATGTTTGATTACTTCTCCTTAACCTCGTACCACTAACCATTATCACAATCTTAACTATGTCTCTAATCGTCATTTTTATCGTTAGTGGTAATTTTTTTCGACGCTGTCAAAATAAATTACACAATATGAACTGAATTGTCAAGTATTTATTATTTATATATTTAAATTGTTCGTAGACATGATGGACTAAACTAAGTTTAAATTTTAACTTAGGATAAAGATATATAGTATGAATATTTTATGTTCACATTGATTTTCTTCGTATTTATGTCATTCTAATAACAACTCGTGTAGAAAAGGAGAATGATAAATATTTAAATTTGCAATTTTTTTTTAGAAGTTATGATAACATACAATGATTCAATTACTAACATTAATGTTTGATAGGAGAACTTAAAAGTGACATTAATCAATGTCAATTTCTTTATAACGACGTTAACTTGTGCTATAAATTGCAATCATCAAATTAAGAAATCAACAGAAGCCCCACTATATGGGCCTTTAAGCCCTTTAACTCATGTTGGCTAAATAAATTTGTTACGTCTCAATCTGGTCCTAATTTATTTTAACTTCGTTATGATTTCAAAAAGCTTTTGAATCTACAAATTTACATTTTCATGCGTTCAATGAGCGAGTTGGAGCCAAGTCACTCGTTTGAATTTTTATTTGGGTTCGTTAGTTATTTCGTTTATTATTATAAATAAATAAGTCAAATCATATAGCTCTTTAAGTTGAATGTTTAGTCGAGCTCAATGCTTGGATTCTCAACTTAAATTTTTTTTAGTTATCTCTTTAAGGTAAGCGAATCGATCTTAAGGTTTAGGCGAGATCATTTAGATTTATTATTTTTTAATCTGTTCACAACGAGTTTATTAGTTATCTCGATAAGCTAGATTTTTTTTTTTTACATTTTTAGAATATTATTTGAAATAATTTCACAATGCATCAAACTCAAAGAAAATAAAAATTATCTAATTAAATTTCTTATCTATTTTCATTTATTAAAATCTAGATGATTTCATGAAAATAATTGTTTATGGATTAAATTTGTATTATAGAAATTAGAGGGCATTCTAAGGTTCAATACGGGCCAGAGCCAACGGCCCAATTACTTGGGCGGTGGTCTGCGGAGCTGACTTCCAAAGCACCTGAATTCCGACGCCAGCTTACGTCACCATTTGGACCCGACCGCACGTTCATACGTGTTAACGGACGCCAAACAAAATTCGAAAACACCCAAATTTTCAGTCCTGCAGAGAGAGAGAGAGGATCAGCAGTGGCAGTAGTAATTTTTTATTTATTTTTATAATTTAATTGTTTATTCCCAATGATTCCCTGTACTTGTACTCCTTCCCTCCAATCATTTTCCAATGTTTTCTTGTTCTCTTTCTGAGTTTCCGGCGAGAGAGGAGGAAGTAGAAGAGTAGAAGAAATAGATTTCTCTGCTTCTACGTAACTCTCCTTTCTTCCCCCCTCCCCCTCTTTTCTCTGTTACTCTTCCTTGACCCTCTAATTTCTTCATCTGGGTCTCTTGTTTCGGTGTGAAATTATCCAACTTTTCAATTTTCAATTTCCAATGCTCTTGATATAGCTTCTGTTTTAATACAGGGGCATCTCTCTCTCTCTCTCTCTCTCTCTTAATCGCCTGCTTCGAGGTACTCTGTCTCCCTTTGCTTTCTCTTTTCTTCTGATTTGTTTGAGGTATTTCTTTTCTTTTACCAAATTGGGTTTCTTGTGTTTATTTTGTTTGTATGAAAAATTTGCATGCGATCGGTTAATTGGGTTCGCGGGTTTTTGAGATTTTGGTGGAATTGGATAATTAAGGGTGCATGAAACTGAAAGGCAATGCTATTGAGCTGGTGGAAGTTAAAAGTGTGTCGAAACGAAGCTTCTTTAGTTCAATGGACTTGGTTCAATTGAGTTTGAACCCGCGTTGACTTAGAATCATTTGATTGTATGAGCAATTTTGCCAACTTGATAGCAATAGTTTTGCAGTACGTTTTGTCATATTGCTTAGATTGAATATAGAGAAGCATTCAGAAGGCTCGTATGATGAGAAATATGTAAAATTCGGTGACTTATTCTGGCGAATGAAAGTTACAATGTCAATTTTAATGGCCCTTTCTTAGGCCTTGATAATTAGTTTAAGATTTTAATGGCCCTTTTACTTGCTTGAGATTGATCATACAATGTCTTATGTGTGAAAACAAGCTAGTTTTAAGGACTTGATCTTCTTTCAGGCTTTTTCGTCTACGGGACCAGGGGGCCAACAAAATGAATAAGCGATCCGAGGATGCTTTTTTGGGATCTAAAGGTATTATTTCTCTGTGAAAGGCTGTGCTAAAATGTTATGTTTCTCCTGCTATACATCGATGTGTTAGTATTGTTATCTATATGTAATCTTTTTTTTTCCTTTTGCAGCTTTGCATGGTAATTCTTCAATTGATGTTCCGAGGAAAGCGAGTATTGGAATATGGGGGATTTCGCGTGAAACAGACATTTATCAAGCATCATCTGATGCTAGTTTATTTTCCAGCTCACTCCCAGTCCTCTCACATGAGAAATGTATGCTTGCATCAATGTTTAAAGTTTCATTAGTTTTATCTCACTCAAATGAAAAATGAGTCGCATTTTACAAATGCAGTGAATTTTAATCCTGAAATCTGCGTTCAATCGGTTGATGATGACTTGCCTAACCTGGATGACATAAACCCAAAACATGAGTTCGAAGATCCTATTGAAGAAGCCGAATTAAACACGATTGGAAACCTGCTTCCTGATGATGATGACCTTTTAGCTGGCTTAATGGATGATTTTGACTTAAATAGGTTGCCTAGTCAACTGGAGGATTTGGAAGATTGTGATCTCTTTGGAAGTGGAGGGGGGATGGAATTAGATTTTGAATCACAGGAGAACTTTGGCCTTGGTTTGTCAAAATTAAATATAGCTGATAACGCTGGAGCAAACTGTCAATTTTCCCTCTCAAATGGCATGGGAACTGTTGCTGGAGAACATCCATATGGTGAACATCCATCAAGGACATTATTTGTAAGAAATATCAATAGTAATGTTGAAGACTCCGAACTGAGATCCATGTTTGAGGTAATAATTGTTGGTTGAGCTATTGCATTTGAGTTTAGATTTTTGAGTCCATCGTCTATGTGTTATTTTTGTTTTATCGATGTCTTAGTCAATTATATATAACGTTTTCAACTATTTTATTATTTACCTCTTTGAATATTACTTTAATACAGTTTACTTAAGACTTGCAAGCAAATCTTCTTTTTTTCCTCGTCACTGACTCAAAATAAACTACTCTATGAAATTGGAGTTGATTCATTAAAAGTAAATGTTATTTCACTTAGTTATATCACAAGGACACGTAGTAGTTTTTTTTTTAACGGATAATTGGTTTTTCAAGGATTTAAATGGGCATTATTTATTTTTTCTTACCGTGTTATTCCCTTAGTGTAGTAATATCTTGTTTCTGGATTAAAAAATGTTTGAATTTTTAAATTTAAAAGGTTGGGATTGCTAATATGTATTACTCCAATGGAAAGATTGACTGTACTTGTCAAGTAGTGGGTTCTAGTACTACTTTCTAGCGTATTTACGTCTATGATCACATTTGGTAGAAACAGCTGCGATTGTTGGTTATGCTTCTAACACTAAATGATTTTGAAACTGCTTCTATGTCTTTTTAGCAATATGGTGCTATTAGAACTTTATACACTGCATGCAAGCATAGGGGTTTTGTCATGATATCATACTATGATATTCGTTCTGCTCGAACTGCAATGCGTGCACTGCAAAATAAGCCGCTAAGACGAAGGAAACTTGACATTCATTTTTCTATACCCAAGGTTTGGATGTAGATTTTTCCGCATGAAATTTAACCAGCTTTTCTTTGTTCTACCAACTTCAAGTCCATAAAATTTTTCCCTTTTATATATGCCAGGATAACCCTTCAGAGAAGGATGTAAATCAGGGAACTCTTGTAGTGTTTAATTTGGACCCATCAGTATCAAATGATGACCTTCGACAAATATTCGGGGCTTATGGGGAAGTGAAGGAGGTGCTTATTTTAATTTTTGATGATATATGTTTAAAAATCACCTTATGAAATAAGAAACATCTTTCTTAGTCAGATTGATGTTATAAATAGCTTTCTCTATATCATGCAGATTAGGGAAACCCCACACAAGCGGCACCACAAATTCATTGAGTTTTATGATGTTAGAGCATCAGAAGCAGCTCTGAGAGCATTAAATAGGAGTGACATTGCTGGAAAAAGGATTAAACTGGAACCCAGTCGCCCTGGTGGGGCACGTCGAAAGTAAGATCTTGATAAGTAATATCATAACAGTCATTTTTCTATTAAATAATATCAGATCTGAAATCTAATTTTTTTTTTTTTTTTTTTTTATCTTTCTCCATCCCAAGCGCATTGGTGACATTTTTCTACTAGTTTTTAGTTTTTTATATGTTACTTTTATTAGGAATTTATTTGTTGAGTATTATTTTTTAGAATTAAGTCCCCCTTTTTTTTTTTGGATAATACATTCTTTAGGAAATGTTTGTTCATTGTTTTTTCACCCCTAATTGAAGGTGGTCTTTATGATCTTTTAATAAAGTAACTGTTTACATTTATGTCTAGCTTGATGCAACAACTGAGTCAAGAGCTAGATCAAGATGAGACTCGGACTTTTCGTCAACAAATTGGTTCACCATTATCGAATTCACCTCCAGGTTATGTATAAATGTTCTTTACAATCCTTAGAACTGAGCCTTGTTAGCAATCATTCATTCCAAGCTTTCGTGCTGAAATGATCTACTCTTTTGTATCAGGTAACTGGGCTCAAATCAGCAGCCCAGTTGAAAGTAGCTCTTTGCATCCTTTCAGTAAGTCCCCAGGTCTTGGAGCTTTTAGTCCCATGAACAGTAACCATTTATCTGGTCTGGCTTCTATTCTACCTCCTCATATATCTAATACTCCAAAAATGGCTCCTATCGGGAAGGACCAGGGCCGTGTCAATCACGCCAAACAAATATTCACCGACTCTAGTTTAACACAAGGAACATCATATCACAATCATCGATCCTTTTCCGAAAGTCACTTTAGCACAAGTACGGGACTTGCATCTTCACTTGGTGACTCGAATTCCAAACCTTCAAGCATTGGTACGTTATCTGGTCCTCAGTTTCTGTGGGGAAGTCCCACCCCTTACTCTGATCATGCAAATTCTCTTGCCTGGCCAACACCATCCGTGGGGCAGCCATTTTCGTCAAGTGGCCAGGGACAAGGCCCTGCATATATAAACCCCTGCAGTTCTTTGCTTGGGTCACATCATCATCATGTGGGATCTGCTCCCTCTGGGGGGCCGCTGGATAGACAGTTCGGCTACTTCTCAGGATCACCAGACTTGTCCTTCATTAATCCCGTTGGACAGGGGAGCAGAGTTTTTAGTGGTCATAGCATTGGGAATTATGCGAACTTGGGTATGCATGCCCATGCCGGAGCCGGGGTTGGTCTTCCAGGAAACGTAACTGAAAATGGGTCACCTAGCTACAGAATGATGTCTTTGCCCGGACAAAGTCCCATTTTCTTCAGCAATGGCTCCTTTCCTGGGCTTGGTGCTGTAACCAGCGAAGGATTGCTTGAGCGTAGTCGTAGCCGACGAGTTGAGAGTTCGATGAACCAAATGGATAGCAAGAAGCAGTATCAGCTTGATTTGGATAAAATCATTGGTGGTGAAGATATTAGGACTACCCTGATGATTAAGAACATCCCTAACAAGTAAGTATTATTCATGTTCTTCATTAGAGAAATGTTTTTTTTAATGAATATTTTGGACTGAAAAAATGCCTTTGCTTAGGTATACTTCCAAAATGTTGCTGGCAGCTATCGACGAAAATCACCGTGGTACTTATGATTTTTTGTACTTGCCAATCGACTTCAAGGTAGAGTTATTTTGGAGCGTGTAAAACGAGTTACAACACCAACCGGTTGATTGCAACTAATGATCGCTTTATTTGCAGAATAAGTGCAATGTTGGCTATGCCTTCATCAATATGGTGTCTCCTAAGCACATTATCCCCTTCTATGAGGTTAGAAGAAGGATTAGTATTTAAATCACAATCAATTACTCGATACATCCTGCAGTGGGATACAATTTGTGAATGATTTTTTTCAGTACTCCAACTTCCGAACTGATCAAAGTTCACTAGCTTGAATAATTTAAAGGGTCTCATTTAAATGCTTCAATCTTATTGATGTTATGGCAATTTTGTCAGGCGTTTAATGGGAAAAAGTGGGAAAAGTTCAACAGTGAGAAAGTTGCTTCATTGGCTTATGCTAGAATCCAGGGGAAGGCTGCCCTCGTAACACATTTCCAAAATTCAAGCCTCATGAATGAAGACAAGCGATGCCGACCGATCCTCTTCCATTCGGAGGGTCAAGAGATTAGTGATCAGGTGTAGTTTTTTTAACAATTGATCTTTTCTTTTTGGCTGATATATTTGCTGACCTTCTCAATGCATCGATTATTTTTTCAAGGAAACGTTTCTCTCCAGCAATTTGAACGTCTGCATTCGGCAACCTGATGGATCTTACTTGGGGGATTCTCTAGACAGCCCAAAGGGGAATCTAGCAGAGAACGGTTGACAGTAGATCGTTGGCTGACTGTTACCGGTATTCAAGTGTATAAATTAATCGAAGAGATCGGAATAAGTATACAAGTGCTAGCACGAAAGAAAGCATTATCTTCCATTGGAGGCTGAGTATTTATTTTGTAGAAATTGTGGTATACAGAGGAGTGGACAGCATTTTGGTTGAGTTTGAAGGCCTCTCAGCTGGAGTTGCTCTCTGGTTCTTTGTATGAAGTCTGGAGTCTGATCTTTTAGTCATGGCTCTTTCAAGTCCAATTGCAAATAAAAGTTCTGATGTTCATATGGTTTTTGTTTTCTCTGGTGGGGTTGGGACTGTTCATAGGGTGTACAGTGGGGAGACCCTTGTTCATATGTGACACTGTTGCTGTGTAGCCAATGCACATTTTATTTCATCAAATAATTGGTTGTATAGTACTACTCTCTCTCTCTCTCTAAAAATCAGACAAAATTTAAGTCTTACGAGCTGTAAAACGTGAGTACGGTGGTCCTTAATCAGTAGCCATTGATGGGATCTGACTCTTTCACGCTTTTTAGAATGCATGGCTGCTTTGATTGTGCAGAGACAGGCACCCCTTGATTATTATATACATCCCATCATAGACATGTCGGGCTGAACGTACGAGAATTCCCAAGCTATATCATTTTCTATTTGTTTTCTTTGTCCATATTTTACCAAGTTAGGATCAGGTAATTTATATTAAATATAACGTTTGAAAGACATGCTTTTTAGACAGACTTGTTGTATAATCGTTACGTTCAGAGGGAGGTTATAATTTTTTTTTTTTTTAAATTCAATTTCTCAAATGCGGGATCAGGATTTCCTCATGATGCGGTAGAAGTATCTGTGATTCTAAGATTTGATTTCTTCCTTAAAATTTTGATTTGGCAGTTACCATATTTAATTCAATTAGTCATAATAATTTTAGGGTAATAACCAATTTAAACTCTAAATTAAGGGGTTTTTTTAAAACACCCCATAAAGTATCAAATCTAACAAGTTAAACCTCAAACAGTCAAACTATCTAAAACTTAAAAAACCAAACTCTACCGGGCTCCTGATTTCTGAAAACGGGCGGTCAATTTAATTTACCGGGCCATCGTTTTGCTACGTAAGAAACGGGGGGCTGATGTGGGAGGTGGAGACCCCTCGTTAAACGTGCGGTACACCGTACACGTGCATTTAAAACTTTTTTGTTATTGTCCGTTTTGGTTATTTCTTTGTATAAATTAATTTTAAAAAAATACCAAACGATATTAGATTTACTTGAAACTTTTACCACATGTTCACCACATCATGGAAAGATAATCTTGAAATTTTCGTGATTTTATAACACTTTTAAGATTTATTATAATTTTAGTTAATTATTTTATAAAATAGATGTAAAACAATTATAATAAATCATACAAGCGCTAGAAAATCACGAAAATTTTTACATTATCTTTCCATGATGTGGTTAACCTGTGTCAAAATTTTCAAGTAAATCTAATATCGTTTGATATTTTTTTAAAATACCCCTCGTTCATTTTTTTATTTTTTAAATTAATTTAAAAAAAATATCAAATGAATGGTATTTTAAAAAAATACAAAAATATTTTGGATTTACTTAAAAAACTTTCCACATATTTACCACATTATGAAAAGATAATTTGGAAATTTTCGTGATTTTTTAATAGTTGTATGATTTATTATAATTGTTTACGTCTATTTTATAAAATAATTAACTAAAATTACAATAAATCGTACAAGTGTTATAAAATCATGAAAATTTCAAGATTATCTTCTCATGATATGGTGAGCATGTGGTAAAAGTTTGAAGTAAATACAATATCATTTGTTATTTTTTAAAAATTAATTTATACAAATAAATAACCAAAAATGGGGGCCCGATTCCAGAAACGGACCCCTGTTTTAAATGCATGTGCAACGCACGTTTAAGGGGGGTTTCCACCCCCCACATCAACCCCCAGTTTTCTATGTGGCAAAACGGGGTCCCGGTAAACTAAATCGGCCCCCCGTTTTAGGCGAAAAATGAAAACGGCCCACTATTTTCATAAATCCGGGACCCGACAGGGTTTGATTTGTTAGGTTTTGGATAGTTTGAAGTTTAACTTGTTAGATTTGATACTTTAGGGGGTGTTTTACAAAAATTCTATAGTTTGAGGTTTAAATTGGTTATTATCCATAACTTTAATATGAGTGATGGTCTTTTAGAAGGGTTATATAAACTTATTTCTCAAACCTAGACCTATTTTTTGACGTTTAGAAGGAGAGAGGGCTACCGACTGAGAACAAGAACAAATTTCATATATTGTAACCATACGATTGGGGAATTAAAGAGGTAATTCGATTACTTTATCGTTACATTATTGTTTTCTCAACGAACTTGGATTTTTATTTGGGGAAAGTTCAAAATCCAATCAAAAGTAGTTGAACTGGCATCATGAAAGGATGATTTATATCGAGATTTGAAGAATCATAGAAGGTAAGTCGATCTAGTAATCCTATTTCTCAATTCCATTATTCAAAATTTTTATCTTAAAATTTTGTTTAGATTGGAGATTCTTTGGGTTGCCGTTGGAATGTATTTTTAGGAACTTGAAGTTGAAAGAAAAATCTAGAGAATCACCAACTTTGATGGTGAGTCAAATTTTTGTTTGCATTTTGATATTATTATATTAAAAATTTGAACTTCTACCCATTTTATCGATTAACTCAACTTGAATCGGATCATATCAGACCGACCTCGAGCATACTAGACTGATCCGAACCAGACTGCACTTAATTAGACCAGATTGACCAGAACTAGACCGAACTGTATTAGAAGATTATTTATAAGTTTCTTAAAGTCTTACATACCTATTGATGATGAATTTATGATAGGTTTTGTAGGATCGAGATTGTCTAAGAGGGGGGTGAATTAGACCTTTTTGAATTTTTTAATTTAACGGCAAACAATCAAACAATAAAAGTAAAAGAGAGAGTGAGAAAATCCAACACACGAGTTTTTACGTGGTTCGGCCAAAACCTGCCTACATCCACGCTTCAAGGTTTCCCCTTGAAGATCCTTAAACTTCTCCTCACGAGAAAACAAGATCGAACTTCCGGGCGTCGATCTACTGCCTTATACAGATTCTGGATTGCTCTTCACGGGCGACAATCCACTGCCTTTACAGAAATGTGAGTTTATAAAATCAGAACAAATTACTCTCCCTCAAAGATTAAATCTCAAGTTCATGATTCGAGAAGAGTAGATGAAAATACAAAGTATGAAAATTTAGCTCGTTAGGGCTCAGAAATGAATTTTTCAAAAGTGGTTTCTTCGAGCTATCTTCTTCTCTTAAATACTCTGTCTGCAAACGGCTAATGAACTTCAATGCTCCTTATCCGAATATAGAAATTTTATTACCGTTGGAGCACCATCCATACAAAGTAGCTAGCCGTTGCTTTCTGGAGTTGCTATTCGCTCGTCGTCATTAATGCTCTGGAGTTAAGGCCATGGACGACAAACTGTAGCTTCGCGACATTTTGTTTTTAAATCTGGCGGAAGATACTGTACACCGGATGATGTTGCCTTTGAAATGCTTGATCCGCCATCGGTAGATGCAACTTATAAATTTGAACCGCCTTCGGTAGATGAAGCTTTATGAATCTTGAACCGGCATCGGCATATGTTATTTTAAAGAGCTGAACCGCCATCGGTATATGTTGCTTTGAAAGTCTGAACCGCCATCGGTAGGTGTAGCTATTTTGTCGTTTAGCTGGCAGATCATTTACTCTTTGAACTGAGTAAGCTCTTAGCGATCGGTGTGAGTAAGCTCTTAGCGATCGGTGTGAGTAAGCTCTTAGCGATCGGTGGAAGTCCTCTTTTCTTTGTCGTTTAGCGATCGGTGTGAGTAAGCTCTTAGCGATCGGTGTGAGTAAGCTCTTAGCGATCGGTGTGAGTAAGCTCTTAGCGATCGGTGTGAGTAAGCTCTTAGCGATCGGTGTGAGTAAGCTCTTAGCGATCGGTGTGAGTAAGCTCTTAGCGATCGGTGTGAGTAAGCTCTTAGCGATCGGTGTGAGTAAGCTCTTAGCGATCGGTGTGAGTAAGCTCTTAGCGATCGGTGTGAGTAAGCTCTTAGCGATCGGTGTGAGTAAGCTCTTAGCGATCGGTGTGAGTAAGCTCTTAGCGATCGGTGTGAGTAAGCTCTTAGCGATCGGTGTGAGTAAGCTCTTAGCGATCGGTGTGAGTAAGCTCTTAGCGATCGGTGTGAGTAAGCTCTTAGCGATCGGTGTGAGTAAGCTCTTAGCGATCGGTGTGAGTAAGCTCTTAGCGATCGGTGTGAGTAAGCTCTTAGCGATCGGTGTGAGTAAGCTCTTAGCGATCGGTGTGAGTAAGCTCTTAGCGATCGGTGTGAGTAAGCTCTTAGCGATCGGTGTGAGTAAGCTCTTAGCGATCGGTGTGAGTAAGCTCTTAGCGATCGGTGTGAGTAAGCTCTTAGCGATCGGTGTGAGTAAGCTCTTAGCGATCGGTGTGAGTAAGCTCTTAGCGATCGGTGTGAGTAAGCTCTTAGCGATCGGTGTGAGTAAGCTCTTAGCGATCGGTGTGAGTAAGCTCTTAGCGATCGGTGTGAGTAAGCTCTTAGCGATCGGTGTGAGTAAGCTCTTAGCGATCGGTGTGAGTAAGCTCTTAGCGATCGGTGTGAGTAAGCTCTTAGCGATCGGTGTGAGTAAGCTCTTAGCGATCGGTGTGAGTAAGCTCTTAGCGATCGGTGTGAGTAAGCTCTTAGCGATCGGTGTGAGTAAGCTCTTAGCGATCGGTGTGAGTAAGCTCTTAGCGATCGGTGTGAGTAAGCTCTTAGCGATCGGTGTGAGTAAGCTCTTAGCGATCGGTGTGAGTAAGCTCTTAGCGATCGGTGTGAGTAAGCTCTTAGCGATCGGTGTGAGTAAGCTCTTAGCGATCGGTGTGAGTAAGCTCTTAGCGATCGGTGTGAGTAAGCTCTTAGCGATCGGTGTGAGTAAGCTCTTAGCGATCGGTGTGAGTAAGCTCTTAGCGATCGGTGTGAGTAAGCTCTTAGCGATCGGTGTGAGTAAGCTCTTAGCGATCGGTGTGAGTAAGCTCTTAGCGATCGGTGTGAGTAAGCTCTTAGCGATCGGTGTGAGTAAGCTCTTAGCGATCGGTGTGAGTAAGCTCTTAGCGATCGGTGTGAGTAAGCTCTTAGCGATCGGTGTGAGTAAGCTCTTAGCGATCGGTGTGAGTAAGCTCTTAGCGATCGGTGTGAGTAAGCTCTTAGCGATCGGTGTGAGTAAGCTCTTAGCGATCGGTGTGAGTAAGCTCTTAGCGATCGGTGTGAGTAAGCTCTTAGCGATCGGTGTGAGTAAGCTCTTAGCGATCGGTGTGAGTAAGCTCTTAGCGATCGGTGTGAGTAAGCTCTTAGCGATCGGTGTGAGTAAGCTCTTAGCGATCGGTGTGAGTAAGCTCTTAGCGATCGGTGTGAGTAAGCTCTTAGCGATCGGTGTGAGTAAGCTCTTAGCGATCGGTGTGAGTAAGCTCTTAGCGATCGGTGTGAGTAAGCTCTTAGCGATCGGTGTGAGTAAGCTCTTAGCGATCGGTGTGAGTAAGCTCTTAGCGATCGGTGTGAGTAAGCTCTTAGCGATCGGTGTGAGTAAGCTCTTAGCGATCGGTGTGAGTAAGCTCTTAGCGATCGGTGTGAGTAAGCTCTTAGCGATCGGTGTGAGTAAGCTCTTAGCGATCGGTGTGAGTAAGCTCTTAGCGATCGGTGTGAGTAAGCTCTTAGCGATCGTTTAAGGGCATTTCCAACAGATTAAACTCATATGCATAATTCATTATTCTCATATATTAAACATAATCAAATTACATTTCTTAACATATAAATACAACATCAAAAATATATTTAGACTTATACGCTCAATAAGTCAACAGTTTTGAGGCTTTTCATTAATTGGAGTTTCCAAGCATGGACCTCAAAAGTTAAATGATATTCGTCAGTTGAGGTAGAAATTTTATTTGTATGTTCAGTTGTGCATTCATGGTTTTTAAAACTTATTTTGAGACATATCTCATATATAACGACAATTGTTTATAGCTTATGTCACGATCTAGAGGCGGGCCTAACAGAACGTCAGGTCGGGCGACTCGATCTACAGAGAAAACCTGATCACCCAGCCCAAGGCTTGGTTCGCAGTGGAAGATTTGAACATTGAATCAAAAGTCAAGATCCACACAGTGACTACAAATATAATAGTGCGATAAGAGAAATAGTAGTTCAACAAGGTTTACAAGTCCAAATTCAAATCTAAATATTTAATACATACCCAATAGAGATAAGTTCTCATTAGGGGAAAACCAAACATTCAAATGCAAAAAGAAGTAAAATAAGTAAAAGAAGTAAATGCATGTAAAACTTCTTGTGCTTTTCTTTAAAATATAATTTGATATCAAAATAGTTTTCAAACATCGTCTAATGAAAACTCATTTTCAACGTTTTATAAAACAAGCTCCAAAAGCCATAGATGAGACATTAAATAAATCATTGTCATATACATAGATGACTATATGAAAATAGGTCATCATCATACATTTCACTTAAAATCATCTCAGTGAAAAAAGAGAGTCACTCAATGACCCTTCCGGCGCATAACATAGAGATGCGGCGATTGAAGTTTAGCAACACCTCATGAGTAGAAAGAAGAATCAAGCAACGTGAGATTCGAAGATCAAACCCCGTTACCTGGGTTGTTAGTGAACAATGGTCATCTACGAAGTAACCCGTATAATCGATAATAAACAAAGAATAATATCCTAATCAGGTTTAGGGATTCAAAGCCCAAAGAGCGTGTCATTATCGCTCTATTACCCATTTCGTAACGTGCATATAAGACAATATTCACGCAGCTGAAAGTGTACTAGAATGTCCTCTTGATACTTTGGCACGGAGACCGTCCAATATATCACAAAGATCCATCATCTATCACAATAATAATAAAACCATGCATCAATAGTAAACGTGTAAATCATATATATATATATATATAAACGTAAAAGACTGACGTGGTGGCAGCCAGACCCCGTCATATTTTCAGAGGTAATAGCTCATTAAAATAAGGTTTTCTTAAAAATTATGCAATGCAGTGTAAATAATATAAAACTCTTACCTTTACGTCGAGCACTCCTTCTTCCAACTAGAGGCGTAACCTTAACAACTAGCTCAAAGTCGTCTGAGCCTAAAATAAAATCAAGGTTAAAACTATCTAACTCAACACTAAGCGAATACACTAAGATGGGTCCTAAACCAGAACTAAGAACTCAATCATTAACACTATAAACGGCCGCGAACTTAGAACAGTCGGGTTGACAGCAGTCAATACTTCATTCTATCGGTTGACACCTTGAGCTCTCAAGTTCCAACTCAAAATGAACTAGCGGTCGACAATTCATCCACAAGTGTCGACACTTCCTATGAAGTGTTGACACTCCAAACTCTTAGGTTCCAGCTCAAAATGAACTAGCAGTCGACACTTCCCTTGAAGTGTCGACACCTCATTCTTTTGGTCTCAGCCCAGAACAAACTAGCGGTCGAAACTTCCTTCAAAGTATCGACACTTTGAAGCATTTTGTTTTTAGCATTGGGTTTGAAGTATCGATCGACGTCCACAACGGTCGACACTAGGGCAATTTCTCACCTCCAAACGGCGAGTAAACCTCCATATATTCTAAATACACTAATATAGCAATAAAGATCAGATGGAATCGAGCTCCATTGCTTGAATCCATCCCCAACGTAAAACCTAAATTTCAAATATAAAAATGGAGAGGAAATACTTACTAGTAATCAAAGTCTCTTCACAAAAGGCGATTCTCGGAGTCCCACAAACACGGTATTGGCCTTAGAGCGCGACGACTTAACAAATGAGACAAAACACTCTCTCCCTCTCCTCTCTATGGTTGCTCCACATGAAGGAATAGGGTTTCCCAAACCCTATTTCAATTTTATTTTTTTATTTATGAATTTTTCCTAACATTTTATAAATTTACAAAATTTACCCAAACATTAAATTGAACAAAAATACCTAAAAATACCGGTTTTTATAGTATATATATTTTCACATTCATGTTTTTATTGTGCATGTATCTTCATTTTAATTGATGATCATACCGGTCATTTGCACCGAGAGTTGATAGACTATTTTTTATACGCACATCGACCATTGGAGTATTTATATGTTTGTTCTATGAATAGAGTAATGAGATAGTTGTTTGTGTTGTGTATTTGGGTGCAAAATTCTAAATCTGATTAGGGTTATTATATTACATTTACAATCACCGATATCACCTTTCTTATATGCTTATGGTATAGTGTAGATATGACTAACGAGCTATCCGAGCCGAGTCAGAAGTAGTCCGGCTCACAAATCCTAACGAGTTAAACGAGCCGAGCCTAACGAGCTAGCTTGAAAAAAATTTCATCCCAAGCCGGCTCGCGAGCCACGAGTTAAACGAGCCGAGCTGAGCCTAACTGTGACGGCCCGAAACCAAACCCGATCGGGGTCCGGGATCGGAGCCATCACTCCAGGACAGATAACAGAAAACGGGGACTATATTTTTTTTTGTACATTAAACTTTTAAAACATTTACAGAGGGAGAGAGTTCTCTGGAGTGGAAAGTAAAACAGAAGTAGTTGAAATCAAAAGAGCAGAGTGAATGACAGAATAAAAAGGGTGGAGCAGAAAATAGAAATGAACTGTAAATATAGAAATAGAGTAAGACAGGAAAAACGTAGGCGGGAGGCATTCTCTGTATTTAAAAGTAAAACGAGAAAACAGTAAACAGATTTAAAATCGAAAGGCAGAACAAATAACAGAGAAACACAGAGAGAAGGAGCTCTCCGGGATTGAAATGAAATGGGATACAGTTGAAATCATAAGGCAGCAATTATAATAGAAGGAGGGGAGGCAGACGGAATTCGGAGAATGTAAACTACGGGTGCGTCATCGGAAGAGGAGATGACGTCATCGGAAGAGGAGATGACATCATCAGAAGATGAAGGCAGCAGATGGAATCGAAATGTGTGATGACGTCATCGGAAGATGTGATGACGTCATCGGCAGATACAAATAGTAAACATAATCGGCAGAAAGTGATGACGTCAGCCGAAAGATGGATGACGTCACCAGAAGATACAGGCAATAGACAACACCGGATGAGATGAAGACGTCATCGGAAGAGATAATTGAACTGGGCAGTGGAGGTGGATGACGTCTCCGGTGGATATGCACTTAAACAGCAGTGGACGTGATCAGATGATATAGTCAAAAAGGGGCAGAGTTTGACAACTTTTGACAGAAAGACATACGGGCAGGGAGCATCAAAACAGAAGGCATAAGGGTTCCAAACCTTCAAAACCCGATTCAAAACAAGTTTTTTGAAACACACTTTGCAGATGGTAGATTTCAACTGACAGATTCAAGAAAGACAGACTGCATGGATTGCTCTAGAATTTGAGACCATCCATGCAAACCTCAAAACAGGAAAATATTCTAGAACATTTCAGAACATTCAGGACATGAGTTCAACTGTCAAATACAGTGATTTCTAAATCTGAGACATCAAAACTTGTACATTGTTCTAAAAGTAAAACCTCTGAATCAGTATAGAATCTAACATGCAATTGCATAATCTACCAAAAGAAGAGTTTTTACAGAATTTTTTTACAACACAACCAGAACTTCCAGAAGACTTTACAGATATAGACATTACAGAAAACTTAAACCTCGGGTCAGAATTTGTCTGGCTGCAGCAACCACATCCCCATGAGCTCGATCCACCAGCCACCTATTTATCAGACTGAGGCACAAAGTCCTCATTTTCAGGTTCAGTACCTACATCGGGAAGTTCATCTATGAGTCTAAAACTCAGTAAGAACATATATATATATATGCAGTGATGCAAAATGCTATGCATGCGGTTTTCAGAATACAGTGACAGTACAGAACATTACGTTTCAGTGGCAGAGGGGTATAAGTGGGGCTTATAGGGGAACTGGCGAACAGTGGGTGCACTATCAGGCACAACAGTAATACAGTACAGTAAAGAAACAGATCTGGAGGCCAGTCCTCGTCCCGCACTTAACCGGTACATTTTAGTCAGATTTTATCTTGCTTAACTTCAAAACCGTGTACAGAAAAAAGTTTTGCATGATCTTTCAAAAAATCGTGTATGCATGGACATTTACAGTGCTTACAGTTGATACAGCAGAGAACAAGAAGATAAAACAACAGAAACCTGAACAGAAACCACAGAACTTAACTCTAACCCTTCTACCCGAAACCAGCCAACAAAATGTAAAACCTAGTACCTCCGAGATGTAGAGCCTTAAGGGCCAGCCTACGGATATGAACTTACCTGTTGCTGCAGAGTTGATGTGACGACCCCAACCCGGTCAGGGCCGCCACGGACTTGCCGTGACGTAATCATTTTTTTTTTAAAACACTTTCCATGACCCTTTAAACAAACTAACCATAACGTAACCTTAACTTTCAACCTTCTTTTTTCCTACTTCATACACTACATAATACCAATTCTAATCATTTTCCCTAAGTTTCTCAACACATAAACAAATATTTATTTCCTCTCAGGGTTTTCTCTAATATTCACTAATTAATCTATCCACTTCTGCTTTCTCAAAACACGACACTAATATAACCTACAATTTCGGAAAACTCAAGAAAACGAACGGCGTGAATCGCTCTAAAAATAGAGCGTATCCTTACCTGTTTTAAAATAACCAAACAGTTCCAGTATATTTCTAAAATTAAGACTCCACATTCTAAACGTTCTACTTCCACTACATATACATCAAAACTCGACTTTTCATACATTTTTCTATCAAAACATCTGATCCACATACTTAAACATTTTCATACTTTCACAAACAAAACCGACACGTAGACCTACTAACCAACAAAACTAACTCACATCCATTCGCCACAAAACAGTTCGGGGCACACCATCGGATCATCAAGCTAGGCCAAAACACACCCCGTCGCAACGAGCACCACCCGTCGACCACCTATTCTTTGTCATCAAGAGGAACTCTCACCATCACACCTGTCACCTACATCATACAACATAAACATTAAGCCTAATGCTTAGTAAAGAGTGTACTAAACTTAACATTTACATAGATGCATGACATTTATAAAAACATGTTCACTTCGTTTTGTTTTGTTAACATTTTCTCAGACAATTTTCTTGCCCCGTGAGAACCATGACTTGCCCTGTGAGAACCATGTCTTACCCCGTGAGAACCATTTCCTTGCCCTGTGAGAACCATGACTTGCCCTGTGAGAACCATGTCTTACCCCGTGAGAACCATGTCTTACCCCGTGACAACACATGACTTACCCCGTGAGAACCATGTCTTACCCCGTGAGATCACATATCATCTTTAAATCATTATCATTCAATTCATCGTAAAAACATGCTCGTAAATAGTTCGTATGCACCTTTTATAAAACATACATAGACGTGCTTTAATCACAACGAACCTAGCAAACAATATTAACTAATAACCTAGGCTACCCGACACGTCAAGACCCCACAATCAGAAAATCATCATCAAAACAGAAAATCCTAGCGTTGACACGATGTAGGGCCTTAAGGGCCGGAAGCCTAACACCCACTTACCTGGTGTCCTTAGCAATTTGTCTCTATCTGAAATCTTAACCGCGGAACCTGAAAAAACTAAATATCAAAACATTGCATTAGAACTCGCTCGGCATAACTAAACTCTTATTTTCGTGAAAACATCTCAAATCACTATTTCTAGCTTAATCCAACTAAAACCAAATTAAACGGCCACTAATTTGGGTTCGGTAAAAACCGACCCAAAACTTCGAACGCGCGTAAATTTTGCGTCGGTTATCGGAATCGAACGATTCCAGCGGCCACGTACTCCTCTAATAACCTATTTTAACTTGCCAAAAGGAATTTTAAAACAAATGACCCTAGCTAGGTCAAAATAGCAAAAACCCGAATCTACCCTTAATCGGAAATTTCCCCCTTTCCAATTTTTTATCAAATTCCACCCAATTCCTCACCAATCAATCCCCCTAACAACCAATTAACATAACCTAACAAGAAAACCCGGAATTCCACACAAAAACCCGAGCTCCAAAAACCTAACCCTCGGTTTTTCACTCAATCCGAGCTCACCATTGCTCGGCAACCCTTGCCAGCACCGAGCTCGGCTATTCGATGCCAAGAGCAACCAAAAACGGCCGACGATCAGAGCTCTAGCAGCTCAGCGATCCACGGCCGCGAACAGAGGGGAAAATAGGGGAAAAAATAGGGCTTACTGTTCGGTTGTGCGCGAAGACGGGCCGGAATGCTAGCCCCGATTTTGCCGCCGCCGTCTGACCGGGAAGACGTCGAAATCACCGGCGGTTTGCTCCGCCGATCGCCGCTCGCTTGTTCTCCTCCTTCCCTGCCTTCGCTGCCCGACGACAGAATGGCTTCGGCCATTCTGTCGTTTTGTTTTTATGTTATTATTATTATTTTAATAATAATAATAATAATAATAATAATATCAATAATCCTATTAATTCCTATTAACACATTAATATACCATTTTGCTCTCTCTCCATAAAGAAAATCTCAGGTGTTACATCCTTCCCTCCTTAAATAAAATTTTGTCCTCAAAATTGTTGCTTAGTCAATCCTCTTATTTCTCACTCCAATGCTACCACCGTAATTACTGTTGCAATACTAAATCTTGATTACTCTAGGGCCTTAATCACTCATTGGGTAACGAAAATTCCTAGATCCCCAAAGTTATGATTCTCTTAACTATGCATTATGTAACTCAATCACTCATACGTCCATTGCTTTCAACCTAATCCATCATCACTTAATCTCTCAAATCTCCCCCAACTCAACCTCCGTTCTAGTTTTCCTCGAATCAATTCAATCGTTTCCCTACTTTTCTCATACCACATCAATCTAACGCATCTATAGCCATCATAATTCCTCGATGCTTCTTCTCTTACTTAATACAAAGGACCTAATACATAGCCTTCTTATCCTAATTCTTCCACTTCCAAGTCCTCCTATACCTTACCATCAAATTTTTAATCCATCACTCGCACCCATACACCCATGGACATTGGGCAAACATGACGTTCCATTAGTCACTCTAACACAATCCTAGTACTCGGGGCTCTGAATACTTAAATTTACCCCCTTCTCTTTCAAAGTATTCTCTAAGTCTTTATAATTATGTCCACAACGCTCGTTTGTTCAACTTGTGCCTCGGTTTTCATCAATCACTAATAAATTCTTAAGTCTAAACTAATTCGTTAAACTATTCTCCCAACACCTTACAGGTGGTGCATAAACAAATTGACTTAACTTACGAGTCGAAGCATTTTCTACCCCTCCTGATCTAACCTCACTTCAAAGCCCACTCGTACAGTCCTCGTGTAACTCTTCCTTCCTTTCGTCCAATATGCTCCTAATTCTTCAAGCTGCGATCTTCTTCGCACACTCAAGCTTATCATTCTTAACCTTAGCCATTTACAAAATCATTGGCTCCAACTTCGGTACATACGGGTCAAGCCTTTGAAATTTCCTAATTTAGTCTTATTCCTAATGCACTTAAATGTTTTTCAGGCAAGATCTTGCTTTCCTCATCTGATAACCCACTAATCCCTCAACTCGCACAACTCTAACATTCGAACTGAACTTCCTATCTAAACCCTTCATTTAATTAAACACTGCCCTATACTTATTCTTAATATCCCACAAGGACTTCTTCGAAGTTACTAACTAGCCTACTATCTTTCATTCCTTCTAGTCAGGCTCTAAATATTCTCCTTGGCTTCTTCACAATGATTCATCTAACAATTTTCTTGTTAGCAAACTTGTTGTAAATAGATTTACAATCTTAATCTTAATCATCTAAAATTCCCAAATCTTGTCCTTCTATTTTTCCAAAAACTTAGAAGCATCTATTACCTTTAATGGAACTAAGCATGCCATGGCTCATACCACAAGCCCTATCAATTCTCAAGTCTCCAGGCAATTAACAAAGTGATCGAGTTTACTTCCCTAAATTCTCACATGAACCGGCTTTCACTTAATCCCTTATAGGCCAAACTTTCTAACTCACCTAATCTGATCTCATTCTTCATATTTCCTCAATTACTACTTAGGCGCTAAATTTTGACTGATCCATGGTTTTAACCACCTATTGAGTAATGACGATTTCTACTTCCCCAAAGTTCTAAACTTTTCCAGTTTCACGCTCTATCGTTCGATCACTCATACGCACTTCGAATTCCACTTAATTGGTCACCACCTAAACTCTCCAGTCAATTCTTTTCCCAAAATCTGGGAATGACTCTTCATTACGATCTACCTCTCGGGTCCTTTAAACACTAAAGTTCCTACTTCCATCTTGGAGGTAAGTCACAGGTTACGGCGTTTAACTCGAACTGCATCAACTTTAGGCTTACTACTTATCTCTTATCTTTTTAAACCAAAAGTTCGAAATCAACTACTCGTTACTTTTCCTAATTGGTACTCACTCTGTTGAACCACTATTCCGCCTAACATTGCACTATACCTCAAATCATGACCTTTACTTTAGGGTGTTAAATGCCTCTCAATTTTACTGACACCTCTACATTCCTAAATTGACTCTAACTCTCATCTACTTGCCCCATACTCTCCGAACAACACGCACTCATGACTTGACGCGTCTATTACTTATAGATCGCTCTTAGCTTAACTAAATTTTCTCTCCTATCGCGTTGGTTGTAAACCTCACACAACAAAAGAGAAACAAATCCCCCTTTTAACGACTAACCTTCTAAAGTGGTACATATTCTCCTAGCAAACGTCTAATTCTTGTAACTTAAGTACCACCTCACATAAGAGTTCCCTATTTTTAACGTCTCTAAATTTGTTAACCTACCAACTCCGCCTCAATATCTTTATCTCTCTTCACTGATATTTACTAAGTCAAATGCTCCTATTCGACAATTCACCTGAGCTAGACTTTTGGTTACTACCTTCATTTAAAAAAAAAAAAAAAAAAAAAAAAAAAAAAAAAAAAAAAAAAAAAAAAAAAAAAAAAAAAAAAAAAAAAAAAAAAAAAAAAAAAAAAAAAAAAAAAAAAAAAAAAAAAAAAAAAAAAAAAAAAAAAAAAAAAAAAAAAAAAAAAAAAAAAAAAAAAAAAAAAAAAAAAAAAAAAAAAAAAAAAAAAAAAAAAAAAAAAAAAAAAAAAAAAAAAAAAAAAAAAAAAAAAAAAAAAAAAAAAAAAAAAAAAAAAAAAAAAAAAAAAAAAAAAAAAAAAAAAAAAAAAAAAAAAAAAAAAAAAAAAAAAAAAAAAAAAAAAAAAAAAAAAAAAAAAAAAAAAAAAAAAAAAAAAAAAAAAAAAAAAAAAAAAAAAAAAAAAAAAAAAAAAAAAAAAAAAAAAAAAAAAAAAAAAAAAAAAAAAAAAAAAAAAAAAAAAAAAAAAAAAAAAAAAAAAAAAAAAAAAAAAAAAAAAAAAAAAAAAAAAAAAAAAAAAAAAAAAAACCTGAGCTAGACTTTGGTTACTACCTTCATTTAAATACTTAGGAGGTTCGTCAACTAAAGTCCAGTTTATGTCTATTAAACCGTTATATCTCTTAAGTTGTATCCCTCCAATGGTAATAAATTCTAGGTATGTACACACTCGCACAACTATCCCAGGTTATTCATCTCAATGCGTAACTTTCTCTATTCACTATCCTCCTATCTAATATACAAAAGTTACGTTTTAAACCCCTACTCTAATTACACTTCTACTCTAACTCTCCCTATCTTATTAATCACCACTATATGAATATACCTGGAATAACCGATGGTTGAGCGGCTCCCTCTTCTTCGATCAAGGTAGACATCCTCAGAGGACAACATGGTGGTATCTTATTCGGTCCTAGACAATCTCTAGCCTTGTGCCCCACCTAGTCACACCAAAAACATCGACCGGAATGCAACTTGCACTCCCCGAAGTGATTCTTCAGACACGTAGGGCATCGAGGAGCTTGCTGAGCCCCTTGTGGCCGTTCACTTCTGTCCTGTATAAACGGTGCATCGTTGGGCCTCGTAGCGCCCCATCGATGTAGTTGCCAACACTGTTTTTTTTTGTTGCGGTTGCACCTCTCAGAAAATCCTCATTGGACAGTTCCTAGAGAGACGACCCAGTCCATTACACGCAAAGCATCGGCCAGAACCTGCCTTACACACCCCACCATGGCACTTCTTACACGTTTGGCATTGAGGGAACTGCACAAGCCTTCGTGTACGTTTCTCATCTACCACGCTAATTAAATCCTCACCAACTCTTTTTATGCCCCTAACTGGTAGCTGCCCCTCCTCTAGCTCAAAAACTCGCACCATATCTGTAAGCTGGCTAATGGGATCCACTCGGAGTTGCCTAGGTGCCCTCGGCATTTCTTGTTCCTAGACACAATACAAACACAAGACAAAACAATATAAACATCTATGAATCAAACTTAAACTTAAATACATACAGTCGATGGAGAGTCCTCGTGTGGCGGTTCGTGTTTTGGCAGGCAGTTCACAAAATCGCTTTTAAAACTCCGTCTCTCTGATACCATAATTGTGACGACCCCAACCCGGTCAGGGCCGCCATAGACTTGCCGTGACGTAATCATTTTTTTTTTAAAACACTTCCCATAACCCTTTAAACAAACTAACCATAACGTAACCTTAACTTTCAACCTTCCCTTTTTCCTACTTCATACACTACATAATACCAATTCTAATCATTTCCCTAATTTTCTCAACACATAAACAAATATTTATTTCCTCTCAGGGTTTTCTCTAAAATTCACTAATTAATCTATCTACTTCTGCTTTCTCAAAACACGACACTAATATAACCTACAATTTCGGAAAACTCAAGAAAACGAACTGCGTGGATCGCTCTAAAAATCGAGCGTATCCTTACCTGTTTTAAAATAACCAAACAGTTCCAGTATATTTTTAAAATTAAGATTCCACATTCTAAACGTTCTACTTCCACTACATATACATCAAAACTCGACTTTTCATACATTTTTCTATCAAAACATCTGATCCACATACTTAAACAATTTCATACTTTCACAAACAAAACCGACACGTAGACCTACTAACCAACAAAACTAACTCACATCTATTCGCCACAAAACAGTTCGGGGCACACCATCGGATCATCAAGCCAGGCCAAAACACACCCTGTCGCCATGAGCACCACCCGTCGACCACCTATTCTTTGTCATCAAGAGGAACTCTCACCATCACACCTGTCACCTACATCATACAACATAAACATTAAGCCTAATGCTTAGTAAAGAGTGTACTAAACTTAACATTTACATAGATGCATAACATTTATAAAAACATGTTCACTTCGTTTCGTTTTGTTAACATTTTCTCATTTGTCTACGTAGTAGACCATTTCCTTGCCCCGTGAGAACCATGACTTACCCCGTGAGAACCATGTCTTACCCCGTGAGAACCATTTCTTTGCCCTGTGAGAACCATGTCTTACCCCGTGAGAACCATGTCTTACCCCGTGAGAACACATGACTTACCCCGTGAGAACCATGTCTTACCCCGTGAGATCACATATCATCTTTAAATCATTATCATTCAATTCATCGTAAAAACATGCTCGTAAATAGTTCGTATGCACCTTTTATAAAACATGATGCATGAGGAATTCACAAACATACATAGACGTGCTTTAATCACAACGAACCTAGCAAACAATATTAACTAATAACCTAGGCTACCCGACACGTCAAGACCCCACAATCAGAAAATCATCATCAAAACAGAAAATCCTAGCGTTGACACGATGTAGGGCCTTAAGGGCCGGAAGCCTAACACCCACTTACCTGGCGTCCTTAGCAATTTGTCTCTATCTGAAATCTTAACCGCGGAACCTGAAAAACCTAAATATCAAAACATTGCATTAGAACTCGCTCGGCATAACTAAACTCTTATTTTCGTGAAAACATCTCAGATCACTATTTCTAGCTTAATCCAACTAAAACCTAATTAAACGGCCACTAATTTGGGTTCGGTAAAAACCGACCCGAAAGTTCGAACGCGCGTAACTTTTGCGTCGGTTATCAGAATCGAACGATTCCTGCGGCCACGTACTCATCTAATAACCTATTTTAACCTTCCAAAAGGAATTTTAAAACAAACTACCCTAGCTAGGTCAAAATAGCAAAAACCCGAATCTGCCCTTAATCGGAAATTTCCTCCTTTCCAATTTTTTATCAAATTCCACCCAATTCCCCACCAATCAATCCTCCTAACAACCAATTAACATAACCTAACAAGAAAACTCAGAATTCCACACAAAAACCCGAGCTCCAAAAACCTAGCCCTCGGTTTTTCACTCAATCCGAGCTCAACATTGCTCGGCAACCCTTGCCAGCACCGAGCTCGGCTATTCGATGCCGAGAGAAACCAAAAACGGCCGGCGATCGGAGCTCTAGCAGCTCAGCGATCCACGGCTGCGAACAGAGGGGAAAACAGGGGAAAAATTAGGGCTTACTGTTCGGTTATGCGCGAAGACGGGCTGGAATGCTAGCCCTGATTTCGCCGCCGCCGTCTGACCGGGAAGACGTCGAAATCACCGGCGGTTTGCTCCGCCGATCGCCGCTCGCAAGTTCTCCTCCTCCCCTGCCTTCGCTGCCCGACGACAGAATGGCTTCGACCATTCTGTCATTTTGTTTTTATGTTATTATTATTATTTTTTTAATAATAATAATAATAATATCAATAATCCTATTAATTCCTATTAACACATTAATATATCGTTTTGCTCTGTCTCCATAAAGAAACTCCCGGGTGTTACAATTGATAGTTCTGAACGTCTCGAAAATGCTCAAACCTGTACATGCACATTCAGAAAATAAACAAGCTGCAAATGCTAACAAATAAGTTAGAAGAATTTGTTCCAAACTCATTCAAACCCTTAGAAAACAAATCGGTGTGTTTTCATCCAAAAATAGTGAGTTTTACCAAAGTATCACAATCCTTCACTCCAACCAAAACTCACTTTAAACTTGTCCAAACTTGTTAGCATTTAAAAGATGTTTACCCTAGTAGAAAACAGAAAGGAGCCGAGGAGATCGAAGTAGCTTCGATGGCTGATTGACGACTGGAAGAGAGAACGCCGAGAAGATAATGGAGAGAGAGCAGAGAAGTGAAATGAAGAGGGTTTCACGTAGGAGGAAGAACTTAGCTTCTTCAACAAGTTGCCAGATGTCACTCAACCATTGGCAAACTCCCACCAACCTTAATTTCTCCCCAATTTACCCTTCCATGCATTTTAAACTTAGTGTGTAGTTTAGTTACACATTAGTTAGGTTCTCCCCACACTAAATGCTCCAACATTTTCCAATGAAGTTGTTATCGTATTTATGGCAGTTTAAATCCATACAATAATTCAACAGATTATTACATGGCCAAAATGCCGGGTGTTACACTAACGAGCAATATAAGTTTTTTAAAACATTTCATTTAACATTATAATAAGTATTAATAATTATATGTCAATGATATTTACTCATTTAATTTAAAAATTAATTATGTTAAGCCAAGGTATATAAAATTGAATGTATTAATAAAAAAATTATTTGAGACTATCCAATAAAAAATATTACATAAATATCATTAAAAATATTTTGACATGTACTTCAATTACAAAATTACAAAAGAAATTTAATAAAAATTACAAATTTAATTACAAAAGAAGTTCAATAAAAAGAATCTCTAGTCTGCAACATTCAACTGCGTAAACTTTTCAAGAATTTCATCCTCTCATTGTTGATCTCTCGTCTTGGCGTCGGTCCAATCTTTGATATAAATGAGCGCCTCCACAAGGTCCGGTGCAAGTCTTCCTCTTCGTTTCTCATAAACACGTCCACCTGCACTAAAAGCATATTCCAATGCTACAATAGAAACATGAGGTATTAGTTTGCACTAAAAGCAGATTCCAATGCTACAGTAGAAACATGAGGTGTTAGTATAATAACTCTCGGTATGTGGAGGTCGTGAATAATAACGATTAACATTGAAATATTTTGTTTCATAAGAAACATATAAATTTGAAACTCCATTTGTTATGTCATCACTAGTAATTAAAGGTTGAGTTCATAAATTTGCAGAAATCCTATTGAGCATAAGACATACTTCTTTTAATTTACATCTAAGATCCATGATGCATGCATAAGAAGAATGTTATGCCAATATTTTTTAAATTTTGTTTCTATTTTATTAAGAATATAACTAAATTCATCTATTTGTTGATATTTTACGAAATTACATGTTAAATCTACAAAATTGGGAAGAATAATATTAGAAGTGAGATAATAAATTCCAGAACATTGATTTATAGAAAGAATCATAAAAAAGTTTTAAAAAATTAAGAAATATATTAGCAATATCATAACTTGATTTGTCAAGGTTAATACTTTGTGTCTTATCATTAATAAAAGTACAAATAACTTGTCAATATGGCCTAGCATTTTGCAACATCAAATAAGTTTAATTTCACCTATTATCTATGTCGATTTTTAATTTTCTTGGTTTAAGTTTAGCAGCTCTACAAAAATCTTTATATTCTTGTTGTCTCGAATTAGACCCAGTAATATGAGATGAAATATATAACATACTATGTTTAACAACCAAATTTAAAATATGACACACACATCTCATATGAAAAAGAGAATCACGAGTAACATGTAATTGTAAAAAATCCTTAAATTGAGACGTAGCAACATCATTAGCATTAGCATTAGCATTAGCATTATCAAAAGTTATGCTAAAAGTTCTATCTTTAATAGAATATTCTTGCAATATTGTCATAATAAATCTACAGATGGTGGTGCCAGAATGAGGATATTCACAAAATTCTTTTATTTAATTGCCAAGATTCATCAATAAAATAAGATGTTACCACTATATAACCAATAGCATTATGTGCACTCCATAAATCAGAAGTAATACAAATAGACATTGAATGAGCATTTGAAAAAAATGTAATTAATTTATTTTTCATATCTATAAATATTTTAAGGATATCACTTCTCATAGTAGTTCTAGGGACACGTTTAAAACTAAGAGTAACATATTCTTTCATAAATTTTTCAAACACTTCTCTATCGAATAATGATAAAGGCAACTCAGATTGTGTTACAAGTTGTGCTATTCATTCTCTCATTCTATTTTGTGAATATGTAAAAATGTCACTACCACTAACATTTAATTGAGATTGTGTTGAATCTCGCGTTTCAACATTTAAGTGACATTTTTTAAAATGTCTACCAATGGTGCTAGTAAAGCTACCAGAAGTATAAGCAAAATTTTTAGCACAATATTTACATTGAGCTCTACTTTCTATTTTGCCCATAATTTTAACATCTTTTAAATCAAAATGTTTCCATACATCCGAAGCTTTTTGTCTTCTTTTTCTAGGTGAAGTGGATGCTTGTGCAAATGATTTTCCCACAGAAAATGTAGGAATTAATTCTCTAATTTCCTCTATGTCATCATTATCATCACTAATATAATTGCAAGGATCCATAATAAATAAAACTGAATATAAAATTAATTTTTTAATAATAAATTGATACCATATAACCAATGTCCAACAAAAGCTCGTAGGTGGTGTGAATTGATCAACTCCACGTATACGAAACCTAAAAAAAATTAATGCAAAAAAATTTAGTTAATATAACTATAATTAAAAATTATTTAAATATATGTAAAAAAACTAAAATATTCCTTGTTGAACGAGGAAAATATTGAATTGCAAGAGGAGAGAAATTGATTGATAGCACCAAATTGATTGAGAGCAAATTCAAGAATGAATTGAGAGAGAGTTGGTGAAAAAAATGAAGGGAGGGGAAGAGAATTTATAAGGGGGAATTGGGCAAGCAACGGTCATTAGACCGTTCCTGAGGGAAGCGGAAGGCTGGGAATTGGGATTGGGAAAGCAGCACCAGCACCGAAGCAACGGTCATGATTTTTATGACCGTTGTTGCTGCTGCACTGCAAAACATGAGAAAGGGAGGGAGAGAGAGAGAGAGAGAGCACTCAGAGCAGCAACGGTCTTATGACCGTTGCTGGGGTGGGGGGCTGGGGAAGCAGAGCAACAGTCTTATGACTGTTGCTGCTGCTGTGTTGCAAGACAGGAGGGAGGGAGGGAGGGAGGGAGGGAGGAGGGAGGGACCAGCAAAGGTCATCAGACCGTTGCTGGGCAGCTGGGGTGCCGAGTGGGGGCTGGGGGAAGCAGAGCAACAGTCTTATGACCATTGCTACTGCCAAACAGGAGGGAGGGAGAGAGCAACGTGAACGTTGCAAGTTGCAGCGTAGCGTTGCTGGGGGCCTGGGGCTGGGCAGGCAGCTGGGGGAAGCAGAGCAACGGTGTTGCTCTTCTTCCGCAACACTTGCAGGTTGCTAGCATTTTTGGCCCAACTGATTCGTCGTCCTTCAATTCGTGTGAGAATTTCTCTCTTCTGTCAATATCTTTCAGTTACCGATTGTGAGTTTGTGACTGAAGTTTCTGCGATAATATTCGATAAAATGAAAACTTTGTTTTTTGGGATTCTCTCTGAGGATTGACATAGAGTCTCCCACTGCTCTAATTTCACTGAAAAAAGTAGCTCTCTCTCTCTCTCTCTCTCTCTCTCTCTCTCTCTCTCTCTCTCTCTTCTCTCTCTCTCTCTCTCTCTCTCTCTCTCTCTCAAAATTGAGACACAGAGAGAGAAGCTTCAGTAGTTCAGTTACAGAACAAGGAGGGAGGGAACTTGGCTCTCTCTCTCTCTCTCTCTCTCTCTCTCTCTTTCAAAACAGAGACAGAGAGAGAGAAGCTTCAGTAGTTCAGTTACAGAACAAGGAGGGAGGGAACTGGGATTTTGGGAAGAAATGACGATGAAGACGAAGAGAGACTGAGAGAGCGAGAGAGGACAGGGGGCGGGCAGGCCGCGGGGTGGGCTCGCGAGCCAGCCCACCGAGCCAAACGAGCCAGCCTGTTGACCGGCTCGTTTGGCTCGGTCTGTGGCGAGCTCATGAGACTAGGTGCTGGGCTTAGCTTGGCCCGCCAATTGTGACCGGGCTAGGCTCGGCTCGCTACTATAGCGAGCCGAGCCAAAACTTGGCCCGCTATAATAACGAGCCGCGCCAGGCTTGGCCCGCTACTGTAGTGGGCCGAGTGGGCGGGTTGGCGAGCCAGCCCGCCCGTTAGCCATGTCTAGTATAGTGTGTCTAGAGTTCATGAGTTATTCTATTTTTACTAATGATTTTATACTAATATAGTAGTGGTGCTATTTTTCTTTTAGACTAGTGTTTTGAATAACGTTTTTATTCTTGGTTTTGATACATGATTTTTTTTTTTTTTTTTTCTGCATGCACCACCCTTACATTTTTTTAAACACTAGGTATAACATTTAGAATTCCTATCAAGATTAGTCAAATCACTCCAATTGACTCCCCTTTTATATTATATAGTCAAGGAGACTTGGATCACTCGACTGACTGAGTTTAGCGTTTATTATATCTTTATTTCATTTCATTGAGCGTACTTTTCCTTTGGTGAGATTTTGTTCATATTTTAGTATTTTATCTTGGGATCATAACACATCGAGTGATTTATTTCTTGCATAGTTATTTATTTTGAACGATATATTATTGTATTATCTGTGATGTCATTATTTGACCTGGGTGTAAGACCACATGTTTTAGGCTTGACTCTAAGTTTTATAATTGATTATTCTAAGTTTTTAACTGTCAATAATTAAATTCTAAAGAGCGTTAGATGGTTCGATCCTTCCACAGGTCGGACTGTTCCCATGTTTCCGTAACGCATCGCTTTTGGGTCGTGACTCTTGTTAGGATCTGAAAGGGGTCAGAATGAAAACAAAAATCGATCAAACTTAGTGGGATCCAATAGTCATACCCTAGTTAAATTTAATGTTAATGCAGTGGAAAATTAAAATTATTTTCAAAGAAGCTTAAGTCCAAAAAATAGTAGTCTTACGTCACATCGATCCAAAAATAGTATTAAACCTCATACACCAATGAAGTCCAACAATATTGTTACGTGGGAAAATGTAAAACAAACCATAATAAGAGTTATATGTAAAAACCTCAAATAATAAAAAACAAAATAGGACAGGAAGTCCTCACACATTAAAAACTCTAAAGGAAATAATCTACAATAAAAATGACCAGCTCACCTTGGTCCAATTGCTCTGAATTCTTACGAGCAAAACCATTTGAGGTGAACTCATTGTATTCAAATGGATTTCAAATATTATATTTGATGTTTTAAAACAAGTTTTACATGATATCATAAAAAAGTTTCAAAAATAGGTTGATCAAACCATCAACTGAACCATAAGAAATTAATATAGTAATATAGAAAAAATAATTAAATAATGTAACAAATGTCATAATATAGAATCATGAGTAAAAAAGAGATCACTAACAAAACCTCAAACATTGGTGTAATTGGCATAAGAGGCAGAAAACAATCACGAAAAGAGATTCAAGATGTAAAAATAATAATAATCCTTATTAGGTTTAGTAGTTTCACCAAGAACACAACATTATAAGCTAACCCAAACTGCTGGTGTAATGTGCAAACAGATACTCAAACAATCGTCTATTCACAAGAAACGGCAACCCAAAGTTGGTATGTACCTATAATAAGAAATGTATGCACAAAAGTACACATGCAAAAAACGTACATACATAATAAAAATCTAATGCTGCAAGATACATGTCATCGTTTTTTTGGGCCATAATTCAAAATAAAATTATAAAAACAATAATATGAACAACTGAATATGACAAATAAAATCTCTGGAAGCCAAGTAAGTAACCTTTTTTAATCCATTTGTTATGCTTGAAGGATTGCATTTAATATTTTCTATCTTCATGTTTGAAAGACTAATAATTAGTGGCAGAAACTTGTCATTTATTTTTTGTTTGCGATGTCAGTGATGTGAGAATTTAATCATAGCTTATATACACGAGCTTCTGAAACAATATTTTTGTTGTTTCTGTTTGCTTATAAATGAATAATTTGTGTGTTTTACTTGCACAAAAATACTTTGATACTTGTGATTGTATAGTCATTTCTCTATACTCGTTGGATTTCATACTCATTTCATTTTAAATACTTTGGGCTGACCAATTAATTATGTAAGTGCATATAAATTAGGTGATTGAATATTACATGTATATGATTCATTCAAACTTGCATTATGTTATTTAATTGAATATTAGATGATTGAATGTTATAGATACATAATTCATTCAAGCACGTACTCGTAATGACATGTAAGTGCATCAGAAATTTTATATTCTAATAGACATAACTTGCAAATACAAGCTTTGTTAGAAACAACAATCGCATATAAATAGTCTCCTTCTTTGTAGCTTTTCTGTCCTTGCTTCGGCTTCTTTAATTCTTGATTGTAATTGATTAAATAGCTCCCTCTCTCTCCTTGGCTCCCGAGAGTATCAGACTAGTTGAAAAAATCACATCCACTTACGCCTCGCTCGCTAAAACAAAGACATTGAAAGAATGTTAACCAATGTGACAATGCAAACCATAGTTAAAAAATGCACACCATTTCGATTGTATTTACCCTCATTCTTTAGACAACCAGGAAACCTTTGTCCTGGATTCACTCACGTCCACGATGTGCACATAACAGGTCTTTCATTGCAAAAATAGATAATTTGAGAGACAAATTTATGAACACATACAATAAGCACTGAATCCACATTGGTTTCAAACTTAATTTCAAAATGGAAATTCTATAATCATTCATGATTAAGTTCACCAGGATGTAATATTTATCAATAAAGTTCTGTGACTAGCATCTTACCTTGGTCAACTTGGTTAGGTTAGAAATTTAGTTATGATTAGGATTTCAATTTAATATATAAATATATATTTGACTCACGAAACTCATTGTATCGATTTTGATTAGTAATTTTTTTTATTTGCTCATGATTTTTTCTCGTCTAGAGTTTCTATTTAAATTTTGATTTTCATTATTTTCAATGTTTTCTTTTTTCGATTCTCGTTTAGTTTTTAACGATTGGTATTAGAAAGAGGTTGAGGTTTTATGACAATCATGGTTTTTGATTTATTGGAGGTATGGAGGGATTTGATTTTTTGTTTTGGGAAAAAGGAAATAAATAAATAAATAATTACACTCTATTTTCTTCTTCTTTGCCGTGTAGAAGAAACAAGGAAGTAACTTCCTTCTTCGCAGTGAAGGATCCCTAGTGAGAGCCGCGTCCAGTGGAGACGTCATCGAGGAAGTTGCTCCACTTGCGACCGTCATCGTGTTGTTCTCCCACAAACAAAGCCACTCTGATATAGTTTTCGCACAACCCCCTCCCCAGATTGTCGTTTTCACGCGGCATTTCTTTGCCTCGCCATTCATCACCCTGTTGTCCAATTGATCTCCTATTCAAACTTCATTTTTTTGTTCCGATCAAGTCCTTACCTGAGTGCACCGATCAGTTTGGTCTCTGCAAAACTGTTCTTGGTCGAGCAGTGAAGGGATTCAGAGTTGGACAAATTTTAAATTTGGCTAATCATTTGAAATTTTCAAGATTAGGTTCTTTCGATATTAGGAATACTCTGAAATTTTTAGGGAGATGACTTTGACGCGATTTAATATTCTGATGTTGTATCAGAATACGAGATTTCTATTGTGGCAAGTAAAAATGCGAGATGTGCTCGCTCAAATAGAATTGAACAACACGTTTCTTGGGTTCAATAAAATGTTCACGTCTTGAACAGAGGAGAAGAAACTTCTGAGAGATGGACTAAATTTTGTCTTTAATTTGTCGGTACTTATCAGATAGTATTTTGCAAGAGGTGTTGGAGGAACAATATGTAAGCACAAAATCCTAATGAGTAAGTTGCATTTGAAGCGGTAGTTATATTCTCATCATTTGACAAAAGAAACTTCTATAGAAGAACACTTGAATAGATTTAAGGAGATAATTTCATATTTGGAAACTATATAATACAAATGTGATAAAGAGGATCTCAGGTTGATTTTGTTGTGCTCATTGTCGGCTTCGTACAAGTGTGGTTTAGAGTGGTTGGAAATTTAGGTAAAAATGGTAAGTGTAAACTTAGTAAATTCATCTTATAATGCAAGAATTAGTCTTTTTTAGAAAGTTCAAGACTTACGTCGTTTTTATTAGAATTCTTTAGTTTGAATTAAGATTTTTTGTTTCTAGATTTTGATTCATTGATGGATTATATTATATCATTGGTTGGAGAAAGTATTAGTGAACGCTTTGAATATGTCTTGATTTGGTGTGTTTTGGCTCGAGAGTATGTTTTTGCATAAGTGGTTAAAGATATATGGATCAAGGACTGGAGTCATTCAGGAAGTGGGATGATACTTGCAAAAGATCTTCTTGATCAAATCTAATTTTTAAACTGCTTACGATGAGAGTGTGAAGAATTTAAAAGTCGTTGTTATGTTTGCAAAGCACGGGATTGGCTTTGCCGTAAATTATTTTGAGGTTATAAGAGAACCTTTACAAATTAATTAATGATTGAGAATATGAGATTGAGAAGATTTGAACCAAATTTGAGTGCAATGTGAGACAAGGATATATCACAAATTGGGTTCAGAGAACCTCTAATTTTGTTAGAATAACGCCAAGTTATGAAATGGGCATCTTATAGTGATTGGTAGCATTTGATAAGCATTGATAACTTCAAAATTATTATTTTTAGCCATATGGGTTTGACTTCACTTTTGGAAGTTTGGTTAATACCAATGATATTTTTTAAGTTCAATTTTAATGAGTGTTGAGCGGGTGGAGAAAGTTTTTGGTAAGTACCAACTTGGTCAATGAATAATGCCAACCATGAATGGATTGTCATTTTAATATGTATAATTAATGGTTTTGAAGCGTGTGATTGGATTAGTATTTTATTTGACTCATTGATATGAAGTTTAGTTCATTGTTTTAGCATGATGAGGCTACTTATTGAGTGTTTTAATGAGGAAAATGATTGATTAACAAAGGACTTAGTAAGAATGAGATGAGTAGGAAGAGCTAGCAGAAAAACTCTTTTTAATGTTTATGTTTGAATTGAACTTTTGGTTACAAATGGTGCGACAACTTTTTTCCAAATTATTAGATGACTTTATGAGACGTTAGAATTTGAGATATTGTCATTGCCACATCATTGTTTTTATTTGAGAGGTAGGGATAATAAGACCAATACTTCTTTATGAGCTGGTGAGAGCTTAATGGTAATAGAGAGTTAATTTAGGTCTTTAGATGTTTTAGTCATTAAACATGAGTTGTCTGCGAAATGAATAGTTTATATAGAGTAATTTGCTCGATCTTGTGTATTAACTAGTTAGATGAACATTTAATGAGAGTTGTGTAACACCCGAGAATTTTTCCTCAATGTGTACTGCTTTAGATTTAATTAAGTTATGAATCTTAGAATTATCTAAATTATAAAATAGTTGTTTTAATTAATTTAAAAGAAATAACAAAAAGAAGGGAAAGTAATTAAAAGTGACTTAAATGGTTTATTAATTTATGTTCGGGTATTCCCAGTGGAGAACTTAAGCCGAGTACGGGGTGAGGGTCAATTTATGAAAATTTATAAATTGAGAACGAGATTTAATGAAATTCGAAATGGTCGAAAATACGGGAGGGCAAAACGGTAAATGGTTTATTATTATTAATAGTTTGTTTTAAAAGAAAACATTTTATGTTTTCTTTTAAAATAGCTGAATGGCTATCGAAGCCATTTAGCGCTCTTCGTGGCCGAGAACAGAACAGGGGAGAGGAGGGAGACGCGGGACGCGAGCGGTGATCGGCGATCGGCGGTCTATTCAACGCTTTTTTCCGGCGCTCTCTGGCCAGACGGCGGCGCCGAGCAAGGTCTGGCTCTCTCGCGCACGAACTGACCGGTAAGGCTCGAATTTTCACCCTGTTTTTGGTTCATTTGAGGCTGTGAGTGACGAGCTAGATTTGGCTCCGATCACCGGCCGATTTTAGTTGCTTCCGGCGTGAGTTCAGTTGACCCTTGAACCGACTGTGGTCGCCTGGCCATGAAGAGCCCTATTTGGGCGAAAAATCGAGGGGCTTCAAATTTGTTATTTCGAATTTCTGGTTTAAAATCGTAGGGTTTTGTTAGATTATGTTAATTAGGTATGAGGGTGATTGATTGGTGAGGAAATGGGTGAGAATTGATGAAAAACCAGAAAAAAAGAAAATTTCGGTTTAGGGCAGAATCGGGTTTTTGCCATTTTGACCTAGTTATGGCCGTTTGTTTTAAATTTTCTTTTAGCAGGTTAAACTAGGTTATTAGAGGAGTACGTGGCTGCTGGAATCGTTCGATTCTGATAACCGACGCGAAAGTTACGCGGGTTCGAAGTTTTGGGTCGGTTTTTACCGAACCCAAATTAGTGGCCTGTTTAGTTAGGTTTTAGTTGGATTAGGTTAGAAATAGTAAGTTTGAGAGTAATTGGTGAATGTAGGCTTGATTTTAATGAAATTAGAATATTTGTCGTAGGTCGAGTCATAGGTGACGTGATGTGCCAAACCCAGTGACCTAGGACGCCAGGTAAGTAGAGGAATCCTTCTTGTTGCCTTGGGCCTACACCATGGAACGGTAGGGTTAACGGTCGGTTATTTATTTCGTGTTGTGTTGTGTTGTCTTGTTTTGTTTCGTGTTGGGTTGCATATCTTTGAAACATGCATTGTGAGTTACATTACGCTACGAGTTGTGCATTGTTTTGCATTGTGAGTGTGAATTGTAATAAGATAAAAGAATTGTAAGCATTAGTTTTTCGTAATTTGTCCTTGTCGGGAAGAAGTGCTCGTGTGTAGCACCCCGAAGGGAAATTTTACGAGGGAACAGTTTGGCAAACATCGTGAGTATGAACTCCTAGACAGTCATAGGGTTCTACAATCGGTGTTGTTATGGCAACCGTGCTTGGCCGTCCTTGACAGTCATGGGACGTGAGCTAACCGGTTTTGATTTGGTGAATCAAGGCGTGGCTGTCTTAGACAGTTATAAGATGTTTGTCTACTTGATTCACACGGCTTATGAAATGACCGGTTAAAATACGTAAAAGTCGAGAGTAAGAATTCCTAGACGGTTATAGGATTCTACGATCGACGAGGGGGATCATGTATGGCCATCCTAGACGGTTATGGGATGAGAGCTGTCTGATCTTGCTCTGGTGGTTTTGAGTGTGGCCATCCTAGACGGTTATAGGATGTGTGCCTACTCAAATCACACGGCTTATGAAATGATTAAAGCAACGAACAGCAAACAAACACAACTGAGAGTTAGAAACTGCATGTATTAGGTTTGATTGCATTATGTTGTCGCATTTGTTATTCCCTACTTGCTAAGCATTAGGCTTATGTTTTGTGTTTTATGGTGTAGGTGACGAGGTATACAGGTGAGCTTGATGAGGGAACCAAGGATTAGGGACAGTCGGAGATTCACGGAGCACGCCGGTGCAGGCAGTTGTCGGGGCGCCTCGACCATGGTCTTCGGGGATGTGGGGCTTTGTATTTTGGTAGTTTATGCTAGATTTCTGTTTATGGAAATGATGGGAATTCATAACTCTTTTTGGTTGATGTTTGGAAAGTTATAGTTAAGTTAAGGGTGATGTGTTGCCCTATACTGTGGACTTTCTTCATTTAGGGATGTTAGTATTATAGTTTCCCTCTTTACTACTATTTGGAGATTTCGTATGCTGGATAGTTGAGTAAGGGTATTCTGGATCTGGTTGAGGATTGATTTGTTTGCAGGTACCTAGCATTTTGGAGGCGCCATTTTCAGGCGTTACTTTGTGAAAATTGTCGGGGATGACGCCGTGGTACTTAACAGTTAGGATTAAGGGAAATTAGTGATTCTAGTCAGCTAGGTATGACATAAGAGAGCTTCGGGAGACTTAGCTTTAAATTCCGTTGTGTCCGTGTTATTTTTATGATTGGGGTTTATAAAAATTATTTTTAACGTCGTTTTCATCAGGGTTAGAGTGAGTCAAGTAACGCACTGAGTCGGGGTGGGTTCGGGGGCGTTACAAGTTGATTGTTAAGTGAAGCGCATGATGTTGGACTGATTTCGACAGTACATTTTTGGCTTATTTTAACAGGTGTATTGGATTGAAGCATTTGGTGTATATTTTATGTTGTTAGTGGTGACTATGTGACAGCCTAATAGTCTGACAGTATCTATATTTGTCAGTTGTGACTATGTTTTGATGTTGTTTTTCAGGATCTGCACGAGTTACCACCCGATCTCGAGATTTTTATGTCGTGTTAATTTGATTCTACACCATTGCTCTAATTCTTATACTCTGTACATATTGACTCCTATTGAGTGGAGAAGACTTCGTACAAAATCAAATGACTTATAGTGTTGTGAATTTTGTTTGCAGTGGTATATTTCACCATGGGAAGTATCTTTATTATTCGGTTAGAGACGTTGTCGTTATCATAGCTAAATTTTTGATTGACTGACGTTAGATCAATGTCAAGCATTGATTAGTATTATGGATTAAAGAGTTTCGGTGGTGATTGGATTAAGGAAAATTTTTTAGATTAAATTATGAGTTGACTATCATTAGATTCAAGAGTGAAATGTTAAGGTAACCATTCTATTGTTTTTGGGCATATTTGATGTTGGTCTGCCATATGTCACTTATATAAAAGACTGTGTGTTAGATCAATTATGTGTTAATAAAGTCAGATTAAGTTAAGTCGTTGCTGTGTGACAATTAAAGTTACCTCATATACGGTCCATTGATGGTGGTGAAATCTTGTGATGAAGTTATTGCAATTTGGAGGTTTAAATTATCGTTCTTGTAATGTGATTTAAGTCTCTGGTGAAGAGTGAGATGCATCATATAGTTTTTATTGCAAAATATAGAGAAAAGATGTCAATAAGTGATTAAGGTACAACTTATTAGATGGAAAATTCTATAGTGATGTTTTTAGCAAGGACGATCAATGCTCTCCTTCAGTAAGTAGAATAATGAAAAAATATAATTGTGAATTTAAAAATTAGTAGATTCAATTCAAAGGTTTTCAGTTGAAGTGTACAATTATATGTAAGCACGACATTTGAGATGATGCTAAAGGATTTATGCTTCTATCCATACTTAGTGTTTCAGAATTAAAGCAGACTGTTTAGTCAAGAATCATGAGTTGAAGTTTCAGAACTTATCGAGTGGTCTCAAAGTGCATAATAAATTGAAACCTTAGTGATTCTGCATTAATTAGATTCTTTATGTAATAAGAAAAATTGAGGTAATGAGTTAGGATTTGTTGGAATGTTGTTTTCCATAGCAAAGAGTACAAGTGCAATATGATTAATGTAAACCTTGTATTTGGCGCATTAAAATTGTGCAGTGATGCAGTATTGTTTAAGTTGGTGTTAAATTGGTTTTTGAGTCGACAAATGAATATCTTCTTGATTATATCCTGAAAGGGATGTCGTTGGGGCGAGTCGACTAAACTCAGTAGTGATGTATTTTATTTCCAGTTCTCATGTTAAATTTAACAATTTTAAAATTCAAATAAAAATGGAGTCACTCACGGACTTCGTGCATATAATGTCTTACACAATGAAATGAAAACAACGATACCAAACAATCGTTAACGCCATATAAAACACATTAATTAGGTTTAAGATTTTGCGCTCAGAGACACGAGCTCTATATGGTCTTAAGCAAACATATAGATTGAGTAAGTTTCTTCTTGAAAAAGGGTTCAAAATAGGAAAGATTGATTCTACCTTATTTATTAAATCGAAAGGGGAAGATTTCTAATTGTTCAAATCTACGTTGATGGTATTATTTTTCGTGCATCAAATAATTCCCTTTGTGATGACTTTCTATGATGATGCAAAATGAATTTGAGATGAACATGATGAGTGAAATAAGATATTTTCTTGGACTTCAAATTAAGCACCTGTGAAATTGAAATTTTCCACTAAGTGTCGACTTCAAAGCCTTTGTAAAGTTTGAAAGTTACACTGCAGATCGACACTTGAACGCAAGTGTCGACTGAAGAGTCACGAATATAAATACTGAAGAGTCGTCCCAACCCTAATATGTGTCGTTTCTCCTTGTCTTTCCTCTCAATTTTCTTTCTTTCTTCATTGTTTTTAGATTCATCTTACCCAGAACTCCTCACTTCTCCATTCCTATCCTCCTATGGCATCCTCCTCACGAACTGGTGGTCAAGGTGTGAAGCGAAAAATGGGTCATGCGAGCAAAGTATCAAACAATCCTCCTCCTCCCTCCAAATGGCCAACTTAGATCTTCCGTAACGAAGACTCCAAAGATAAGTATGATGCATATTTTTATCTCGACGAGTTTCATTTTTTGGCGTTCTAGGTTTAGATTTGGAAGAACCGTGTAGGTTTTTGGATCTCTATATACTATACAAATTAGAAAGATCATATTTTGAAACACCAATTAGGATGTTTTATGCTAACATGGGGTATACCCCGCGTCCTGTGAAGATTTCAAGTTATGTGTACCCCTCGTTCCTTAAATGATTTGTTGAACTGTGAAGTAGATAACATTACTTAAATTTATTATGTGGCCTATAAGGATTAGTTGGCATTGATGAAGGAGTGGATTTTTTAAGGATGATTGTGAAGAATCTCGATGGACCTCTACCCGTTAAGCTTAAGGCCAAATATTTGAATGTACGTGCTAGAGTTTTTCACTATATATTTACATACAATCTCTTACCTAGAGATTGTCCTAGGATCATATCAGTTGTATGGATCTCTACATTCTCTACATGTTTTTCAGACGAGAGCGCTTTAATGTAGGACATATCATTATTCATCGAATGTTGAATGTTTTCAGCAATTCAGTCAAATCTCTTACATTTAATCTTCTCTTGATGAAAGTGTTCAAACTCAATGAGGTTGAGATTCCTTCTATTGAAGGCTTGTTGTCTGTGAAGAAAGTAGACACTTACACTGAATCCACTCTTGTTAGGATGGACATTGCTCAGAATGAGGATGGTGAGTGGTTTTTCAAACTATTCATCAGGGATCCTCCTCTTTTTGACCATATGTGCCCATTGATGAGCAGAATGATCATGAGCTGTCTGATGCTCCATTTGTTGAGTCACCTCTCACTAAGATATTCCTAGAGATGGTCTTTCGAGTATAGAAGAAAAGATTGATCACATGTCGTGTGTATCTATAGTCTACCCACCTCTTTCAATGACTATCAATCTTAGACCTTTTTGTGTTTGGACAAGATCAATCAGAAACTTGAAGACTTCTCCCATCACTTCTTGTCACATTCATTCACTGGCAGATCCCATGTCTCTCCTCGCGATCTCAATCTCCCTCCGACCAATGATATGCTCTTTCGCAAGTTCTATGATGCGTTGTCATTATGTGTAATAGACTATGTTAAAACCATCCTCTCAATTTAGTTTCTTTTTTTTGGATAGTGCTCATTTCTCTATCTAGTTTTTCATGTGTTTTGAATGCTTTTAAGACCCTACTCTTTATGTATGAATAGATGGTATCATGTTTATCATGTTTTTACTCAACTCTAGTATTCCATGTCTTTATCACTGATCTAATGATTGGTTGTTCTTGGAATATGATTTTTTTTTATCTTTTTTGGCTATTGGGGAGTCTAAAAACAGACGTTATTCTGCCAATTTTTTTTATGATGACAAAGGGGGAGAATGATAGTTAAGTCAAATGTTTTGCATATATTAAGGGGGAGTATTGAAAGATTGCTCATATTGAGGGGAGATAAAATCAAAATAACTCTTGTAGGTTTTTTGTCATCATAAAAAATGAGAAGATTGTTAACTTAAAGTGTTTTAAGTTTAATATATATTGATGATGAAAATTTTCATTGTGATTGAATAATATTCAAGTTGTGTTTATTGTTAATTATGATTAATGATTATGGTTATAATTGTGATGATAAGTAAAACGCATTTATCCTTGCTTTCATTGAAAATACCCTTGAAGAGGGGTATTTAATCATACTAACATGTGTGTTAAAGAGTCTTCACTCAACAATGAGTTTTTTAAAACTCGGAGGTAAAAGAATGAGAAAAATGACACAATGGGTCGACTAGACGTTTTAAAGTGTCGACCGTTAGGTTATTTTACAAAAGTTAAAGAGAGATCAAAAGTGGCGACCGAACAATCAAAGTGTCGATTGCGCGACCAAATACATAAATTTCAGAGAGTTTCACAGTTTCGATCGAGAGAACAAGGCGGCGACCGAGCATCTATAATAGTGTCAACCGAATTGTTGAATGACATTCAAATCTACTCACAACGGTTATATACCGGCGTCAACTAAGGGTCGATTGGGGCATTGCTTTTTTGAAGAAATCTATAAATAGAAAAGTGGAACATTGTTCTCACTACCCCAAACTTGAGATATGCGACGAAGTGCTGCCGAATTTCATTTGCAAATCCAAGTTTCCATTTTAGCTTACACTTCTCTTAGTTCATCAATTTGAGATTGTATTCATTGAGGGTGTGAGAGAAGGTTGTTCAAATTAGATTGTACCTTGTAAATGTGTGAAAGGTGACGCCCTGAGAAAGAGTTTTGTAAGACTTTGATTGACGCTGAAAAAATCAATCTAGGACGCTCAAGAAGTTGAGGTTGGAAAAAATCATCAAAGAGGAACCTTGAAGCATAGACGTAGACAAGGTTGACCTGAACCGTGTTAACAAATTTTTTGTATCTCTCTCTTATTAAATCTCTGATTATCATTCACCATAAGTTAGCATTTAGATAAATGAATCATATTGTTTAAGGAAATCATTATGATTGAACTTGCATAAATTTGATGGCTAATCACAAAAAGGTTTTAATAACCCAATTTACACCCCCCCCCCCTTCTCGTGTTAGTTTTTATACCTAAGAGACCCAATTGATTTTTATTTCCTTTTATATTGAAGAATGTTTTATGATGAACTTATAGTATCCTTGATAGTGGTTGTTCAAGGCATGTGACGATGAATATTTCAAAGTTTTCTTCTATCTCCAAGAAGAAAAAGAATGTCACATTTAGAGGTAATCAAAAAGGAAAAATAATTGAAATTGGAGGTAATAATTCTCATTTAATTATAGAAAATGTCTTATTAATTGATGATTTAAAGCACAATCTTTTGACTATTAGCCTATAGTGTGATAAATGGATAGAAAGTTATTTTTTAATAAAAAATTTACATGATTGATCATAGCTCAAATGAAAAAATATTTTTATTAGATATAGAAATGAAAATGTGTATACTATTGACTTGGATAATGTTTCCTTTTTTGATGAAAAGTGTTTTACGACAAACTCTTCTATTGATTGTTGGTATTGGCATAAGAAATTATGTCATGTAAGTATGGATACCCTAACTTAGATTTATAGAAACAATCTCATTAGGGGCCTCCTAAAGATAACATTTGAGATGGATAGTGTTTGTGATGTTTCTCTAATGGGGAAGGAAACAAAGAGTTTGTTTGCTTCATAAAGTGTTGTTTGTTTCTCCATGCCTCACCAACTTCTTTATAAGGATCTTTTCAGACCATCTAAAACAACTAGCTTATAAGGTAAACATTATATCTACATTATTGTTGACGACTTCTCGAGATTTACTTGAGTTTTCTTTCTAAGATCAATGAATGTAACCTTTGATATTTTTTCTAGTTTTCAGAAGAAAGTTCAGAATGAGAAGGATCTCTATAGTTACGATCCTTAGTGATCATGGTGGAGAATTTGAGAGTGAAAAGTTTGAGATTTTTTTTTCTAAAATACGACATTGAACATAATTTCTCTTCAACAAGAACACCTTAACAAAATGGGGTAGTTGAAAGAAAAATAGATTTCTCCAAGAGTTTGTTTGAACTATGCTCAACTAGAATAATCTTCCTAAATATTTTTGAGTCGAAGTCGTTGCAACCGCTTGTTATTTTCTCAATGGTGTTTCCATTAGACAAATTCTAGAGAAAACTTCTTAGGAACTTTTGAATTGTAGAACCCAAGCGTCAAATATTTTAGAGTCTTTAGTTGCAAGTGATTCACTCTTAATACAAGAGACAATTTAGGCAAGTTTGATTCAAAGACGTACTATGTGATATTTCTAGGATACTTCCTAACTAGCAAGGCTTATAGAGTTTATAATAAAAGAACTCTAATTGTGGAAGAATCTATGCATGTTACCTTTGATGAATATGACAACCGTCAAATATCAAGGAGTTAAATGATTACTTAGAAAGGGAGTTGAACTCTTTGGACTTAGATAAAAATGATGGTTCAAATCATGAGTGTCCATCTCTAGATCAACTATCTAAGCATTTAGAGAGTACCCCAATCAAAATGTAAATGATGACTTACCCAAGGATGAGAGGTGACACGGTGGCCCTTAGAAAAGGGTCCGTGTAAAACCCACAAATTTAGTGAAGAGAGTGTTCAGGTGTGTGGTTGTGAATATGACCGAAAATAAGGAATAAATATGTCAATAAATGCAAAGGAAAAATGAGGTGAGTGATGTGTGTGCTAGTGGCCTAATGTAAATGCATAATGAGCATAAAAAAAATAGATATAGATGGGAGAAGAAGTAGTAGAATGAAGAAAATCCGTGGAGATGAAAAATGCAAGAAAGATGAAGAAGAAAATTGCAAGAAATTAAAGGTGAGGTGTGTGAGTGTGAGAGCCGAAATTAAAGGTGGAGATGTGTGTGAAAGGTGATGGAAATGCTAGAAATAAAAATACCTTCGGCGGATCCAAAGAGCTATCTTACGTTTTATGCTCTTGGATAAACGATTTTTCCGGAGGAAAAACGACCACCTAGGGCCTAGGTTTTCATCATCACTCCTAATCCCAATGGAGAAGGCGAGGGAATAGCTAAGAGTTAACCTAGCAACCCGAAGGCTAGGTTAACAATGGAGGGCTTCTCCACTTGATTCAAAGAATCAAGGAAAATCAAAGCAAACAAGCTTGGAGAGAAATAGGAGTTTTATAAATTTGGCAAAAGTTCCAATACATGCACCAATGCTATGCTTAAATAGGCAATCCTAAGGTGGATGGTTAGGGTTTCCATAAGGATGAGTGAATAGTGACCCTTGGATGAAAAAAGGATGGATGGGTAAGATCAAGGTAAATAAGCACAAATCCTAGGGAGGAGATGAATGTCATGCCTAAATAGATCAAGAGAGGGAATCTTGCCACATCATCAATCCATGAGGCCACTATCTCTTGTCCTTGAAAGGTTAAATCCAAGTTTGGGCCTCCCTTGGGTTAAAACACTATGGGCCTAAGTATCTTCAAAAGAATGGGCCAAATGTGATGCCTCCAAGTGGTGCCTCCAAATGTGCCAAGTGATGTCCCCAAGTAGGCCTCCAAATGCCTCCAAATAATGGGCCAAATAATGGGTCAAGTAATGGATCCCAAAATTTGGGCCAAATGGTAAATCCCAACCAAGCCACCAATATGTGACTAAGCCTAAGTAAAATACTAAAGCATGAAAATGACTAATGGTTAAGAGTTTGCCAAAAGAAAAAATAAAAATAAAATAAAGAAAAATTACAAAACTTGATCTCCGGAAGACAAATTCTGGCTTCTGCTAGTCCAACTGGTGCTCGAGGATTTTCTTCATTACATTTCGAGCTTTGCTTCCATGTGAACTCCAAATTTGTTGAACTAGCTTCCCATGCACCGTCCTCTAATAGTTCGTTACCTACACAAGAGAGCACATAATAAGTAAGGAGAATAAATAAAGTTTTGGCCTTTATCTGATTTTCAATTAATTGAGCCTCTTGGCATGTCATCATCTCTGGGTGATTTGAGGATTTGACCTCAAATCCATTAGTTGACTTCTTCCCGAAGTTGTCTCCTCCAAAACTTGTGACAAGGATCTCAACTAGACTCTCTAAATGCTTGTATTTGATGATGAATAAGGTATAGTCTGCCAATAAGGTATGGAGTTGAAATCCCTTTAACCACCAATAGTGTTCTTGACATAATTTCCAAATTTTGGATGGTTGGGTGATCTTTTCACAAAGTTCTTTGGTAAATGTGAAAAAATTGAATTCATAAACTACTTCGAAGGGCGTTTGCTCGGTGATGGAATGAAATTTTCTAAAGTAGTTGAATTCCACATGTGGGGAGGTGGAAAGGTTATAATCCTCTGACCAAAGAATTAATTCGTGTACTCTTAAGACCATAAATGCAAATTTTCTTACCAATTGAACCTTGTCCCTCGTTCTATGGTAGAATTTGTAATAATCACATGGTAGGGAATACTGTTTTAGTAATTCTCCCAATTGTAAGATAGTGCTTTTGTTGGTCACAAAGGAAGTAAAATTTTTGCTTATTTGTACAGTTTGAAGGAGCAATGTAGAAAGGTAATAGTGAGTCTCAAAGCCATAAACTAACTTCTTCCTAATTGATGGGAATGGTATGAGAATTTTCTCAAGTTTTAAAAAGGGGAGAAATGGAGCAATAATCATACTACTTTAGTCCAAAAATAGTCTCCTCATTTAACTCCACTTTCTTTTGAAACCACAAGGGTACGTCTTCCAATGGTATTTCTTCGCCATATAAGGGATTGGTATGCCACTTTATATGAGAGGGCTCTTCTTCTATATTCGATACCAACCCGCGTTTTGATAGCAAAAAATTTTCTTTTATTTTTCCTTCTTTCCTTGCAGACTCATCATGAGCCACTTGCTCATGAGTCATCGGTAGCAACTTGATTTTTCTTCCTCCATAATCAAAGGCGTAACGGTTGAGGAATCTGTCGTATTGGACTCTACGGTCAAAATGCCATGGTCGTCAAAGTAAAACATGGCTGGTAGTCATCGGGACAACGTCGCAAACAACCGAGTCTTTATACTTTCCTATGGTGAATTCTACGGTCATTTACTTAGTTATCACGTGATCCTTACTATCGTCCAACCATTTAAGCTTGTAGGGGGTAAGGTGGATAGTGGTTTCCAAACCTAATTTGTCGACCATGTCTTAGGCGGCTGCATTGATGCAACTTCCTCCATCAATTATCATTGAACAAACCTTGTCCTTGACCGCACATCGACTATGAAACAGATTTTCACATTGACAATCCTTGTCCACGTTCTTAGACATTAAAGCTCGTCTTATAACAAGTAGTAGCGGTCCTTCTTGAGTCGTGCATTCATCGGCTTCTTCTTCATTTCCTTCTACTACGTCCTCTTCTTTGATATTATTATATTGACCTTTATCTTCTTCACTTTTCCATTCACCTGTGGATTCTTTAATGACCATCACACGGCGATTAGTGCATTCATTAGCGTAATGTCCTTTTCCTAGGCACTTAAAGCATTGGACATCGCGTGCTCTTGGTCCTTTCGGTTGATTTTCTTGGATTTGGTTCGTGGGTGAGGGATTATGAGTGGTGTTAGGTCCTTTTGGGAGCCAATTACGTTTAAATGGCCTCTTGTCATCATTCCTCGGAGTGGTTTTGTCGACATTGAAATTTTGGGGTGGAAATTCATTAGGCAAGTCGGTCTTGCGCTTCCTCTTTAATTGCCTCTCCACCGTGAGGGCTAATTGTATGACTAAGTCCATTGCTTTTAATTGTTGTACTTCTACGACGTCGCCTATGTCTCGATTTAAGCCTCTTAAAAATCTAGCGATGAGTTGTTCCTCAGGTTCATCAATTGCACATCACATGTTAAGAGTTTCAAATTCGGTAAGATATTCATCTACCGTGAGGCTATTTTGTTTTAGATTATGGAGTTGATGGAAGAGTTCTTATTTATAGTGTTGGGGGATGAACCTATGGTGCATTAGGTCTTTCATGGAATTCCAAGTTGTAACAGGGTAACCTAAGGTTTTCATTCTTTGGGCTTTGAGATTGGACCACCATAAGGCAGCGTGGCCTGAAAGTTCAAGGGAGGCGAGTTGTATCTTTACTCTATCGGAATAATCATGACATTCAAAAACTCTCTCGACCTTGTCAACCCAATCTAAATATGTGTGCCTGTCACACACTCCATCGAAAGGGAGAATTGTAATCTTAATATTGCGGAGGTCGTCGTTGCCTCCACGACGATTTGGTCGATACTCTTCATCGTCTCCCGCCCAATCCTCATCCTCCGATTCAAAACAACGGGATCTCCTTCTTAGGGGCTCAGTCCATTCTTCTTCCTCTAAGGGTTGGGGAGTTGGATTTCTACGTCTAGGACGTTCGGGAATAATCCTAGAAGATGTCTCTCGTGAAGGATTTTGTTCTTGGGATTCTCTACGGGGAGGATTGGTCATAAGCTCTTTGACGTGTTAGGCAAGGGTGTTTACTAAGCCCGTTAAGGCATTGATTTGGTCTTGCATGCCACCTTGCACGCTAGTTTCACCCTCATTATGTGTGAGTTCGGGAGGGGGAGTGTCCCTAGCCCGATTTGATTCTTGGTGTGTGGTGTCACGTGGGAATCCACTTCTATTAGCCATACTAAATATTTTAATTCAAATTCAAATTCTTGCCTAAGTTGTTCATCCTAATAGGTGAGGTGATTATCTTGTTAATGTCTTAGGAAAATTTTAAATACTAAGGGATGTTTTCTAGCTAAGACAAAAAATAAAATAAGGATCATGCTCACTCTAAATTTGAAATCGATAAACAATTTAGAAATTTCAATAAACAATGTGCTAATACCATCAATTTTTCAACCAAATTCAATAAATTCAACAACTTTTAGCTAGATTCACTTAAAATAATATAAATATTAACTAATTAATATCAAAAACAGCAAGTATTAAAATTAGAATACAAATTTTGTCAAAGTGAACATGCTGAAATTTTAAGTTAAATAGAGCAGAATTTTCTAACTAGTTATAGGTTCAAATGTGATCTATTTTATCATGTTAGTGATATATTCTTGTACTCTCAAATTTGTGCACTAAAATAACAGCAAGTAATACAAGTATAACACAAATTAGATCAAGAATATCATACTGAAATTTTCAAATTAGCAAGCAGAATTTTCATGCTAGCATAACATTTAATCATGGCCGATTTCAATATGCTATTGACATGCTCTTTTGAATTAATCTTATGCATTCATTCAATAACATATAATAAATTATTTAAGCTAAACAAGGCACAAATATCCAGCAACTTAACATGAAATATCCGAGACAAAAAGTGCTAGAAGACCGAGATGACAAACAATAAGCATAAACCGATTTATATTTCTAGATTAGGTCCGATTTCATGCATCCTTTAATCTGATTTTTGTGATAAAATAATAACATATATTTTAGATGAAATATCATGGCTCAAACATCACAAAGTAACATAGAAAAACCGAAGCAAATGATGAACAAAACTAAGGAGGAAAATAACATCAACAACAGGTTTTTATAGCATTAGTTGCAAGCTGATTTTATACATCATTTTCACTAATATTTTGAGCATACATTTGGCTTAGATTTAAATGCAAAGATTTGTCTCAAAATATAGCAAAATGAAGTAGAAAAATCGATGAGAAGGTAAGTGCAAAAACCGAGCTATAAAAATGAAGTAAACCTAGAACAAGTAGATAAAACCGAGAAAGGAATTTGATGCTCACCTTGGCCGAAATTTCCTTAAATGCATACCATATTTTTCCACAATATATTAGGCATTTAAATGACAATAATAATAGCAGCAAATATCAAGAAAAATAATGCATAAGTTAGCACAAATATAGGACTGAAAATATTGCTAAAAAGTAAAGGAGCCGTTATCCCGGTTTTGTGCCGAATTTTGACTATTGTCATGGCACTAAAACGCATCGTGGAAAGCTTTTTGGTTCTGATACCACTTGACATGGTGGCCCTCAGAAAAGAGTCCCTGTAAAACCCACAAATTTAGTAAAGAGAGTGTTCAGATGTGTGGTTGTGAATATGGCCGAAAATAAGGATTAAAAATGTCAATAAATGAAAAGGAAAAATAAGGTGAGTGATGTGTGTGCTAGTGGCCTAATGTATGATGCATAATGAGCATAAAAAAATAAAAATAGATGGGAGAAGATGTAGTGGAATGAAGGAAATCCGTGGAGATGAAAAATGCAAGAAAGATGAAGAAGAAAATTGCAAGAAATTAAAGGTGAGGTGTGTGAGTGTGAGAGCCGAAATTAAAGGTGAAGATGTGTGTGAAAGGTGATGGAAATGCTAGAAATGAAAATACCTTCGGCGGATCCAAAGAGCTATCTTACGTTTTACGCTCTTGGATAAACGATTTTCCTGGAGGAAAAACGACCACCTAGGGCCTAGGTTTTCATCCTCACTCCTAATCCCAATGGAGAAAGCGAGGGAATAACTAAGAGTTAACCTAGCAACCCGAAGGCTAGATTAACAATGGAGGGCTTCTCCACTTGATTCAAAGAATCAAGGAAAACCAAAGCAAACAAGCTTAGAGAGAAATAGGAGTTTTATAAATTTGGCAAAAGTTCCTATACATGCACCAATGCTATGCTTAAATAGGCAATCCTAAGGTGGATGGTTAGGGTTTCCATAAGAATGAATGAATGGTGGCCCTTGGATGAAAAAATGATGGATGGGCAAGATCAAGGTAAACAAGCACAAATTCTAGCGAGGAGATGAATGTCATACCTAAATAGATCAATAGAGGGAATCTTGCCACATCATCAATCCATAAGGCCACTATCTCTTGTCCTTGCAAGGTTAAAATCCAAGTTTGGGCCTCCCTTGGTGTGACGACCCTTACACTATTCCCTTATTTTACCGTATTATATATATATTTTTTTATACTTAAAACTTTAAACCTAACGTTTTAGCGGAAATAAAACTTTTAATGACGGAATTGAAATCGAAATTGAAATCCGAATTGAAATCGTTAAAACAAAACTTCAAAACAATTAAATTAAAACTTAAAATAATTAATTAAAACAAGTGAAATCAATCGCCAGGGACAAAAGAGAGTTTCGCCCCCAATATACAGGGGCGATCGCAACAGGCGAACGTTCGCCTGTTGCGAAACACCAGTAGCAATCGCAACAGGCGAACGTTCGCTTATTGCGAAACGCCAGTGGCGATCGATCGCCACACCTCTGGATTTCTCCAGAGAGTGGCGACCCCTTAGGCGACGCGATCGCCTCCATAGGCGATCGCCCATTGACGAGGGGCGATCGATCGCCCTCCCTGGCGATCGATCGCCACTCTCTCTGCCTCCCTCACCCTTTTTCTTCTTTTCCCTCTTCTTTCCTTCTTTCTTTTCCCTTCTCGTCTTCTTCTTTCTTTTCCTCAATTATTACTACACCTCATACATTTTCAACTACAATTTAACATAAAACCCCAAACACTCTTATCTCCTCTATAGCCTCTTTTTAAACCGACTCGTAACACGTTTAAAACGAAATATGTTTTCATGAAAACGAACTGCATGGGTATGTTTAAAACCCGAACATATCCCTATTATCAAACATTTTACAAAACAAGTTTCTAAAACGATTAAAAACTTTAAAACGTAAACCTATCAACTAGTCAGAACCAAACATCCTAAAATGTTCTAACTATACAATTTCCCTACGATCTAACTACTATGTCCCAAAATACCTTTACATGATTCCCCACGAGTCAAAACGCACCGACTGCCCAGCGCACTCCCACAGGCCATCCTCCTTCAATCTGTACGGTCATCTCGTAGAGGGAATTCCTCCTCACCTGGATCTATGTCACCTACACCATAAAGACACCTATGAGATAAAAATCTCAGTAAGCTCTACGTAAATGCCAATGCATGATCATGTATGCTTAGTGCTATGAAAACCGTCCATGTCAATGCATATATCAGTACGTGTCAGTCTATGGTTATCGGAAACGCTTGACAGATGGATAGGGCACGTCCAGCGGTTAGACAGCCCACACCATCTGAAGGGAGGAAAACCCGCTCACCACGGAACGCTAGGTCTGAACCTCATCCCCGATAACCCTATGTCATGGTTATTTACTGTGATACTTTACTTCCCTTTACATGCATGTTCTTTTCATGAAATCCGTGCATAATTTCATTTTCATGACATTTTTAAAACCATGATGCATGAACAGTTCAATATAAACAATGTAACATAAATAACGAGCCTACCATTTAAAACACAACGAATACCATTAAAACACAACAATCAACCTATAAAATAACCGAACCTAACTACCCATCCTACGCAATGTAAACAAACACGTCACCAAAACTCCTCGAGACGACTTCGACGTACGATGTAGGCCTATCGGCCAGAGTAAGTCACGAAAACTTACCTCGTGTCCGTTGCAAGCCAAGCTCCGTCCACGAGCGTTGTTTACCTAAGCAATTTCACCAAATTGTCGTTAAAACGAGCTTAAACAATTAAATGCTCAAACTAGCAAAATCTTTAACTAAGGAATTTCTCCTAGAGCTATAACTCAACTAATCGAGGCGTTTCCACAACCAATACGCGCTCGATACTACGAAACATCGATTTACGAGTTTTTCCCCAAAACTCGAAAATCTCAACAATCTCTAATATTCATCCTAAATCGATTTAACTTCGTCCAATAACATTCAATACGTCCATTATGTTCATAACTAAGGTAAACCTATTGATTTCAAAACCTAAATCGCGTTTTTAACGAAACCCTAAACGAACCCTAACGTCCTAACTTCGTGAAAACTAGAAACTAACGTTCTGAAATCATAGATTCGTACCTAGGGTTACGAGAGGAGAAGAAAACACGGAGAACGGAAGTCGATCGGAGGAGTTAATCACCGGAAATGGAGGATCGCCGTTGAGGACGCCGGAGGAGGGAGAAGTCACAGGGAGAGAGGAAATGGCGTGAAGAAGAAGAGAAGTTGGTGTTTTTAATAAAATTTTAGTTTGGTAAATTACCATTTTTCCCTTCCTTTGTTTTCTATTTGTTTCGTCCTTCGTTTCGTTAATTAGCTAACGATTCATTTTCTCCAAATTCTCTTATTTCACCAATAATTCCAACTTATTACCAGGGTTCCATTAAAACTGTCCGTTCGAAATTCGGATCTCGTTTACTATTTTTACCAAAGTTCCTTTATATTACGATAAACGTAATTCCCGTAAAATTTGCGTTACGACTCCTAAAATTCCCGAAATTTTCCTAAAATCCATATCAATTATTAGGATCGTAATAACGCTTTCTTTTTGCAAAATGGATTAATTTGACATATTTACCAAAAATGTCATTTACATTAAAATAATAATAATCCGTACAGCCGGATATTACACTTGGGTTGAAACACTATGGGCCTAACTATCTTCAAATGAATGGGCCAAATGTGATGCCTCCAAGTGGTGCTTTAAAATGTGCCAAGTGATGTCCCCAAGTGGGCCTCCAAATGCCTCCAAGTAATGGGCCAAATAATGGGTCAAGTAATGAATCTCAAAATTTGGGCCAAAAGGTAAATCCCAACCAAGCCACCAATATGTGACTAAACCTAAGTAAAATACTAAAGCATGAAAATGACTAATGGCTAAGAGTTTGCCAAAAGAAAAAATAAAAATAAAATAAAGAAAAATTACAAAACTTGGATCTCTGGAAGACAAATTCCGGCTTCTGCTAGTCCAGCTGGTGCTCGAGGATTTTCTTCATTACATTTCGAGCTTTGCTTCCATGTGAACTCCAAATTTGTTGAACTAGCTTCTCATGCACCGTCCTCCAATAGTTCGTTACCTATACAAGAGAGCACATAAGAAGTAAGGAGAATAAATAAAGTTTTGGCCTTTATCGAATTTTCAATTAATTGAGCCTCTTAGCATGTCAAGAGGTGTGCAAAAGTCATCAATTGATGATATTCTAGGTGATCCCTCCCTATGAGTCAAAACTAGAGCCTCTCTTAGAAACTTTTGTGCAAATGTTGCTTTTATCTCACAAATAGAATTCAAAAACTTTGATGAAACCAAAATAGGTAAAAATTGGAATATGGCTATGCAAGAAGGGTTAAATCAATTCGAAAGAAATAATGTTTGGGAACTTGTTCGAAGGCCAAAAGATCAATCCATAATTGGAATCAAATGGGTTTTCAAGAACAAGCTACATGAAAATGGAATTTTCGTAAGAAACAGGGCAAGATTGGTTGCTAAAGGTTGTAATCAAGAAGAAGGAATTGATTTTTTAGGAAACCTTTTCAAGAACAATCCATTCGAATGTTTCTAGTCTTTGCTTGCTTTAAAAAATTTACTCTCTTCCAATTGGAAGTTAAAATTACATTTCTAAATGGTATTATTTGGGGAAGAGGTGTTTGTTGAGCAACGTGTAAGATTTGAAGTCCATGACAAACTTGAGCATGTCTATAAGCTTCAAAAGGCTCTATGATCTTAAGCAAGCACCTAGAACTTGGTATAAAAGATTGAGTAAGTTTCTTCTTGAAAAATGGTTCACAATGGGAAAGATTAATTCTACCTTATTATTAAATTGAAAGGTGAAGATTTTCTAATTGTTCAAATCTACGTTGATGATGTTATTTTTGGTGCATCAAATAATTTTTTTTATGATGAGTTTGCTATGATGATGGAAAATGAATTTGAGATGAACATGATGGGTGAGTTAAGATATTTTCTTGGACTTCAAATTAAGTAATCAAATGATAGTATTTTCTTATGTCTAGAGGAATATGTTAAGGAGTTACTTAAGAAATTTGGATTAGAAATCTAAAAAGACATCTTGTACTACCATAAGCACCACTACTAAATTAGATAATGATGAAAAAGGAAAAAGTGTATATATTAAGAAATATCAGGGTATGATTTAATCTCTTTTATACTTAACTGTAAGTAGGCCCGATATTCTTTTTACTGTGTGCGTGTGTGCGTAGTGTGCTAGATTCCAAGCATCTTCCAAGGAATCTCACTTAAATGCAATGAAGAGAATTTTTAAGTATTTAAGTGGGACATTTGATTTGGGATTACGGTGTCCCAAAGAGACTTCTTTCAATCTAGTGGGGTATTCTGACTCTGATTATGTCGGTAAACTAGTCGATACAAAGATCGCAAGTGGTACTTGTCGATTTCTTAAAGAATCCCTAGTGTCTGTTTCTCTAAGAAACAAAACTCTATGACTCTTTTAACGACTGAAAGTGAGTATATAGCCACCGGGAGTTGTGCTCAAATGTTTTAGATGAAGCAAACCTTAGAAGATTATGGACAAACTTATGAAAAAATTCTTATTAGATGTGATTATACTAGTGCAATAAATATCTCAAAGAACCTGATTCAACACTCTCGAACCAATCATATAGAGATTTGTTATCACTTTATACGAGATCATGTTCAAAAAGTAGATATTGTGCTTGAATTTGTCAATTTCGCTGATCAATTACCCGATATTTTTACTAAACCCTTGGATGAGAAAACTTTCAATAACATTAATATACGGTTAGGACTAATGAGGATTGATCAATGGTGAAATCTAAATTTGCTCTAAGTGTCAACCTATGGAGTGTACGGTCGACATCGCCAAGCCTTTGTGAAATCAAGATTTTTCACTAAGTGTTGACCTATGGAGTGTACGGTCGACACCTCAAAAAATTTGTACAGTTTGAAATTTGCACTACAAGTCGAAACTTGAATGCAAGTGTCGACGGAAGAGTCGCGTATATAAATAATGAAGAGTCATCCCAACCCTAATCCGCGTCGTTTCTTCAGTGTTTTTAGACTCATCTTGTCCAGAACTCCTCACTTCTCCATTCCTATCCTCCTATGGCATCCTCCTCACGAACTATTGGTCAAAAACGGGTCTAGTGAGCAAAGTATCAAACAATCTTCCTCCTCCCCCGAAGTGGCTATCTTTGCTCTTCCGTAACGAAGGCCGAAAGATAAGTATGACATGTATTTTTAAATTCAAGCCAATAATTTTATATCGACGAGTCTCGTTTTCTGGCGTTCTAGGTTTAAATTGTCAACCGGACGTTTTAGAGTATCGACTACTTAGGTTATTCTATGAAAGTTATAGATAGCTCGAAAGTGGCGACCAAACAATCAAATTGTCGATCGCTAGGCTATTTTAAGAAAGTTACAGAGAGCTCGAAAATGGTGACCAAACAATCAAAGTGTCGGCCCCATGACAAAATATATAAATTGCAGAGAGCTTCAAAGTGTCGACCGAGAGAACATGGTGGTGACCGAGCATCTATAATAGTGTTATTCGAGTTGTTGAACGACATTCAAATCTATTCACAATGGTCATACAAAGGTCGAGTGGTGTGAACTAAGTGTCGACCGGAGCATGGTTTTTTTTTTTAAAGAAATCTATAAATAGAGAAGTGCAACATTGTTCCCAATACCCCAAACTTAAGAATTGCGACGAAGCGCTGTAATAACCCGAAAATCTTTACCTAGTAAATTAAAAGTTTTGTTAGAATTTTCGAGTGAGATTTTAATGGGTTAGTTAGTTTAAACACGTGAGGGTGATTTAGTAATTTGGTTTAAATTAAAAAAAACATAAATAAAATAAAAATTTTATTAAAACAGAATGGCTTTGCGAAGAAGCCATTCTGTTTCTTCAGCCCGAGCTCCCGACGAGAGGGAGAGCTCGAGCGACGTCCGTGCTCCGACGACCGACGACCACCGCGATTTCCAGCGTTCTCCGGCCAGACAACGGCGGCGAGCGGGCTTCGGTTGTTCTGCGCACGAACTGACAGGTGAGACTCGATTTTTGGCTCTGTTCTGGTTCTGTTGAGGCCGTGGGTGACGAGCTGTGTTGAGCTCCGATCACCGGCCGAAATTGGCTGCTTCTGGCGTGGGTTCGCTGACCCTTGGACCGGCTTTGGTCGTTTGGCCGTGAAGGACTTTATTTGGGTGAAATGCAGCAAGCGCTGGCATTTTGAGTTTTGCTGTGTATTCTAGGGGTTTTTGGTTAGATTATGCTAATTAAGGGTAAATGTGGTTGATTGGTGAGGGAACGGGTGAGAATTGATAGAAAATCGGAAAAGGAAAAATTTTTGGTTTAGGGGCAGAATCGGGTGTTTGCCATTTTGACCTAGTTACGGCCATTTGTTTTAAATTTCCTTTTGGCAGGTTAAACTAGGCTACTAGAGAAGTATGTGGCCGCTGGAATCGCTCGATTCCGGTAACCGACGCGAAAGTTACGAACGTCTGAAGTTTTGGGTCGGTTTTTACCGAACCCAAATTAGTGGCCTGTTTAGTTAGACTTTAGTTGGGTTAGGCTAGAAATAGTAGTTGGTGGGTAACTTGGTGAATGTAAGCTAGATTTTAATGAAATTTGAATAATTGTCGTAGGTCGAGCCGTAGGTGGACAAGGAACCGAGCATCCTCAGCGATCTAGGACGCCAGGTAAGTAGTAGTGTGGGTGTAAATGATTGAGAGTCGCCCAGAAGGGCCTACACCACAGTTGTTTGCTTGTTGTGAATTGTGTGTATGCCATGAGTGGTCTGTATGTGACGTGTGTTTGGTGGCCATAGGTACGTGTGTGATGTGATGTGGAGGTGAAGTCATCGTTAGTTGGTCATAGTATGCAGGTTGTGAGTCGTAGGTACGTGTGTGATGTGATGTGGAGGTGAAGTCGCGTTAGCTGGTCATGGAATGTAGGTTGGGGTTCGTAGGTACGTGCGTGAAGTGATGTGGATGTGAAGTCGTCGTTAGTGGTATGTTGTGAGTCTTGTGCAGGTTGTGGGCCAGCTTTGCATAGGTTGTGAGTCCTGTGTAGGTTGTGGGCTAGTTGTGGGTAGGTTGTGAGTCATGTGCAGGTTGTGGGCCAGCTTTGCATAGGTTGTGAGTCCTGTGTAGGTTGTGGGCTAGTTGTGGGTAGGTTGTGAGTCATGTGCAGGTTGTGGGCCAGCTTTGCATAGGTTGTGAGTCATGTGCAGGTTGTGGGCCAGCTTTGCATAGGTTGTGAGTCCTGTGTAGGTTGTGGGCTAGTTGTGGGTAGGTTGTGAGTCATGTGCAGGTTGTGGGCCAGCTTTGCATAGGTTGTGAGTCCTGTGTAGGTTGTGAGTCCTGTGTAGGTTGTGAGTCATGTGCAGGTTGTGGGCCAGCTTTGCATAGGTTGTGAGTCCTGTGTAGGTTGTGAGTCATGTGCAGGTTGTGGGCCAGCTTTGCATAGGTTGTGAGTCCTGTGTAGGTTGTGAGTCATGTGCAGGTTGTGGGCCAGCTTTGCATAGGTTGTGAGTCCTTGTGTGTGTTGTGGCCATATTTACGTATGTGTATGTGTAGTCATTGTTCGTTGTATGTTGTGAGTTTTGCATATGTGGCGGGTTGTGGGTACGGATGTGGACGAGAAGTTGTCGTTAGTTGGGCACGTTGTGTAGGTTGTGAGTCCTGTGTAGGTTGTGGGCTAGTTGTGGGTAGGTTGTGAGTCCTGTGTAGGTTGTGGGCTAGTTGTGGGTAGGTTGTGAGTCATGTGCAGGTTGTGGGCCAGCTTTGCATAGGTTGTGAGTCATGTGCAGGTTGTGGGCCAGCTTTGCATAGGTTGTGAGTCATGTGCAGGTTGTGGGCCAGCTTTGCATAGGTTGTGAGTCATGTGCAGGTTGTGGGCCAGCTTTGCATAGGTTGTGAGTCCTGTGTAGGTTGTGAGTCCTGTGTAGGTTGTGAGTCCTGTGTAGGTTGTGAGTCCTGTGTAGGTTGTGAGTCCTGTGTAGGTTGTGAGTCATGTGCAGGTTGTGGGCCAGCTTTGCATAGGTTGTGAGTCCTGTGTAGGTTGTGAGTCCTGTGTAGGTTGTGAGTCATGTGCAGGTTGTGGGCCAGCTTTGCATAGGTTGTGAGTCCTGTGTAGGTTGTGAGTCCTGTGTAGGTTGTGAGTCCTGTGTAGGTTGTGAGTCCTGTGTAGGTTGTGAGTCCTGTGTAGGTTGTGAGTCCTGTGTAGGTTGTGAGTCCTGTGTAGGTTGTGAGTCCTGTGTAGGTTGTGAGTCCTGTGTAGGTTGTGAGTCCTGTGTAGGTTGTGAGTCCTGTGTAGGTTGTGAGTCCTGTGTAGGTTGTGAGTCCTGTGTAGGTTGTGAGTCCTGTGTAGGTTGTGAGTCCTGTGTAGGTTGTGAGTCCTGTGTAGGTTGTGAGTCATGTGCAGGTTGTGGGCCAGCTTTGCATAGGTTGTGAGTCCTGTGTAGGTTGTGAGTCCTGTGTAGGTTGTGAGTCATGTGCAGGTTGTGGGCCAGCTTTGCATAGGTTGTGAGTCCTGTGTAGGTTGTGAGTCCTGTGTAGGTTGTGAGTCCTGTGTAGGTTGTGAGTCCTGTGTAGGTTGTGAGTCCTGTGTAGGTTGTGAGTCCTGTGTAGGTTGTGAGTCCTGTGTAGGTTGTGAGTCCTGTGTAGGTTGTGAGTCCTGTGTAGGTTGTGAGTCCTGTGTAGGTTGTGAGTCATGTGCAGGTTGTGGGCCAGCTTTGCATAGGTTGTGAGTCCTGTGTAGGTTGTGAGTCCTGTGTAGGTTGTGAGTCCTGTGTAGGTTGTGAGTCCTGTGTAGGTTGTGAGTCCTGTGTAGGTTGTGAGTCCTGTGTAGGTTGTGAGTCCTGTGTAGGTTGTGAGTCCTGTGTAGGTTGTGAGTCCTGTGTAGGTTGTGAGTCCTGTGTAGGTTGTGAGTCCTGTGTAGGTTGTGAGTCCTGTGTAGGTTGTGAGTCATGTGCAGGTTGTGGGCCAGCTTTGCATAGGTTGTGAGTCCTGTGTAGGTTGTGAGTCATGTGCAGGTTGTGGGCCAGCTTTGCATAGGTTGTGAGTCCTGTGTAGGTTGTGAGTCATTATTCAACGGGATAATGGGAATAATCATGCAAGGTTTGTTTTTTATAATTTGCTAATGTTTCCAGTTGAATATGTATGATTCATGAAACCAAATGGTGAAACTAAATATGCCAAATTAGTTAACGAACAATGGAGGTAAAATAGAGAGAAATTAAGGTTGGTGGGGAAATCGCCAATGGATGAATGTCATCTGGCAACTGTTGAAGAAGCCATGTCTTCTTCCTTCCCTCCCGTTCTTCTCTTCCTTCTGGCCGTGAAACTCCCCCCCTGTTTTCTCTCTTCCAGTCGACGAACAACCATCGAAGTTAATTCGATCTCCTCGGCTCCTTTTCTATTTTCCCGCTGAGGTAAATGTCTGGTTGAATGCTAACGAATTTGGACAAGTTTAATGCGAGTTTTCACTGAGATTAGGGTTATTATTTTAGTGAAAACTCCACTGTTTTTGGATGAAAACACGTTGGTGTGTTTTCTAAGTGTGAAACGTGTTTGCTGCATTTCCTACGAGGTATAGTTAGCATTTGTAGCGTGTTTGAATTCTGTACATCCATTTACAGATCCGAGCTTTCCAGGGGCGTTCGAGCACACTGCATTGCTGCAAACAGGTAAGTTCATGCATCTACGTTGGCCCTTAAGGCCCTACAACTCGGAGGTACTAAGGTCTGGTTCGGGTAGATAGGTTTTAGGTTATGTTTTAAGTTAAACGTGTTTCCGTTATATTCTGTTTCCTGTTGTATTCATTATGTCATCTGTGAATGTTAAGTTTAAGCATTTCACTTATTCATGCATACACGTTTCCTGTAAAATCATGCAAATGTTTTCAGCACCGGTTTTGAAGTAAGTAAGATAAAATCCTGTAAAGAAAATGTATGGTTAAGTGTGGACGAGGACTGGCATCCTGTCAAGTACTCCTGTTATGTCCTGAAAGTGGCATGTACATCCTGTTGCGCCAGCTCCTTCTCCCACTTATACCTTTCCTGTCCAGTGAAACGCAATGTTAAGTAATGTAATGTTCACGTATTTCAAAAGTCCATGCATCACTGCATTTCATTTCATGTTCTTATTGAGCTCTAGGCTCATAGTTGAACTCCTGTTGTAGGTATGGATTTTCCAGATGAGGGGCTTGATCCTCAAACTGACGAGTTGATGTAGTTGGAGGGAGGAGCTCACGGGATGGTTGCTGCAGTCAGACAAGATGTATTCCTGTGAGCGTGTATTTTTGAAAGTTAAGCCGAGTCCTGTATAGACTTTTGTGTTTTGTTTTAAAACTTCTGTTTTGGTGAACTTGAATGTATGTCAAGTTTCTGTAAAACTTTTGGAAATCTGTATTGATATTCCAAACCTCTGTATTTGACAGTTGAATTTCGTTCTGAAGTATTCTGGAATTGTTTGGAATATTTTCTGTTAGTCTGTGCATGGATAGTTTCTGGTTTTAGAGTTATCCATGCAGTTTGTTTTCTCGAACCTTTGTCATGTTGTCTGTCATGTTGTCGAATATGTTGTTTTAAAACTGTGTTTTGAAATCGGTTTTTTAATAAATTTTGAAGTTTTATTGCCTTTCTGTATGTTTATGTCTTCTGTTGATATGTCTTCCTGTTAAATGTTTCATTCCATATCCAGTCATCCGCCCAGTCAATTCAGTCATCCGCCCAGTCAAAGTCAATTCAGTCATCCGCCCAGTCAAAGTCAATTCAGTCATCCGCCCAGTCAAAGTCAATTCAGTCATCCGCCCAGTCAATTCAGTCATCCGCCCAGTCAATTCAGTCATCCGCCCAGTCAATTCAGTCATCCGCCCAGTCAAAGTCAATTCAGTCATCCGCCCAGTCAATTCAGTCATCCGCCCAGTCAAAGTCAATTCAGTCATCCGCCCAGTCAATTCAGTCATCCGCCCAGTCAATTCAGTCATCCGCCCAGTCAATTCAGTCATCCGCCCAGTCAAAGTCAATTCAGTCATCCGCCCAGTCAATTCA